>OZ005736.1:182134500-182539500 GCA_963930755.1 Eudasyphora cyanicolor | reverse complement strand
AGCATAAGAAGAACAAGAAGGCCAGCTGGATACCACACAAATCGCAGCCGCAAAACAGGAGACTTTAGATGCATGGCAAACACGATGGAAAAACAGCAACCACGGCAGATGGATGTTCAGACTAATCCCAGATATAAACAAATGGATAAAAAGAACCAAAGATGTTAATTACTACCAAACCCAGATGATCACTGGCCACGGATTCTTTCGAAAATACCTGCATAAAATGGGGAAATGTAGCTCGCCTTACTGTATATAAAAAAGAACGCATTAGCATTATGCGCTTTCTATGCCTGCAATAAAATGTTTGGACGCAAATGGGGTTTGCAACCGAAAATGATACACTGGATGTATACATCGATTATAAGACCGATACTCACTTACGGATCAGCTGTATGGTGGAAATCGGTAATGAAGATATCACATCTCTCACACCTAGCCAAAGTGCAAAGACTGATTTGCGTCGGGATAACTGGCGCACTCAGATCTGCCCCACAAGTGGCACTAGAGGCGATGCTGAACCTTCAACCAATCGACATATATATAAAATGTACCGCAGCGAAAGTAACCCTTCGACTAAGGGAATCAGGAATAGCCAACAACATTACACGTGGACATGACTCAATCCTGGAAAGCATAGGCTTGACAGACAAAATCAATAGGCCAACGGACTACTTGGCTCCAAGAACAATTCGAGATAAAAATTTTAATGTAATGATTCCTAGCCGTGAAGACTGGGCGTCAAATAGCGTCATAGAGGACAATGAGATCTCAATCTTCACGGACGGATCGAAAATGGAGACGGGCACGGGATCAGGAGTATATTCCGATACCCTTAATCTCAGAATCTCCACCAGACTCCCAGATGAATGCACTGTCTTCCAGGCAGAGATCTATGCCATTAACATTGTCGCGAAACAGATTTTGGAAAGGGATATTTCTCCGAAAAAATTAAAGATCTACGTCGACAGTATGGCAGCTCTCAAGGCCTTGGACTCTAGAACCATCAAATCACATTGCACAATGGACTGCTTTCTTTCCTTAACCCATATTCAGGAGGACGAAATCACGCTCTGCTGGTGGCCAGGACACAGCAACATACAGGGCAACGAATTAGCCAGGATAGGATCAGGTGCGCGAAAAGAAACCGCACCCTGGACGAGCAAATTCCGTTCGTGGAACTTAAAAACCAAATCGACGAACACCATATCATTCATTGATGTGACCCGTACCAAAGAAGTGCTGTCCTTCAGGAAGAACACACTTAGCATCCTTACAGGTGTCATCACAGGGCACTGCGTGATAGGCAATATGGCCGCACGCATGAAGCTTCCCTTCGAAGACTTCTGTGGAAGCTGCTTGAACGAAGAAGAGGAGGAATCAGTACAGCACTTGCTATGCTCATGCAAAGGACTGCAAGAGTACAGTTTGTCCTATTTATGGCACAGGCTCTTCGAAAACCTAGACGACCTAGCAGATGCTCCGCTCAAACCCCTTCTCAAATTCATCAGAAAATCTCTTTGGTTTAGTAAATCCACAAAGACAAATGAAAACACGATTAACTAAACATTCTCTCCCTCTTCCAAGCCTACCAACCTTCAACCATCTTCTCCCTACTTATATTCTGCTCACGGGAAACACAATGGACCGAATCGTCGGCCCCGAGTGAACTCGTCAGTTGTATTCTGACGGGCGTCCCTTTCAACCTAACCTACTGCATATACGAGGGAGCTGAAATCATCGACGACGCAGAGCACACGTTCTTCGAGTGCTGCAGATGGTCCGAAAATCGTAGAGAACTGGAGACAAATGTAGGGGCCTTCTCCAAGACCACTATAATAGACAAAATGATTGGAAGGCTGGAACGCCATAACGAAATATGAGGAAAACACTCTTGGATCAAAGAAGAAGGATCTCGACACGACAGTAAACAACTAGAGAATAAGCGGGCCTGGACGCAGGCGAAAACGAAAGCAATAAAATGATGCTGAAATCATAAGTAAGGGGACCCACCTCGAAGTAATGCGGAAGCGGTTCCGAGGTGGCGTCATATTCCAAGAGAGATAAGGTGGGGTTTTAGTCGGTAACCATATAGTGGAGCCCGACGTACCACGATGGATTACGACCCACGTTGGATGCAGCAAAGCATTTTCCCAACTTACACGCATCAAAAAAATGCTTCAATATTAAATCAAAGCTGAACAATCTATTTTTATATTATATATTAAGGGCCTGTTTCTGTAACTTATTTTCGTTCGTTTACGGAGAACGATCAAAAATCTCTCAACTATTACTTGAATTCTGTAAAACGCAGATTAAAAATATTTTAGGTACGAGCTCTTTACGTGCTTTTCTATAGACACACCGAATTATAAACTGCTGTGACTTATAGATTTCTCGGAATAATTGAGTGATTTTTGATCGTTCGCCGTAGACGAACGAAAATAAGTTACAGAAACAGGCCCTAACTCAATATTGTTTAAATTTTATTTCTAAAATAAAAAATATAATTCCAATAACATTTCCACATTGTTTCAATAAGACGACAATATTCATCTAACACTTTCGTTAGTGTTTCTTATTGATTCAATATGGTTTTTATTGATTTAAATTTATTTTTTCTCTGGGTATATCTCCCATATATGGGCAAAAGTAAAATTGTTTTAAACTTTGTCCCGATTTACACTGGCTGAATGTTTTGTTTTGTAGGAGAGAGGCAGTCGGCAAGAGGAGGGAAAAACTCTCCCGTACTCGGGCTCAAAGTTTTGTGTTTTTCACTCGCACTTTGAAATTTACAGGGGAATAGCCGAAACAAAATTACGTCGTCTAAACGCAGAGGCAAGTTGAAAAGAGAATTAAAGGAGAAGCTGCTGAAAAATATCCTGTGTAAATCTGGACTTAGGGATTTAGTTTTGAGGGGGTTTTCACATGTAGTACCCAATTTTTTTTATTAAACATCGATGGTCGACAATATTAATGCATATATATATAGCGTGATCCATTTCGAGGTTCCCTACTTTTTTATAGAAAAAAACACAGAAAATTCAAATTGAATGGGGAATGTTTAATATCATTTGAAAGAACATTCTTTGGCATTTATTTTTTGAAGATTATGTCTATCAAATGTTGGCCGCGGCTACGTCCCAGATGGTCCATCCATTGAGTCCAATTTTCGATGACTCGTTCGAGCATTTCGACTGGTAACTGGCGAATGACACGCGTAAACGTTGTTTAGGCGTAAGTCTTTCCATGATGAAATGCCAAACAATACTTAACAAACATAACATGACAGCATGACACGACTCACACGTGATCTGTCAAATAAAGGCTATTGAAAAAATTATCTCTACTTAGATCACTCTATATATGCACGCTGAAGAAAATTGTTTCTGTAGTAAAGGGTTTTCGAACAAGAGGTGTTCTTTTGGTATTCAAAGAAAAATTACATTTTATTAGATAAATGATCGGATGTTTATTTCATAATAAAGAGGAAGGTATGCCGTTAATATTGAAAAACAACATCAGCCAAATGGCCACCACGACCACGTTTACAGGACCATATCCTTTTCATGATATTTCCATAATCAAATAGCAAAGTGGCTGCCCCATGTCATCGATAGCCTCACGAATTCTATCTTTCAGGTCTTGAATCGACGTTGGACCAGAGTATGAAGCCGCCGAGCCGAGCCGCCGATTTTAGCCGCCGCCGACCTTTTTTTACCAGCCGAAGCCGCCGGCGATCTTTGCGGCTGAAACACAGCAGCATGTATGTAATATATATCTATTATTCACATAGCCTTTTAACGTTACTACTCTTGGTTCAAAAACAGAATGACGTTTACCCCACTTTCAAAATAAACAGTTCATATAGAGAGATACAAATATTTTCTGAAAAAAATCAATGGAGTATTAAAGAAATACATATAAATGATTACCTCCATTCTAAGGAATCAATCAAGTTGAGCTCAAAACATTCATTCTATTTAAACCACAAGGTAATTCCACACAAATGTAAAATTTCACTAAAACGTCGATTCGCCTCTCCTGGAAACAACCGGTTTCGACTTAAGATATGTATAGACGAATGGCGGAAAAATGCAACCCTGTGAACGTACAACAGTGTGAACATAAATTTTTTGTCTTGCAACGTTGGCAGAAAAGTCATTGTGAGATAATTTGCAGATTGTAATATGTGCAAAGTTTATTCATGTGACAACGGCGCCATAGTCAGAAAAACATTTTATTGGCCACTGTCTATAAAATATTTTTATTGGCAATCCTGCATATAAATATTTACAAAATATATGAAATTGTAAGGTTTTCTGGCAATCGCCTTCACCTATGCCTAACAATCTGTCATTGTCTGTACATTTGCGGCACTTTAACAAGGTTGATAACATTGTCCGATCTGACAATCTATACATGGCTTTAGCATACTTTGAAAATAGAGTACGTATATCATAGAGCCGCCCGGCGGCATGGAATCGATGATTTTTTTACCACACAATATCTTACAATTAACTTAAAAGCATCTATTATTTAGAAATAAATACCAGAGCTTAACTTTTCAACTATTATTTTAAATGTTAAAATGTCTATCATTGACCCACCGTATGTCAATTTTATGTCGGCTTAGCCGCCTAGCCGCCGCCGCCGATCTATAATTTTCAATGCCAGCCGCCGCCGCCAATTTTGGCTCGGCTTCATTCTCTGCGCTGGGCTTTTGGCGTAGACCTTATCTTTCACGTGGTCCCAAAGAAAGAATTTGCAAGGTGTTAAATCACAAGATCTCGGTGGCCAATTGTGATCACCTCTTCGAGAGATAACACGGTCCGGAAACTTTTCCCGTAACAGAGCAATGCTTTCGTTGCTTGTGTGGCACGTAGCGCCGTCTTGTTGAAAGTAAACGTTGTCCAGATCAATACCATCCAACTCCGACCATAAAAAATCATTAATCATCTCTCGATTCACCGTAACTGTTGATCCAACCTCATTTTCGAAAATGTAAGGTCCAATGACCCCGCCGGACCATAAACCGCACCAAACAATCACACATTGAGGATGGAGAGGCTTCTCAACAATAACTATTGGGTTTTCCGAGCCCTAGATGCGACAATTTGACTTGTTGACGTAGCCACCGAGGTGGAAATAGGCCTCATCAGTCAAGATGATTTTTCGATGATTTTCGAAATTTAATAATTTTAATGCGTTGTTGAATCGTGTATCGTTCCATTTTTAGTAATGGCGTAGTTTCTACTTGTCAAATGTCAAAGAATAAAAGCCTCAAAAGTGACAGCTACCGAAATACCGGGTGATTCAAAATAACACCTCTTGTTGGAAAACCCTTTATTTTGTCGATGCTCTCCGAAGCTGACTTGTTCACGAATAAACCTATATCATATGGTGATACTACGTTTGGATTACTGGAAGCTGTAGAGTTTGATGTAGTTGTAATTTTTAAAATAAATTTTTAAAAAACAGAAAAATTTTCCAGAGAGTATAGGCTTTGAGGTACTTTTAATAAATTATATCTGTCATCATATGCTAAAATTTACCACATTTACCATAAAACTTGAAAGTAAACAACGGTTACATTTTTTTTAAATTTTTCGAACAAGCAACACATTTTAACCATTAAAACTAGTAGTAAAAATTTTTGATTCCAAATCTTTTTGGGGGGGTTTGAACCCTCAAAACCCCCCTGCGTGATTTTGCACATAAATACATGTGGCAAAAATTCGCCATGACAAATCCGTTTACGTTCACAAATAATATTAAGTGGCGCGAAATTTTGTGTTGTGTCTAATCATGATTTTTGTACAAAACCGCGACTAATTTTATTTTTTGTAGTTAAATTTAATGACGTCAGCAACCTAGAAGAATTATATTTATAAATGTGATAGCATCTTCGAGAATATGACAAATTAAAATGGCTATTCAATGGACAACGGTCAAAATATATTGATATACATACCTCCGATTTATAGATACTCGACTGAAAGCCCTATCAATTGATATACATGTGGGCGAGAGAACGAGAGAAGGGGCACTTGCAACTCCGAGAAAGAAGTTGCAGTCAGTAGCAAAACGACGATCGACGTGAACGGTTGCTCAATCGACGAAAGACGCATCAAATCAAATCGAACCAAACATTTCATTTAAATTCTATTTCTTACCCTTTTAACATTAATTAATCTTTTATGAATTCAATAAATCTATCATATTATTTCCTTAAATAAACTATTTTGTTTAATCAATAAATAAAATCCCACAAAAATTGGAGGCTCAACCAAAGTTATAAGAACAGTGAGTGAGTGAAACATACACATAGATAGAATAGAGCCAACAGTGTGTGTGTAAGTGTGTTGAAAAAAAAAGAAGAAAAGACGACGACACAACAGTCGAACGCGCCGGATAGTAACCACGAACAGTTCCTCGAAAATTGTGAAATTCGTTTCCAACCGAAATCAAGAAAGAAAGAAAAGTAACGTGCAACAATGACGACACTACAGTGTTTTTCCAATGTTCGAGACAATTTGAAAAACGGCACTAAGGAGAGCATTGTGGCTTTGCACAAGTATGTGTTCGAAAACGAAGGGGATCGTGGAAACCGACAGCGCTTGCGTGAGTTTGAAGGTTTTGAGTTCGATGAGAAGAACGACGACTTTAAGAGTAAGATGGAATATGTTAAACAGAACTTAACTGCGACAGATTTGGCAATAATTTGCAGCGTGCTTGGCGTCACACACAAAGCAGAGGACTTAACGACGCACATATTTCGGAATTTGAGAAGAAGCAATATGTTATGCGACGCAGCAATGAAGCCAACAAGCGACGACGAAGAAGACGACGAAATCGAAAAGGGGAATGTTTTGTATGAAGGCAGAAACAGAGGAACCAACGACGCATTGGCAGAGATTAAACGACGGCCAAACGAAGGTACAAATGTTCATCAGAGAGACGGAGACGGGGATGATTCTTTTTTGTCTTTGGGAGACGATGACTGCAGAAATACAAGAACAAATCCTATGGTGTCAAGATTTGCATTGAATTTTCGCGATATTGAAGATTCGGTAAGAGTATTCGACGGCAACGACAAATTTCCTATTGAGGCGTGGATAGAGGAATTTGAGGAATGTGCTACAGTGATGTGTTGGGACGATTTTCAACGGTTTGTTTTTGCAAAGAAGTCGTTGAAAGGGGTAGCCAGACGTTTTGTGATGAGCGAAAGAGGAATAACGTCGTGGAGTAAACTACGAACAGCACTTTTGGATGAATTTCGAACAATAATCAACAGCGCCGAACTTCATAAACAGCTCTGCGAGAGAAAGATGGAAAAAGGGGAGAGCGTTAGAGAGTATTTTTTCGAAATGAAAGATTTGTCTTCTCGAGGTCATGTTGACGATGCCGCATTGATTCAATACGTAATTGATGGTATTAGTGACTTACACATTAACAAAACAATTTTATACGGTGCGCGAAATTTGAGCGAATTTAAAGAGAAACTTAAGTGTTACGAGACAATTCGGGAAAAGTCGAAGAATGTGTGTGAGACAAAAATAAACAAAAATCGGAAAGAGTTGCCAAATGTGAACAATACAAAGGATTTGACGTGTTACAATTGTGGTAAAAAAGGTCATAAATCATCTGATTGTAGAAATAAGGAAAAAGGCACTAAATGTTTTAGATGTAACCAATTTGGCCATATTTCAAAAAACTGCACGGTTAATAAAGACAATGAAAATTCCAATACGCGATATTTAATTTCCACGAACAGTGTAATGAAAAAGAATGTGAAAATCGGCAACGAATATCGAATTGCACTTTTTGATACAGGAAGTAAATTTAATATCATTACGAACAGCGTATATACAAGTTTGAATAAACCAGAAATTACGGAAATAAACATTAATCTTATCGGTTTCGGTCAAGGCAAAGAGTGTAAGATCAAGCCAATCGGTGGCATAGAACAAAGAATGACAATCGATAATGAAGAATACAACGTAAATTTTCTTGTCGTGCCGGACAAAAATATGGATATTGACGTTATACTCGGTGAAGAATTCTGTAAGGACGTGGAAGTGACAATAAACCGTCGTGGTCTATATTTCAATAAAATCGAGAAAAATGAAAGTGACATTGTGTCCATGATGAAAATTGATGCGATAAGTGACAGTTATGAACTGAATATTGGTGAACAAGCCGGAAAAGAAGCAAAAAAGCGAGTGCGCGATCTAATAAACAATTATATTCCCGCGAAATCTAAGTCGACGAACGTTGAGATGAATATCGTGCTGGTGGATGAGACACCAATATACTCGCGACCGCGCAGATTACCAATAGTTGAGAGATCGATAGTGGACAGTCAAATTGATCAGTGGTTAAAGGACGGTATAATCCAGAATTCCGAATCGGAATTTAGCAGCCCAATTGTACTTGTTAAGAAACGAGATGGATCTCCAAGACTATGCGTTGATTTTAGAAGACTGAACAAGGTAATTGTTAAAGATAGATTTCCATTGCCGTTAATAGAGGATCAGCTGGATCGGCTTGAAGATGCTAAGATTTTTAGCACCATTGACTTAAAGAATGGATTTTTTCACGTGCCTGTGGCGGAATCGAGTAGGAAATACACCTCTTTTGTGACCTACAACGGCCAGTACGAATTTCATAAGGTTCCGTTTGGTTTGTCCAATTCGCCCAGTGTTTTTCAGAGACATGTTAATTCAATATTTCGAGATTTGAGCCAAAAGGGAATCGCACTACCTTATGTTGACGATATCATTGTGCCCGCCAAGGATGAAGACGAGGCAATAGAACGACTTGAAGAAGTGATTCAACGATGTAGCGAATATGGTTTGGAGCTAAATGTCAAGAAATGTCAATTATTGAAGAGTAGAATACAGTTTTTGGGTAATGTTATCGAAGATCAGCGGATATATCCATCCCCAGAAAAAGTTAAGGCTATACTTAAATTTCCAACGCCGCAAAATTTGAAACAGTTACAGAGTTTTCTTGGACTGGCTGGTTATTTAAGAAAGTTCATTCCTAATTTCTCTATGATGGCGAAACCTTTGAGCGATTTGACGAAAAAAGATTCGAAATTCAAGATGGATCATGAGCAATTACAAGCATTGGATAATTTGAAGAGGACTTTGACTTGCGAACCAGTTTTGAAGATTTTTAACCACAATCATGAAACTGAATTACATACGGATGCTTCAATTGACGGCTATGGCGCTATTCTGTTCCAGAGGTGTCCCGACGATAATCAGCTACATCCGGTATATTTCATGAGCAGAAAGACGACAGACGCTGAACGAAAATATACTAGCTATGAACTGGAAATCTTAGCAGTAGTCGAGTCGTTAAAGAAATTTAGAGTTTATTTGCTTGGATTGAAATTTAAATTGATTACGGACTGTAATGCTTTTGCGAAGACATTAGAGAAGAGAGATCTTTGTACTCGAGTTGCCAGATGGATTCTTCTCCTCCAGGAATACGACTACGTTGTCGAACACCGATCAGGTACCCAGATGAGGCATGTAGATGCTCTTAGTCGCTATCCAGTTATGACGATACGTGAAGATGATATTCTTTCGAGGATTCATAAGGCCCAGACGCAAGACGATGAGATAAAAGCTTTGATGGAAATACTAAGTAAAGAAACTTCGTATAACGGATACTTCATGAGGGGAGATATTTTGTACAAGTTGGTGGACGATTATGAATTGGTTGCTGTACCGAGGAGTATGCAAAGGGAAATTATCCGACGAGCACATGATAGAGGCCATTTTGGAGTAAAAAAGACGAGAGAACTCATATGTCATGAATACTTTATACCTAAACTCGACGAAAAGATCCAGAATTACATTATGAGTTGCATTCCATGTATAGTTTCCAATAGGAAGCAGGGTAGGCAGGAAGGCGAATTACATCCACTGCCTAAGAATGATGTTCCACTCCATACCTTTCATATTGATTTCCTTGGACCCCTCGAATCAACAAATAAGCAGTACAAACACATCCTAGCAGTTATAGACTCGTTTACGAAATTTTGTTGGCTGTACCCGGCGAAATCGACGACTTCAGCTGAGGTTATAGCTAAACTACGTATGCAGAGTATGATTTTCGGAAATCCACAACAAATTATAACAGATCGTGGATCCGCGTTTACGTCTGAAGATTTTCGTAAATATGCAGACGAGGAGAATATACGAGTACTGAATGTGACTACAGGATTACCACGCGCAAACGGACAAATTGAGAGGTTAAATTCGGTTATTAGCAAAGTTTTGGCGAAACTTAGCATTGAGGATCCAACCAAATGGTATAAGTACGTCGAGAAAGTTCAACAATACATCAACTCAACATACACACGAAGTACTGGGACGACGCCTTTTCAACTGTTAACTGGTGTCAAAATGCGGAGTAAAGATGACATTCAAATTAAAGATATTATCGAGAACGAGATCATTTCGACATTCAATGACGAAAGAGACGAGTTGAGGAAGACCGCGAAAGAACAAATACTCAAGATGCAAAATGAGAACAGGCGATCCTACAATCGTATGCGCAAAAAAGCAAGAAAATATAAAGAAGGAGACATCGTAGCCATAAAGAGGACACAGTTTGGCGGTGGTCTTAAACTGAAACCGAAATATCTAGGCCCATATCAGGTGACGAAGATAAAGCCAAATGATACTTACGACGTCAGGAAAAATGGGAACGTGGATGGCCCAATACGTACAACAACATGTGCCGAGTTTATGAAGCCTTGGTTTGTGGAGGAAACTACATTCGAGACGAATGAATAGCAAGATGGCCGAGTTGTGGGCGAGAGAACGAGAGAAGGGGCACTTGCAACTCCGAGAAAGAAGTTGCAGTCAGTAGCAAAACGACGATCGACGTGAACGGTTGCTCAATCGACGAAAGACGCATCAAATCAAATCGAACCAAACATTTCATTTAAATTCTATTTCTTACCCTTTTAACATTAATTAATCTTTTATGAATTCAATAAATCTATCATATTATTTCCTTAAATAAACTATTTTGTTTAATCAATAAATAAAATCCCACATACATTTTATTTCATTTCGTTCAGCGCCTTATGTGCTTTTAATTAGATTAGATTGATTAATGCATAAAATGCAAAAAACTTCAAAATATTTTGAAGTTTTAATTGAATACATTCTGAAAACCAAAGACAAATAGAATAAGAAGACATTCCTTCAGGCCGAAACGTCAAAATCTATCAGGAACGAACGAATAGGACTGAACTGTCACACGCGAAAAAACAGTTTTCCGCGAACATTGCTTTAACTTTATTGCACTTATCGATTAATATTAATTTTTTAATTGTGAAAATTACAAAAAATTCGGGAAAAAAGGTCTGAAAATCCGAGAAAAAACTCACTCGTTCGAATCGAATTCCTATTCGTTCGTAACTGACACATACTCGCTACGGGAAGGAATGTCTTCTTAAATTATATTGTTTTTCCTGAAAACTACATCGATTAATAGCGCTATTCTAGAATTCATAATAATAAACATCCATGAGTTTTTACTATCACATTTCTTGTCATTGAAATTTGAAATACCTATTCTCGAATTCCTGTGACAAGGTAAAAGCTTTTTATTTTTAATTTTACAATTGTTGACATTGTTGCCCAAAGAATAAAATATATTAAAAAAAGCTTTTTTGTATGAAGAAAACTTCTGAAATTCTTAATTTTTCAATATGGCATATACAGGGTTGCCCATATTCGACGGACCCATGTTTTTTTAAAAAAAATCAAAGAAAAAAATAAAAATTTGGCGGTTGGCAATCTTAATCATTTAATTTGTTCCAATTAGATTTGTTTACATCAATTTTTGAATATGATATCTCTCAAATGGCCGCTTCTGGCGTTGATGGCGTATTGTGCCCTTTTTGCAGCATTTTCCATCGTTTTCGCCAACATTTCGGCCGGAATAGCGGCTATTTCTTCACGAATGTTGTCCTTGAGCTCTTCTACGGTCCTTGGCTTGTTAACGTAAACCTTTGACTTCAAATATCCCCACAAGAAGAAGTCAGGCGGCGTCAAATCGGGCGAACGCGGTGGCCAGTCCAAATCACCACTTTTCGACATCAAACGGCCCGGAAACAAATTCTTCAGAAAATCGATTGTTATGCGACTTGTGTGCGGTGGAGCGCCGTCTTGTTGAAACCAGAACTGCCTCATACGCTTTCGACGAATAATTGGCATCACAAAATTGGTCATCATGTCGCGATAACGCTCCTGGTTGATGGTAACAGCATGGCCATTTTCGTTTTGGAAGAAAAACGGCCCAATGACCGTTTTCGCACTAACGCCGCACCAAACTGTGACTTTTTCGTCATGAAGAGGCAATTCTTGAATCTCCTGAGGATTTTCAGTGGCGTAAATACGGCAATTTTGCTTATTTACGGTTCCATTCAATGTGAAATGGGCTTCATCGGACAGTTTTTTGAGTTTTTTTTTTGAGTTTTCACAATTGACTTCTTCTGTTGAATATAAATTTCAACTATTTCAGAGCGCTTGCGTGGCGTGTATTGTTCCATGGTAAAAATTTGCTTGGACTGACGCTTCAAACGCGGTATGTCATTAAGCGATCTGACATCTCTGTCAAAAGTTATGGCGTTGCCAGATGGGTCCGTCGAATATGGGCAACCCTGTACATAATTTTTATATGTATACGAAAATAATTTTAATATGAAAATATGGAGAAATGTGTTGTTGTTATTTATTTTTGGTCTGTGCTTTTGTTATTCAGTCAGAATTTATCTTTTGGTTTGAGACCATATGTTCCATTTACTTTCTGTCTATTCCAAGAAAGTAATAGAAACAAATACAAAAACAAATGTAATAGAAACAAATACAATTTTCAAATGTTTCAGACAAGAATTATCCAATGATATGGAACACGTTGGAAGATACGTGCTCTTGTTTCCTACGTTTCATTTATCTCCATATTGATTAGAAACTAAGGTCACGCTTCTTTAAGGGGAAAAATCGTAGTGCAAGACCAAAGGATCTTTTGCAGACAAATTTTCCAGAATGCAAATTTTATTCTTTCAGACGTAATCTTCCCTTTCTATTATCAACAATGGTAATAAAAATATTTCATTTAAAATAGATTTTGCCATAACAAAAGGAGTTTTTGTAGAGAGATATTCATTATTATGTGCTATTGGTGCGGTGACAAGTATCATTGGAAATCTTAAAAAAACTGTTTTTATTTGAATCCCAGAATAGCAAATTGTTTTTAATGTCTCAAAAGTAGTTACTATCACAAAAATTTGCTTATCTGTAAATATCAAAATATTTTGAAATTTGATTTTTTTTCAGAATCGGCGAAATTGATTTCCGGATTATAAATGAACATTTTCGGTAGGTGTATTTGTAAAGTTTCTTTAAATACGTTGGACTGTGCCGAACTATAAGCGTTTATGTTCCCCTGTTATATTAACGTTACGAGCTATTCAATTTTGGTATGATTTGGTGATTTTGTGTGGGAGGTACAGAAAGGGGCGTGGTGACAGCACTATAACAGCATTACACTGTACAAAATTTCTAGTATTTGTATGTACTGGTATTAAAGTCACACCCCAAAGGGGTGTGACGTTTTTCTCGAAGTGATTGCGACTAATAAAATAATACTATGTGTGGAATTTTAGAAGATTCTAATAAGTAGTATAGATGTTATTTAAGAATCAATATTTCACTTCATTTTAACCCTTTGTGTTGGAGGTACCAGAAGGAGTGGACCAATATGACCCATCTTCGAACTTAGCCGGAGATAGATAAAAATATTACCGTATACCAAATTTGAAGTCAATCGGTTACTCCTTTCGAGAGTTATCGTGCGCACCAGCCAGCAGACAGACAGACGGACGGACGGACGTTACTCATTCGACTTAAAATGACCCAAAACGAATATCCGCCGAACATACTTAGGGTCTTAGATCCCTCATTCGATGTGTTACACTTTTGGCCCGTAGCAAATGATATATATCCTCGCATCACTAAAGTGAGGGTATAATTAATTGAGTGGTTGTTGTAATGTTTTAGGTTTTGGATCCAAAGACGCGTTATGCCAAAAAACTTAATTTACGCGGGGTTCCGTGGGCACTCAAAAAAGAATTAAAAATGTTAACCTCAAAAACATGTTTGTCAAAAAACTCTCCATTTTTACTACTTTACGTTCACAGTAATTTTATACATTGAGATGCCATCAACGAGATATATACCAAACGACTCGTGCTGGTGGAAGCTATTATTTAAAAAAAAAAACAATAACAAATTTACCATAAATGACGGTATCATTTAATATAATATGCTGTACATATTTTGAAATTGCGCGTGAGGATGGATTTATCCCCCAAGTCTGCATTTTAACTATCGTTAGCCTAATTCAGAAAGGGCGTACCTAAACATTTTTTGAAAACGCGTTTTTCATATTCCGTTGGAATAAACTGAAACACATCTCCTCTGAAAAAATATTGTGAATAGCGGTTTTATAGGCAAAAAAGGCGTAACTCCATTAAAAAAGATATATGAAAGAAAAAGTCCTATCTTACTAAACAAATAATTTCGTTTTTTTATAAGGCGTTCACACCAACCGGGTTAATTTTTTTTTTAAATCGTATAGCAAAAACTTAAACTACATAAAATTCTAAGAAAATTCAGGAAACGACGAATGCAGGGCATGCAGAGAAAACATCGAAACGATGGAACATTTTCTGTGTCACTGCCCGGCTTTCACACATGCAAGATCCCAACATTTCGGGTCCGACATATTGCCAGACTTGAGTCATCTCAGAGAATATGACTGGAAGATACTGAGAAAATTCGTGTCTAGTACCGATTTTCTGTAACTCGTGAGGTATAAAAGATCATAAATAAGGAGCGCACAACAGGCCGAACCACTGGCTTAAGTGTATGTCCATGGACATGAGACGTTTAAACGTATCCTCTCTTCAACCTAACCTAACCTAACCTAAGAAAATTCTCCAAAGAAACCATGTATCTAAAATAAAATCCTAATCCGCGCCTCTCGACTTGAAAATGTATATGCCCGCCTTTGCCAAAAAAAATAAATGTAAGAAAAATAGCTTTTTCCAAAATGAAATCGAATTTTCTGAATAAAATTGTTTAGTAAGGTAGTTCTTTTGCACTTTATATCTTTTCTACACTCAACATTTTTTCATTAAAAAATATATTCACCCAAGTAAAAAATTATTTAAAAAAAAATTATAAAATGATTTGTCCATTTTGTGTGGGACGTACCAAAAGGGGCGTGGCAACTTCGCCCATTTTCACTGGATTGTAGGTACTATGAAACCATTACACTGTACAAAATTTCAAGTCTTTTTGTGAATAGGTATTCAAGTTATAAGCTGTTAACTTTTGGAGCAAAATGGTCCATTTGTGTGGAAGGTACCAAAAGGGGCTAGGTAACTTTGCCCATTTTTCTTGATGTGATAGTGACTAATAAAATAATATTATGTGTAGAATTTCAGAGGATTGAAATAAGTAGTATAGAAGTTATTAAATAATAAATAATTCACTTAATATTAACACTTTGTGGGGGAGGTACTAGAAGGGGTGGGCCAATATGGCCATCTTCGAACTAAGCCGGAGATCGAAAAAGACAGACAGACGGACGGACATTGCTCATTCGACTTAAAACGGCCTAAAACGGATATCCGCCAAACTTACTTAAAATCTTATGTCACTCCTTCGATGTGTTACACTTTTGGCCCGTAGCAAATGATATATACCCTCGTATCACTAAAGTGAGTGTATAATAAAACAATATATTTCAAAAAAGAAAATAATTTAAGCGAAAGAAGAGGAAAATAATTTTTAAGTCGAGAGGCGCGGATTAGGTTTTGATTTTAGACCCAGGGTTTCTTCGGAGAATTTTCTTAAAATTTAATGTAGATTACGTTTTTGCTATACGATTTTTTTTTTCATCCATACAAATCAACCCGCCCTAGTCTATATGCATGCGGTCGTCAATTAGAAAACTCGGTAACACATCTCCTTTGAAAAAAGGTATAATAATCGAAAAATGCGGTTTTAAGCACAGGCCTTAAATTATACAGATGTTCCATCCGGACGAAACGTCAAAATCTATCAGTTACGAAGGAATAGGAATGAACTGTCACACGCGAAAAAAACAGTTTTCCGCGAACATTGATTTAACTTTTATTGCACTTATCGATTAATATTAATATATTAATTGTGAAAATTACAAAAAATTCGGGGAAAAAAGGTCTGAAAATCCGCGAAAAACTCACTCGTTGGAATAAAATTCCTATTCGTTCGTAACTGAAACACTCGCTACAGGAAGGAATGTCTTCTTAAATTATATTGTTTTTGGGACTGTCTTCTTATATTATATTGTTTTTGATATTATTATATATCAGTGGTGCCCAAACACTTGTTAGAACAACGAAGATTAATCGGCTTTTTCATATACACAGCCCGAGCGTCAACGAAAATAAAAACAGAGAGCGTAAAAAACAAAACAAAATTGTTCAGTTGCTTGTTAGTAGTCAGCGAAGAAGGTCGCTTTGTTTAATAAAATAAGTACACTGAAAATATTTTACAACAACGAATGATATTTTTTTATTGTATTTATTTTCAATTAAATATAAAATAATTTTAATTTTTTTACTTTTTGTTATTTTTTAGTTTATCAAAATAAAAAATTATTTATATATATATATTTTTTTGCCCACTAAATTATTGGCAAAGAACACATATACCTATTTTCTTGAAGAATTTTTTTTTTGTTGCATATGCATTGTTTTTATGTTTATTTCTTTTTTTATTGACTTCATTGCTAAAATTGAACACACGAAAACATAAATAGTAAAACAATATAACAACGTAAACAAACAAAACCAAGTGATTTTGTTCAGTGCAATTGTACCACTACAATCTCATTTTTGTGTAAACTAACTAACACATTCTCATTTCTCTTTGTGGGCACCACTGTTATATATTGTATATCCTTTCCTTTTTCATTATCTTTTCTGGATAGACAAAAAAATTTGAAAATATCTATATCTATCGCCATTAGATATACCCGCTGAGATGAAAAGTTGTGGACATTTGATTTTATACTTTACAAAAAATATTTTTTGTACCTTTGCCATTTTTGTATTTTTGACAAAAGAGTGGAAACCAATCCACAAATCTAATATTTTTTCCTCTTGCTCTAATGCCACTTCTTTCATGAGTCCTTTTCAACCCATGAGTATTTTTTTAACTTACTATTTTGACATTTCTTTGGTAACCTCCTCACAACGCAAAACATTAAGCTTATTAGTAAAGTAACCGATTTTACATTAAACGTTGTATTCTTCCTAATTTCCAAATTATAATACACCCGCTCTTATATTCTACTATGATTCGATACGTACTGACCTCTTATAGCACAAAAACTGAAGATATTATTCAGTATAATTGTTCGTATACTCGTATGTGCTAGAAAAGTTCGTCAACACACAATCACCACAAATAAACGACTACGGTGCCAAATTCATTATTTGCACATAGTAAAAACGCTTCGTAAAAACGGTGAATACCCGATTTAGTTTTAGTCGTATAACCGATCAGAGAACGGAGCCAGCCAGGTTTTAGACGATAAGCCGCCGAAGTAGACCATTTAAGTTCCAACGAAGTTGTACAATAAATTTGTATATGTTATGTTGCACAATAAATCGAACCAATAAATTTGAATGTATTTTTTGTTTTATTTTATTATTACGTTTGTCCTGATTCAAAAGAGCATTTTTTAAGCAAGTGTCAAAGTTTGTTGGAGAGGGAGGCAGGCGGAAAGAACTCTCCAGAAAACAATTGCCTATTGTGAATCAAGTCTTTAATTTTTGTTGGGCAATCGTCTACCATGATTTCTATTACGGCTTCAAGGTCAGGTTTGCCCAACCCATCCTTAAAGCCAAGTACACACGATTGCCAGATCGGACAACGTTATCAAACCTGTTAAAGTGCTGCAAATGTACAGAAAATGACAGATTGTTAGGCAAAGGTGATTGACAGTTCAGACGATTGCAAGAAAAACTTACAATTTCATATATTTACAATATATTTTGTAAATATTTATATGGAGGATTGCTAATAAAAAAAATTTTATAGACAGTGTTGCCAATAAAATGTTTTTTCTGACAATGGCGCCGATGTCACATGCAGAAACCTCGCACATATAACAATCTGCGAATTATCTAACAATGACTTTTCTGCCAACGTCTCAAGAAAAAAATGTGTGTTCACATGGTTGTACGATCACTGGGTTGCATTTTTCCGCCATTTCTATATTATTGTCCGATCTGGCAATCGTGTGTACTTAGTTCAGATTCACACGAGACAATTTTTTTCCAAGCAAGTGTCAAAGTTTGTTGGAGGAAGAGGCAGACAGAAACAGAATACTAAGCCGAGTGGCACTGCTCCGCTTAGAGCCGCCACCGAAGCTCAACTCGGCTAGAAATCAGCCGCCGAGTCTGCATTTACACGATACTTTTTTTTAAGTATACTTATCGGCGTTTTGTGGGCGAGGGAGGCAGTCGGAAATGGGGGGGAAAAAAATATGCCGTACTAGTACTTGTCGTACTCATCGTTTTGTGCTTTTCGTTAGCACTTGGAAACAACAACAATTCACAAACTTTGACACTTGCTTGGAAAAAATTGCCGAGTGTGAATTAGGACATAGGGCATCTATCAACAAGTAGTGGTACCGTTATTTTCATTGGAAACGCAAATTTTTTAACAATGCAAGAAAATGACGCAGAAGTCTATTAAATGCTTTTTTCGAATACGGATTGCCGGTTCGTTTTTATTATAAAAATGTTAATTTTAATTGGATTTCATTTATAAGATTTCATCTGTAAAGATTTTCATTTAATTTGCAAATATTTTCTTTTAATCGTAAAATGGTTTCATTAGCTTTTTGAAAGCATTCACTTAACTTGAAAATGATTGAATTTAATGAGAATATGCTATATACAGGGTGGAGCAGAATGGTTTGGATTATTTCTAACTTTTTTAATTATTATTCTTTCTTTGTTTTTTTCAGCATTTAGTGAAGGAGACTTGGGGGACTTAATTATGAATCGAACATCGTACAAAAATAATAGAATTTTTGCGAAAATTTTCGTGTTTCTTATCCCCCACTTCTTTAAAAATGATGAATGAGAATGAGCTATATCGTTTAAATTCTTTATAACTTTTTTAATTATTATTCTTTCTTTGTCTTTTTTTCAGCATTTTGTGAAGGAGACTTGGAGAATTAATTGTGAATCGAACAACGTACAAAAAGTCGGATCTGAGATAGAATGCTGGAAATTCTTTGGACATTTGAAAATTTTCGATAGATGCAATCTTTAATCAGATTAGTAAATAAGTATATATAAAACGTCATCTGCAATGGGTCATTGCATAACCACGAAGCAAATGCCAAAAGTTCCTAAATGTGGCATTTCTGGCTTTATTGCCAGATTAATTGAATGCACATACATTTTCTAAAAAGATCCATCTCCACTAAACTATGTAGCAGCAAATCAGAATTATGAATATAGCTAAGTACACACGATTGCCAAATCGGACAACGCTATCAACCCTATTAAAGTGCTTCAAATGTACGGACAATTAAAGATTGTTAGGCAAAGGTGAATTGACTGTTCAGACGATTGCAAGAAAACCTTACAATTTCATATATTTACAATATATTTTGTAAAGTCCCGATTCACACTAGATAATTTTTTCCAAGCAAGTGTCAAAATTTGTAGGAGAGGAACAAATTGTCTCATGTGAATCAGGAAAAATATTTAGATGCCAATAAAAATATTTTATAGACAGTGCTGCCAAAAATGTTTCTCTGACAATGGCGCACATATAACAATCTGCAAATTATTTCACAATGACTGCCAACGTTGCAAGACAAAAATTTTATGTTCTCACGGTTGCATATTTCCGATTTTCAGACAATATCGCCCGATCTGGCAATCGTCTATACATAGCATTATACAATCAACTTCATCCAAGTTCGCCGCTGCCGATCTTTTTACCTCGGATTCAAACTCTGCTTTAGAACACATACATACGTTGAAGCGTCGAGTTTGAAGACGGCGTACGCTTTCACTTGTATTTAAGAGACAGCTGAGCACCGGTTGCAAATCCACCCTAATGAAATATTGTTTTTGTCATGGCAACCTTACACACTGTTTTTTTAATGGCAACACTGTACTTGGAGCCGTCACAATAATAAACAAAATTTTTCGTTTTCGCATTAAATCAGTCCACGGAATTTACTTCAATAGTTTTCATTATGT
Source organism: Eudasyphora cyanicolor (assembly GCA_963930755.1). NCBI lineage: Eukaryota > Metazoa > Arthropoda > Insecta > Diptera > Muscidae > Eudasyphora > Eudasyphora cyanicolor. The sequence goes on along the minus strand of OZ005736.1, from coordinate 182,519,117 downwards.
TTAAGAATACCTTTCAATCGGGATTTTTGTCTATCCTCTATAGCATCGGTAGTAAGCCACTGCAAATTTGGGACAAAAAAGTAAGAAATGGACACATTAAACGTATCACAGACAACGATATTCAAAGTCTGGTACTCGAAATTGTGGGAACAAATGTAAGCACTACATTCATCACTTGTCCGGCAGATCCAAAAAAGACTTTAGGAATTAAGCTGCCTTTTCTTGTAATGATTATAAAGAATGTAAAAAAGTATTTTACATTTGAGGTCCAGGTAAGAAAGTAGTCCATTTCAAAAACAAAAACATGAGATTGTAATTCACATTTTATAGGTTCTAGATGACAAAAACGTGCGGCGAAGATTCCGTGCCAGTAACTATCAGTCAACAACTCGTGTAAAACCATTCATTTGTACAATGCCCATGCGTTTGGATGAGGGTTGGAATCAGATACAATTTAATTTGTCAGACTTTACAAGGCGAGCATACGGCACCAACTACATTGAAACGCTACGAGTTCAAATACATGCCAATTGTCGGATACGTCGCGTTTACTTCTCAGACCGGTTATATTCCGAAGATGAATTACCACCAGAATTCAAATTATTCCTTCCCATACAAAAACCTGCTCAAAAGACTCCAGCTCAGGCAATGTGTAGTTAGCTAAGTGGAACATAGGTTTTTACTTTCATTTGCACAAAATATAATTTAATGACATTGTAAATAGACATTTTGAAACGAAAAGTAATTATGACATTTTTTTATCTTAACTATTTCGAAACAAAATTTTCATTTGCAAGTATTTACATATTGCTCATATACAAGTATGTAATAGTGGAAACTCAGAATTTGTCTGCCTTTTTCATAAAAGTTATGAAAGGTTTATTGAACTGATTTCCAACCTGAAAATGTATTTTGATCCTTAGGCCTTAACATTTTAAATACGAATTGTAGTAGGAACTAAAAACTAATTTAATGAAATTAGATGTTATCGTAATTCTATCCAAATAGTGTATATTAGATCGCCTGCTAAAAACACATACATTGGGTGAATTTTGTTGTACGCCTGAAGTTTTATTAACGATACGATTTCTTTTTCTCGTGCTTTATTTCGAAAATACATATTTTTCTACTGTCAATAATGAAATAAATACTTTCAATTTTAAAAATATTTAATTTCAAAAAATAAGTGCATTTTTGTTTCTCATATTTATTTTGGAAACTCAGCTGCTTTGGCCTCGATGTGAACACACTTTCCACTACCTTTTATATATATTTTCGGACAATTTTAAGATATGTAAAATTTGATTTGGGCACCGTAACATTACGTTTGGTTCATCCCACAGCGCCAGTTCTGCTTACCAAAAGTGGCCCACTGGGCACATTATATCACAACCACAACCTTCATACCAAGAAAGGTGAAAAACAAAATATGTACTATGAAAGCAGATCGAATAAAGCAAAAAGAGGATATGTAATTAAGATTATAATTTTTATTGGACGACCATGTTTTTTTGAGACGAAAACTCACATTTAACTTTTTTGACATACGAATGAAGCAATTAATCAAGGCAAAGAATTCTGTCTATGTTTAAGTGAAGTTCCGTCGTTAAGTGCTGACAGTAATATCCAGACATACTTAGGCCTAGGCTGTACGTCATGAAATAAAAGAAAAACCCTTTTATTTGTTTATTTTTATTATTCTCCATTATATTTAAACTTAAAAACCAGAAAGCAAAGACCAAAGTCGGGCGGAGTCATACACAATCTTGATTGAACAGAATAAGCACGCCACACAACATACATTTGTAAACCTAAATCGATTTCCACTAAATTTAGTAGTCTTTATTAAGGGGGCTAACGTTTATAAACTTTTTTTTGCATTTTTAATTTATTTTTTCTTCTGAATTGAGAACCTTTTAAGAATATTGTGTAAAAATTGAATCGAATCGGAACAAAACTAACGAAGATACAGCAGTCCAAGCATCCGCGCTCAGTACATCAGAAAAAATTTAATCAGTTTTTCTCACAAGCCATGTTTTCAAAGATGGTGCCCCTCATAACTCAAAAACTACTGAACTGATCCTTTTGAAATGTTTAACACAATTCTTTACGAGGTAAAGTTTTCTATAATTTTGTTAATTTTTTTATTTAACAATGACCAAATAGTCGATTTCTTCTCGCAAAAAATCGCATTTTTCACATCAAAGTGTTCCCAAAAATTTAAGTTTCGAAAAAAATCGACATCTTTACATTGCTATAAAGATTATCTAACTAAATAAATTTATTTTTTTAATATCAGATGATCCGGTATCGAATTATGAGCGACACCGCAATTCAACTTTTTTCGAGAAGCTTCCGCATAAATTCTGCCGATGCCACATTTTTTATGAATATTTTACACAATAAAAAGTTATACTTGAATGAACCATTGGTCTCAATTAAAAAATTTTTACTTTCCACTAATTAACGTTTATTATGACAGAAAAATTCAAAAATTAATTGAAAGTGGAAAAATCATCCCCAAACGTTTTCAGGCAAAAAATATACAATATCATGATATATGTATGTATGTTGAAAGATTTGTGGTCTTCCTCATAATGCATACGAATTAAACAAATAGAGATGTTTCTTTAAAGGAAGAGAATAATATCGCAGTGCCAATGCTAATTTTTGCAGGTAAATTGTCAGACGCAAATATTCCGCATCCAGACTTGGTTCACACTCGACAATTTTTTCCAAGCAAGTGTCAAAGTTTGTGGGAGAGAGGCAGGCGGAAAGAGCTCTCTCTCCTACAAGCATTGACACTTGCTTGGAAAAAAATTGCAGAGTGTTTATCTGGACACGAATTTAAAACGTACGTAAAGGTACGATACTGGTCGTACGAATTGAGTGTGCACACTGAATACGTTTTTCCGAGCTGGGTTCGGCAAACGTACCCGTAACGCCCCCGTAGCGTAACGAATCAACTGATTCAAGGCCCAGTTAGGCAAACTTAACCGTAACGCCCCCGTAGCGTAACGAATCAGCTGATTTAATCTGTCATATGAAAATCAGTGTAAACGATTAGCCAACGGAAACAAAACGTAAACGGACGGCTGAATCTGTTGAAATCAGAATTGGACGTTCCGTTTACGTACAATTTGACAACAGCTGATACTACATGTTGTTTACAATTACAATTCTATGTTCACCGAGAAAAGTAAAGAAAATATTTGTTGTTTAAAAGTGCAAATAAACATGAAAGACGAATATTTGATTTCATTGGTGCAGTCGCACGAGTATTCATACAATAAATATAATCCAGCATATAGGATATCTGAAAAAGAGCGAGAAGCTTGGAAGCAAATTGGCAAGGAGCTGGGCGTTACAGGTGAGTTTTATGAAGACCGCGGCTGACTCCATTTAAAATTAAATTTATAATCTGCTTCAGGATTCTTTTGACGACAGTACGAGACAATCATTGCGCCAATCTTCTTCATTGTGGGTTAATTTGACAGCAATATAAGCGTCTCTACAAACGTGGACTTATTTATAGATAGATATTGGATTGGATTTGGCTGAGTCCCTCTTCAGTGGAAATAGACATAAGTAAAGAGTTTTCCATTAAGGACATAAGAATTTTATATATTAATAAAACACAAAATATTTAAGATATAGAGTTCAAATTCCAGGTGTAGTGCAAATGTTACATTTTAAGAATGAAATTCAACAGCGATCTATTCTGTTTTTTCTAATTTTTCACTACTCTTTTACACATTTCGACCGGAACGTTGGCAATTTCGCGTTGGATGTTGTCTCTGAGCTCATCTAAACTTGTTGACTTAGACCAAGGATATTCCTCAGGGGAAACGCCGCATCGCCAATAAAAAATGAGGAAAGGCTTCAAGTAAACCATTATCGATGCTGACGATAATGGTTTACTAGGAGGTACAGGTACTGTACCTAATATAACTGATTGGCCAAACGGCGAATACTGGAATATAGCTGTATTTAATTTAAATTAAGAAATGGAAATTGTTTGTATTAGAATAGATTATAAATAAATTGAAGTTTAATGGACATACCCCCTTGTGTTTGCTGCCATATCTTCCAACAATAATTGATATGATTCCCACACAATTCGGCATATCCCACATTCGTTGAAAATCTTTGGCAATGTGTTTATACTGCTGTGTAGTTTATTCACTTAAATAAATCGGCGAAAGCAAGCGCCACAAAACATCACTACATTCTAAAATAATATTTCGAATTGTTGTTTTCCCCAGCTTGTGACTCCATGCAATCGATTGTATGGAACAACCGTGACCCAAATATCTACAATTTTAAAGAATAGAATGTTAATATTTCCCAACTTGGAATCATAGGATAAAGCAATATTTGACATACAGTGGTGTTATTGCTAGTCTCTCTACCGGTCTAATCCGTTGCTTTGGCGTAGTTAACTCATATTTTATTAATGTTAATAATAAATTAAAAACTGCCATAGGCATTCTAGTGTCCGGCTTTCGCCCAGTCATTGTTTATAGGACGTCCACCCCATTTTCTTATCCGACGATATTTTCTTGATTACTTTTATTGTAAATTCTGCACAGATTTAAAAAACACAAATTTATAAACATTCTTTTTAACTTCAATTTTAATAAACCTAAACAAAAAGAAATCGCGGCTTTTTTGTTTACTTATAGGCATGTTTTCGTTACAAGCTAGCAATTTTAGTTTAGCACTTTGCAACAAAAACAACTGACTTCCACTAACTGGCGCATAAGCAATAAGTGGCGGATTTTCACTATCTGGTAGCAATGGTGTCTTGTGTTGCGAAGAACGAACAGTGCGAAAAAGACAAAAAATTAGTGAAAAGTATTTATAAAACATATATTTACTATTCTATGTTCCATTCTTTACACTCTTTTTTGCAAATATTTCCCATTTTTGTTCTTCTTCCCGTTAATTCACAATAATTGATAACAATCTCTCCAAAAATGGGATGCAATATTGCTAAATATAGGGTGCCCAATCTGGCAACATCATACTCGATTAAGACAGGAACACAAGCACCAAACTTCATCGGGAACTAATAGTGCTTAAAAGTGCTTAGCTCCCCATACAAATTAAGCACTTATGGTGTAACGAAAACACGCCTTATGTGTTGTTGTTGATAAATAAGTAATATAATAGGCATGTTTTCGTTACAAGCTAGCACTTTTAGTTTAGCACTTTGCAACGAAAACAACTGACTTCCACTAACTGGCACATAAGCAATAAGTCGCGGATTTTCACTATCTGGTAGCAATGGTGTCATGAGTTGCGAAGAAAGAACAGTGCGAAACAGACAAAAAATTTGTGAAAAGTATTTATAAAACATATATTTACAATTCTATGTTCAATTGTTTACACTTTTTTGCAAATATTAAAATAATTTCCCATTTTTGTTCTTCTTCTTCCCGTTAATTCACAATAATTGATAAAATCTCTCCAAAAATGGGATGCCATATTGCTAAATATAGGGTGCCCAATCTGGCAACATTATACTCGATTAAGACATGAACACAAGCACCAAACTTCATCGGGAACTAATAGTGCTTAGCTCCCCATACAAATTAAGCACTTATGGTGTAACGAAAACACGCCTAATGATAAATTAGTAGCATAAATATAAAATAAAATTAATTTGTTGCTATTTTTGTTGTGCATGTCTGAGTGATACAGCACGTTTTTCAAGTTTTGGGTAATTGCTCCAGTGAGCAACGTTACGGGGGCGCTGAAGTAAAATTACGGTATATGGTGTATTCACTTTTTTAGACAAAAGCGTGCCAAACGCGTCAACCCCGTGTATGTACCTTAAGTACATTTTTGTACTTCTATGAAAAATGTATGTTTCATCACCGACACTAGAGAAACATCGCGAATAATGAAACAAACATTTAGCATTTAGCGCATTGTGAATACCGTGTTGCTGTGTAAAATAAAAGTCCCGAACAAAAAGTATAAATAGAGAAAGAAAAGTATTAATTTACTTGATTAAATATATCAATATGTCCACCGCTGAAGAGGTAAATCTGTGATGGTTAAACCACGATTCTGATAATAAAATACTGTTTTTAATCCGCAGTTGAAAAAAGATTCCGATGAAATCACTAAGTTGTTGGCTGAAGCCACCAGGAAACGTGTGAAAGACGCTTTGGTCAAAGCAAAAGCTGAGGTAGATCGGGAGATTGTGAATTTGGAAATGAAGCAAATGCAAGCGGCAGAGCGTAAGGAAGCTGGACCCAAAAGGTAAGATAATATCTTTGGTAACATTCTCATAACCATGTGGCACCTCGAAAGTTCTCTTTTTTTGTTTCTGTTCACTATAACGTGCTTTTTGTTTATCTCTTCTTCATTGGCAGATTTTACACTGAACTTAATGAATACGGTTGGGACCAAAGCGAAAAGTTTGTTAAATTGTTTGTCACATTGGATGGCGTCCAAAATATCGATGAATCAGCGGTCACAGTTCAATTTACTGAAAATTCATTTCGTTTGAATGTCAGCAATTTCAATGGCAAAGATTATGTTTTGATTCTGAATAATCTACTTCACCCAATTGATGTGCCCAAAAGCTATCGCAAAATAAAGACTGGCATGGTGGCCATTTACCTCAAAAAGGCCCTTGAGGGCAAGCACTGGCCTTGTTTGACTTCGATCGAGAAACGCCTGAAGGATCAGGCAGATTCCGAATTGAAACAGTGCAGCGAAAATCCTTCAGATGCTATGATCAACATTATGAAGAAAATGTACAATCAGGGTGACTCGAAGACCAAACAAATGATTGCCAAAGCATGGACTGAAAGCCAAGATAAACTTCATCACGGTGAATATAATCCAATGGAACAATCACTCAGTTAATTCAGAGCAATTAAAGGCGTTTAGTTATATATTTGAATTGCTTTATATTCAATTCAATGCTTGTTTAACGAATCGTGCGATTCAAAATCTTTAAATAACGTGGTCCTTTGAGTTCATACTATATATTAGTATGTAATAAAAATGTTCCCTTATATTTATTGTAGTACGTACACACGTTTCATTCCCATAAACAGTACATACATACCAGTACAATAGAAGAAATACTATTAATGTTATTTAATAAAAACCAATTGTAATTAAAGTTGATTTATTTTCTGTGTACCTCTTAAAGGAAGTTGGTATTGGAAAAAAGGACAATATCTTTTTTACATAATTTTTTATATAGCCCCCGTATACAGCATCTGTCCGGTTTGATTTCTTAACACCATAGATACTAAAAATTTAAACTGATCCGGCTAAAAATTGGTAACTCAAGTAAATTAATACCCAGAACCATTCACACTAACAACGGTCATCATAGATCCATTTTTGACATAGCCTCCATACAAAGGCCCTCCTTATTTAGCTTGAAATTTGGGCGGGCTGAATTTTGGTAACGTGAGTTTATACTTGCAACCATTCACAGAAACAACGTTCGTGGAGTGCGATAAAACTGCTGTATATGTATATACAGCGACGTCGTCAAATCGCGCTGTATCGTGGGCAAACCGGTTCATCTCAGCGAGATGAATCGATAAAGTATGTTAAATGTTCTTTGTTTTTGTTATTGGAGCACTTCCACCTCAGTAATTTCCTCACCTTAGTTTTAGAGGGTATATATCTTTGCATGGCTCAAAATAGTAACACATCAAAAGAAGGACCTAAGACTAAGTATGTTTGACGGAAATCAGTTTTAGGTCTGCCTGTCTGGTGTGCACTATAACTCTGGATAGGAGTAACCGATTACCCTTTAATTTTGTGTGTTTTTTCTATCCCAGCCTATGTTCGAAGATGATATTAATCCATATATTCTATTCCTCCCTCACAGAGGGCTGATATTTAGTAAAATATTGATAATATAATAACTTCTATACTTCTTACACGAATCTTCAGTAATACCACACATATGTAGTAATATTTTATTTGTTGCTATCACCTTGAGCCAAGTTGCCCCGACCTTCTGGTACCCACCAAAAAAAAACAGATTTATTCGAACACAACTTCTATAGCAGTCAGCTAAGTGTTTTCATAGGCTGTACTTTTGACAACTTTTTCGATGTCTATAGACTGTGTGCAATTTTTGCACCTTTCTGAGGGTATACCTTAGCCAGTTTACTCCACAGAAACTTTCTTACTTATAATTTTCTTGGACTGTAAATGAGCGTTTAAATCTATATTAATCAAAGGACATAGAGAGTCCTTGATATATGCCAAATGTTATTTAGTCAAATAAGGTGGCCTTTCGAAATGATTAAAAATGGTACGAAAACAAAATCGAGCAACCAATTTGTAGGTAGAACCAAAGTTTGTAGATTTTTTTTAAATGTAAGTATATATTATATAGTTTTCCTTTTTTATCGGATATAAATTCTAACAATGTACTGAAAATTTCTTCAGCCAAAATGATTGCATTTTCTAAGGAAACAAAAGCACAAATTTCCGATATCAGTAGTTATCACTTGTATGTATTTAAAAAATTCTGTGTATATAAAAGAGAAATGCTTATAAACAAATTGTTCCCTAATAAAGGGTGGTTACATTTTAAGGGCCGATGTTGATTTTGAATAAAACAGAAATTATTTAGGAAATTATTGTCATTTCTTTTTATTATGATAATATTGGTATGGTCCACATCTGCAACGACCTCTGCAACACCTCCATCCGATGGTCCGAATTTTCGATGACGCTGAGGCATAATTGAGGTTCTATGCAGTTAATGTGCCGAATTCTCATCCTTTAACTCTTGAATTGTTGCTGGCTTATCGACGTACACCTTTTATTTCAAATAATCCCAAAGAAAGAAGTCCAATTGACATCGCCACGACGTCAGATAACACGGCCATTGAATTTGTTGCGCAAAAGAGCCATTGTTTCGTTAGCTGTGTGGCAGGTGGCACCGTCCTGTTGAAACCACATGTTGTCCACATCCATATCTTCCAATTAGGGAAATAAAATGTTCGTTATCATCTCACGATAGCGAACACCATTCAAAGTAACTCCTGACCGGCCTCATTTCGAAGAAGTATGGCCCGATGACGTCGCCAGCCCATGAGCCACACCAAACGAACTGGGCGAGCATTCACAGGTGTTTTCACATCTCCTACAGACCCGGTTTGGTGAAATTTGCGCACAATTCCCCCGATTGTGGACACATTTGGCCTGATCAAAAAAACATCACAAAGTGCACGAAATGCATTTTGATTTGAACGCCCATTTTCGTAAAAGGCTTAAAAACTTTAACGCGTTGCTCGATTGTGTATCTTTCCATGGTTCAAATTGAGTTAGTCTGAAATTGAGAAATGTCAAATGAAATGCAGAAAAACTTGACGTTTAGGTGTGGTTCACATCCAACGTCGACCCTTATAATTTAACCATCCTTTATATTTACTGTATGAGTGCTGATTTTGTGGTGAATATAAGCATTAACTGCCTATAAGTGATAATTACTGTACTTTCCAGTTTTATTTTAAAATGTCTAGGTTTAGGTTTAGGTTTAGGTTAGGGTGGCAGCCGTATTTTTTTATACAAGCTCACATAGACCAGTTTAGGTCCCTAGTGTTACCACGGGCTGAAATGCCCCTCATCGAAACCAACCTGTTTGATATACAAATTTGTCGATATTACGAATATCGGTACTGGAAAGATCTGTTAGGCTGCCTAGAACAGCCGACCCCAGTATGTCCAGTCGTCGTTTACTCAGAGCGGGACAGTCGCATAGCAAGTGCTCAATGCTCTCCACTTCTTCCTCATCTCCACAGCTTCTGCAGAAGTCATTAGAGTCAATACCCAATCTTTTGGCGTGTTCGCCGATCAAGCAGTGTCCCGTCAGAACTGATACTAACGTAGACAATCTTTGCCTCTCTAGTGCGAGGAGATATTTTGATCTTCTCAGGTCATACCTTGGCCAGATTTGTCTAGCTACCCTGCAGGTGCCGATTTCTGTCCATCTTTCGTTGGACTGCCTGATTGCCTCTTGCCTAAGCCAAAGCTTGCACGTGGATAGTGGCGCACCAATATATGCAAATTCTTCGAGAATTTGTAATGTCGTCCCTTTCCTAGCAAGTTCATCGGCTTTGCAGTTCCCCGGGATATCCCTATGCCCAGGCACCCATATGAGGTGTATGTTAAACTGCTCAGCCATCTCGTTAAGAGATCTGCGGCAGTCGAGGGCTGTTTGTGAATTTAGGGATGTTGCCTCCAGAGAATTGATGGCAGCCTGGCTGTCCGAGTAAATGACAATGCCAGTGTTGGTTACTATGTTGCGACTCAGCCACTTGGCTACTTCCCATATTGCCATTATTTCGGCTTGATAGACACTGCAGGTATCTGGTAGTCTGCGAGCTATATCCAATCTAAGCTCTGCACAGTGTACTCCGAAGCCAACCTTTTCATCAAGCTTCGAACCATCCGTGTAAAATTGGAGATGGTTTCTATTACCTGGTTTTCTTCCAACCCATTCATCTCTCGCGGGAATCATAGTGATGTAATTTCTCTCGAAGGTGTACACCGTTGGTATATAGTCCACTCGGTCGGTTACCATAGCACTACACTTTGATATTCTCATGTGACCGTAGGTTTTGTACCTCCACATTGATAGGCAGTTTAATCTTATTGCCGCTTTGGTTGCAACTTCTCTCGCCACAATATTAATCGGCAGTATATGGAGTAGGGCTTGTAGAGACTCGGTCGCTGTAGTCCTTAAGTCTCCGCTTATGCTCAGGCAGGCAGTTCTCTGAACCTTTGTTAGTAGGTTGGTGATGGTTAGTTTGTCAGTTGCCGTCCACCATACCACAATGCCGTATAGCAGTATAGGACGAACTACTGCTATATATATCCAGTGGACGATTTTAGGAGAGAGGCCCCACCGCGACCCTACAGCCTTTTTGCAGGAATATAAGGCGACGTTAGCCTTCCTTACACGTTCCAATACATTAAGTCTAAATAACAGTTTTCTATCTAGAATTATTCCTAAAAATTTTGCACTTTCAGAAAAGACTAGATCTGTTCCATTTATCCGAGGTGGAGGGTCCACATGTGGGACTTTATTCATCCTAGTAAAGAGAACCAATTCTGTCTTGTTTGGGTTTATGCCCAAACCGCTGCTTCTGGCCCATCTAGCCAATTTGTTCAGAGCTACCTGTAGAATGTCTCGGAGGACGTTTTCGAATTTGCCACTCACTGCGATTGCAACGTCGTCCGCATATGCCACGACCTTGCAGCCACAACGTTCTAGATCTAGCAGAATTTCATTCAACGCTAGGTTCCAAATTAGTGGAGACAGTACTCCTCCTTGTGGGGTCCCTCTGTTTACAAACCTTGTTAGAGTTGTGGACCCAAGACATGCTGTTATGCGTCTTCTGTTGAGCAGACTTTGAATTAGTCTAATCAAACTAAAGTTAACATTAAGATGTGACAGTGCCGCAATTACTGCATCTGAGTGAATGTTGTTAAAAGCCCCTTCTATGTCAAGAAATGCCACCATGGTGAATTCCTTGAAATGCAGGGACGATTCGATAGTGCTCACAAGTTCGTGCAGGGCTGATTCTGTAGACTTCCCCTTATTGTAAGCATGTTGGTTCACTGACAGGAGTTTTGTATCCAGGTTTTCCCTAATGAAATAATCTAAAAGTCGTTCCAGACCTTTCAATAGGAAGGAGGATAGGCTAATTGGTCTGAAGTCTTTTGGCCTAGTGTGTGATATCTTCCCCGCTTTTGGTATGAATACCACTTTGGTATCCCTCCATCGATTCGGGATGTATGAAAGCCTGATACAGCCTACATAAATTTTCTCCAGCCAGGGGATAATGTATTTCAACATTTTCTGCATTTCTGCTGGAGTGATACCGTCTGGTCCAGGTGACTTGAAGGGCTCAAAGCTATTAATAGCCCAGCTTATTCTGGATCTTTCAGTCAACAAGCTAGCGACGCTCGCAGTCCACTCGCACTCTTGTTGGTCCTGCTGATCCTCTGGTTCTGTTAGAGAGTTCCCCGGGAAATGTGTGTCGAGCAGTACATTGAGCGACTGCTCGCTGTTTTTGGTCCAATTATTTGCCTCATCCTGCAAGTAACCCACTGTACAGGGTGAATCTGATAATATTTTCCTCAGCCTTGCGGCGTCGGAGACCTTTTCCACTTCGCCGCAGAAAGTATACCAAGAGCGTCTTTGCGCCTTTCTAAGCTCCTTCTTATAGATCTTGAGTTGCTCTTTATAGGCATCCCAAACATTAGCGACCCCAGTAGATTTAGCCTTGTTGAATAGCTTGTTGCAGGTCTTTTTCATAGCCGTTAGCTCAGAAGTCCACCATTGGGGTTTAGTTTTACCCTTGTACCTTGTTTTTGGACAGGCTTCTTCAAGGGAACTATTGAATGATGTGGTGATATGCTCGACCAGATGATCCAGACCGGCTTTGTCATTCGGTTCGTACAGAAGTTTGGAGTTGAGGACTTTCTTGAAATTCTTTTCATACAGGTGCCACTTTGTCTTTCTCACATTTCTGTGGACGGCAGGTTCAGGCGCTTTTTCAGCGAGTTTGAACTCAATATAATGGTGATCTGAGAATGAGTGGTCGTCTAGTACATTCCACCCAATAATTTTGTCTGACAGCCGGTCAGTAGCAATAAAATGTCTAACATTTTATGAAATAATTGAGTCATATTCGAAAAACAATCGAAAAATTAATTAAGTTATTGCCATTTTAGCAAATTCTCTCCAGCCAAATTTCTTTTATCCTTTAAAATTCGAACATATGGATGTTCTTAGTTGAGTTTGTTTGTGAGAGACATAACAGTAAGACGTATTCTGCTTGTTCGGCGATTTTCTGCTGTGGAAAAAATGGATCAAAGAATTTGCATAACATTTTATGTAAAAAATGGAATTATTTGCTCAAAAGCACTGTAAGTGCTGAGAGTGGCAAATGGTGATTGTACTCTGAGTCAGAAAATGTTTACAAGTGGTACACCCAAAAAAAAATTTTGCTGTTAATAACAAACAACGCCTGCTAATTTTCAGCAAACATTTTTTCTGCTAATACAGCAAATTTTCTGCTGTAATAGCAAAAATTTTGCAGTTTTGCATTAGCAAACGCACTGCTGAAAAATTTGCAGTTTGCTGAAAATGTTTGCTGTTAATCAAAATATGTGAAAATTAGACAAAAGTTGCAATAATTTACTTGATAAAGTTCAGTTATTATTTTTATTTTTTCATTGATTTTATAAATATTGGAAATAGGAGTCGAATAAAACTGCAAAAAGCAAAACACAAATCGATAACGAATATGATTTGACGTGGAAGTAGAGCGATTTCAAAATCTTAGTACCGGACATACAATTAAAATTAATCTATTGTGTTTAGATTTTAGTTTCTAATTTTTTATATTTTAATGAAACCAAAGCTAAACATTAATATATTCGTCTTAAATCTAGTTTAGCACAAGTGAACCAATTTGCTCAAAACTTACAACATACTAACATACAACTTTCGATTCTGAATAAAAAATAATTTTTTTGGCGGCGATCCATATTTTCCTAATTACGGGCTCCCGAAATTTTGGAGACATATTCTTCAATATCTTCCTTATTTTTCATCGGATCAGGCCAAAATTTACAACATAGGCAGCTAATTTGATTCTGAATAAAATATATAAGGTATTTTTTTTTCTGCGGTCCATACTTCCCCAGTTACGGGCCCCCGAAATTTTGGAGACATATTCTTCAATATCTTCCTTATTTTTCATCGGATCAGGCCAAAAAATCGCGCGATTTTTTTAAAATAATTTTTCATTTATTCTGAGATGTATTATTTGTTGTTGTTGATAGTAGAAAGCGCCCCTCATTCCTTATTTTTCATCGGATCAGGACAATGTCGATGTCAGAGGAAAGAAATAAAATTAAAGAAAAAATGAAAAATTATTTAAAAAAAAAATCTGAGACGTAGCCGCGGCCAACATTTGATAGACAAAAGAATGTTCTTTCAAGTGATAACACCGTGCGACACAATTTTTCACCCATGAACGAAACTATTTACAAGTGAAACTAGAGACCATAGGTAGCAATACTGCATACTAAATTAATTATTTCGTGATCGTTTGTCCTTTTTACAGGACTTTTAAAATTTCAAGGATAACATTTTTGAAATATTTTTCGTTGCACTTATTACAATGTGAGTTGATAAATATGCATATCAAATGAAAGGGGAGTATTCCCGCTATTTAACAAAACTTTTAAAAAAATATTCCAAAGACGAATGCTATACAAAAATTTCCTTTTAAACTTTTATCCTTGAATATCCTTCAATGTTGTGGGTTTAAAAATATGAAAAAAATACTTGTTACAGAACTCACACTAACATAACACATATTAAAATTTGAGCCATCTATCTTTAATCGTTAAGGAATAACAATTATTTGAATTCCGCAGCCTATATAATATATAAAGGACACTGAGACAAAAAAACATTTTATTCACTCCCACGAAAGGAACTATATATAATGAAAACATAGGGCACTAGTAGGGAAATAATGTACTTACTTCTACTTATTTCGCGATCGTTTGTCCTATTCACAGGACTTTTAAAATTACAAGGATAACAATTTTGATTTAATTTTTTTACACCAATTAAAATGTGAATAACATAAATATGCATATCAAATGAAAGATGAAAATTCCTGCTATTCATTAAAAAATTTCCAATTTCAAAGGATATTAAAAATGTCCTTTTAAACATTTATATTTGAATATACTTAACAGTTTTGGGTAGAACAATTTCATCAAACAAAAAATATAAATGTATAGAGAATACACTCCTCTTTCATTTAATATGCATATTGATATTATTCACATTATTATTTGTGTACAAAAAATTATATCAAAATCGTTACCCGTGTAATTGAAAAGTCCTGTTAAAAGGACAAACGACCACGAAACAAGGAAGTTTGTACATTATTTTCCTACTAGTGCTTTATATTTTCAATTGTATATAGTCCCTTTCGTGGGTGGGAATATAACTTTTTTTTTTTGTCTCAGTGTCCTTAATATTGTATTGGCTGTGGAATTCAAATAATTGTTATTCCTTAACCGTTAAAGATAGAAGACTCGAATTTTAATATATGTTATGTCAGTTTGAGTTCTGCAACATGTATTTTTTCAGATTTTTAAACCCACAACTTTGAAGGTTATTCAAGGATAAAAGGACATTTTTTATAGCATTCGTCCTTGGAAGAAATATTCCCCTTTCATTTGATAAGCGTATTTATCAATTCACATTGTAATAAATGCAAAGAAAAATAGTTAAAAATTGTTATCCTTGAAATTTTAAAAGTCCTGTAAATAGTACAAACGATCACGAAATAAAAAACCGAGTATGCAGTTTTGCTACCTATGGTCTTTAGTTTCACATGTATATAGTTTCGTTTATGGGTGACAAAAAAAGTTGACATTTGTCGCACGGTGTAATAAACATTCCCCATTCAATTTGAATTTTCTGTGTTTTTTCTTTAAAAAAGTAGGGAACCTCGAAATGGATCACGCAATACATCGTAAGATTTTGTGAACTAGTTTTGTAATAATAAATAGATTTAAATGGTTGTTAAAAGGTAAATACGAACGTCTTGTTATTACATCGGCAACTATACATCTATCAAAAATGTTAAGAAAGTGAAGAAATTGTTATGGAAAATCATCGAATCATCATCATCGGCATACCGGTTGGTTCATTTTTCGGCAATTTTTGGCATGAAGCGTGTGGCAGCGAAGTTCGTTCCAAAATTGCTGAATTTTGAACAAAAAACCGTCGCGTGTTCGTAATTTTTTGACGGAAAAGAATACCGTAATCATGCCTCATCCACCGTATTCACCAGATCTGCAGACTTTTTCCTGTTCCCAAAATTGAAGAAACCCATGAAAGGACGGCGTTTTGCGAAGATGGAGGAGATAAAAAACATAAAATACGCTAATCGAATGCACGAAGCCCGAGAAATTTCACAATTCACCTTTTCTATTGAACATAAAGGGGTTTCCAACAAGAGGTGTTAATTTTTCGAATTTTAATAATTTTAATGCGTTGTTGAATCGTGTATCGTTCCATTTTTAGTAATGGCGTAGTTTCTACTTGTCAAATGTCAAAGAATAAAAGCTTCAAAAGTGACAGCTACCGAAATACCGGGTGATTCAAAATAACACCTCTTGTTGGAAAACCCGTTATATTATTTTTAGTGGAACGTGGTGTTAAATCGCAAAATCTACTAACAATTTGTAACAGAAACATGTTAACCCTCCGTCATGTACATGTACCGATAGCCACCTACGTTGCACATGTATCTGGCCAGACACACTATGTATTTCAAAACATTTATATGAAAAATGTGGTATTTTGGTGATAATATTACATATATTTTATATTAAAAAAAAAAAGGAGGAAAATGAGATGAAATGAAGAGCAAATGTTATATCAATCAAACTTACATTTAGTGGTGGATGAACTGTTTGCTGATGTGAATGTTGTTCATTCAATTTTCCCAGCTACAACCATGCAGAGTGCACATAAAATGCAAATAGAGTGCATTATTCTTCATACAAAATATGTGTGTATCTGGCCAGATACATGTGCTACGTATGTGATGTGTAGATGAAAAAATCCACATAAATTGCTTTTGTTATTTTTTATTTTAATGTGTTTTTTCATAAAACGATAAGTAACAATATTTGTAGAGGGTACCTGAAGACTCAAACCCCCAGCTAAATTAGAAATATATTTAAATCACAGTTAAATTCGTAAAATATCTGGCCAGATACAAGTGCATGACGGGGGGGGGGGGGGGGGTTAAAGCAAATAATATCATCCGGTGTCGGAGTTACAGTCGGGTCGTTTAAAATGTCGATTCGAATCCATGTTATTTTTCAACGTTTGTTATACCCTCCCTTGTTAGATACGACTTTTTATACCCTTAAAGTATACCGATCGACTCAGAATCACTAGCTGAGTCGATTTAACCATGTCTGTCCGTCCGTCCGTCTGTTCATGTAAAGTTCGCAATTTCACTCCGATCGTTCTGAAATTTTGCAGTTTACAATTATTCGCAGCTGTAAAGATCCCTATTGAATTTGGTTGAAATCGGTTCAGATTTAGATATAGCTCCCATATATTTATATCTTTCGTCCGATTTGGCCCTTTAGTCCTATAGAAGCTGTATTTTACATCCAATCGTTTTGAAATTTAGAATGGTTGAGTTTCTTGATCCATGAACCAACATTGCCGAATTTGAAGAAAATCGGTTAAGATTTAGCTATAGCTCCCATATATATGTTTCGTCCGATTTGGCCCATTAGTTCTATAGAAGCTGTATTTTACATCCAATCGTTTTGAAATTTAGAATAAACAATTTATACATGAATTACAAAATGCTACCAGATAGTGAAAATCCGCCACTTATTGCTTATGTGTCAGTTAGTGGAAGTCAGTTGTTTTCGTTGCAAAGTGCTAAACTAAAATTGCTAGCTTGTAACGAAAACATGCCTATTACGAGAGTGCTGTAGAGATATAATACTCTATATAGTCGGCCCCGCCCGACTTTAGCCTTTCCTTACTGATTTTACATTATCTTTCTATCGCAGAGAAAGAAGTTAGCCAAACTAGAAGTAGCGCTACTATAGGCATGTTTTCGTTACAAGCTAGCACTTTTAGTTTAGCACATTGCAACGAAAACAACTGACTTCCACTAACTGGCACATAAGCAATAAGTGGCGGATTTTCACTATCTGGTAGCAATGGTGTCATGAGTTGCGAAGAAAGAACAGTGCGAAACAGACAAAAAATTCGTGAAAAGTATTTATAAAACATATATTTACTATTCTATGTTCAATTGTTTACACTCTTTTGCAAATATTAAAATAATTTCCCATTTTTGTTCTTCTTCTTCCCGTTAATTCACAGTAATTGATAAAATCTCTCCAAAAATGGGATGCCATATTGCTAAATATAGGGTGCCCAATCTGGCAACATCATACTCGATTAAGACATGAACACATGCATCAAACTTCATCGGGAACTAATAGTGCTTAAAAGTGCTTAGCTCCCCATACAAATTAAGCACTTATGGTGTAACGAAAACACGCCTTATGAATCAAAGACAAATAGAACAAAAGACAAATAGAATCAAAGACAAATAGAACATTTCTAACGGACGAAACGTCAAAATCTATCAGGTACGAACGAATAGGAATGAACTGGCACACGTGAAAAAACAGTTTTCCGCGAACATTGCTTGAACTTTTTTTACACTTATCAATTAATATTTATTTTTTAATTGTGACAATTACAAACAATTCGGGAAAAACGGTCTGAAAATCCGCAAAAAAACACTCGTTGTAATCAAATTCCTATTCGTTCGTACCTGACACGTACTGAAATCTTGCACACTGGGTGCAAATTAGTCGTACGTATACGTACATGTACTTCCGGTTACGAATGCAATCCCGACATGTTTGGATTTTTATACGTATTTGCGCGTGCTCGATGAAAAATTTAAAGATATATAAAAATATAAGATAAATAAATCATTATTTTACAAATGTTGCATGATATTGATGAAATTCGCCGATATAATCTCTTCTTAAATATATTTTACGCGCACATTGTGTGGGGATACATATTAATATGAAGAAACAGATTAATACTCATAGTGCACTGGAGAAACTTAACGAATACGTTATCACTGAAAAAACTACATAGTCCATATTGACACTTGCAATTTTCCCCCGCTGAATTGCAGTGCTTGTGTGAGTTGGACGCTGTCGGTACGGTGGTAACCGACTGCGTCCCTCTCCTACAAACACTGCAATTCTGCAATATGGACATACATTTAACGCTGAAAAACGTATTCAGTGTGCGCACTCAATTCGTACGACCAGTATCGTACCTTTACGTACGTTTTAAATTCGTATCCAGTGTGCGGCCGGACTAATTGTTTTTGATTTCTTTTAAACATTTTCGGAACAGTGGGTTACTTCTCAATAATATACATAAAAATTGAACTATTAGGAACACTTTTGTTTCCCGACTTTTGTCCACTTAAATAGCTGAAATAAGAAACTAGAAAAGCAGGTGGTTCACCCCCAGATATTTAGCACAAGTTTGTTGCACAGTATAATACAAACTTTTTGTCATTATTAATTTTCAGTAAATCATGTTTATTAAAAGAAATATGTGTTTCATGTCGAAAATATATTGTGAAAATGAAAAAAATATACACTTAATTTTGAGTGGAGAAAATAAGAAATAATTTTTGAAATTAATTATTTAGTTTTTTTACAGAAATTATACATTGCATTCATAAATCTGTGGTTTCTAGAAAAACTAGCATGTCTGAAAAGTTTTTGAGTTTTTTTTGATACGTGCATACATAATGGATTCATTACCCACTGATCCATTGATCATTCTACGATTAATGTCGTCTAGCGTCAAATAAAAACTAGAATAAAAATGCATTTTACATCTTTTGAAAATTTATATGGGCGGTTCATTCACAAGACCACAGAAATATGATAAACTTCATTGGTAAATGCAATTAATAATCTAATCACATGTATTCATAAAAGTTGGAACGTTTTTTTTGTAGACATTTTAGTTTTATTTCACATTTTCTACAACGAAAAACTTAAAATACCTTAACGATTAAATATAAATAAAATGAATTCCATTAATTACAAAACTAATCATGTCTTTTCGAAAGAAACCATTTTGCAAAAGAAACAAAACAAAATAAAAAATACTAAAAAAATACTTTGAAGAAAATATGGACTAATATATGTTAAAAAAACACACATAACTAATATTGTAATAGACTCAACATCACTAGGGACAGGAATGGGGAAATTAATAAAAAAAAATATGTATTTATGTATATGTATGTATATATATGTTTTTATGTATATCCATGTATGCATGTTTAAAATATATTTATGTGTAAGTAATATATAAAAATAGCTGCAGTAGTATGAATTGTGTAGAAGGAATGCATTTTTTTAGTTTTCAAACTTATATCGTTGATACGGTAATGCTTAAGGTAATGAAATAGAAATAGCTTTAACAAGAATTCCTTGTGTGGTGGACAGTTAAAATAAATTTACATAAATTATCTAATAAAATAGTATTTATATGTTTCAATAAAAAAACGAATATACTAATAATTGTAATATAAGAGGAATAGATGTGATTGGAATTCGAAAACAAAACAGTCAATATAATTGTTTTTATATATGTATATGTATGTATATATGTGTGTATAAATATTCCTTTGTTTTCATTAACTAGTTATTATGTGCGGGTTCAGTTCTTAATTAGGGTTTTGTTTTTAAACAAAAAGTCAAAGTTTATTCAGTTCTACCGAATGTTATTTAATAAATGTGGTATGTGTGGTATGTCTTTAAAATTAAATTTCCTATATTAAATACTTTTTTGTTTGATAATAATGACACTGTTCAAAATGGAACTTTTCTTTGTAAAACAAACGAAGACTAAGATGATGTTTATAACTAATGAGCGAACTTAAAACTGTAGCAAACATTGAGGAACTTGAAAAAATCTTCTGAAAAAGAAAAAAAAAAACTTTACAATTGCTCTAACCAAAATTCAATTGAGAATGTTTTCTTAAAAACATTTTTTATAGGGAATATGACACTACACCGATCGTCATGATTGGCCGTTTATCAGTTTGTTTCCATAAAAGAATTTCAATTTAGACGAAAGATTCATTCAATATCACTCAGTACAAGATAAGTCAATTATTTTCAGAAAAACATCTATCTTAATCACGAAATTATTTTAATCAAATATTTTGTTATTTGAAAATTGCGTTACAACGAAAATGCCAACATCAGTTAATGTAAAATTTCAATTTATTGAGCTCGGAGCTGATTAAATTAGGAAATTTAATTCCAATTATTTTTGATTAATTGAGTGATTTTTGAATGATTCGTGTAAGAGAAACAAATTCCTTTTATAAAAATAAACTGCAGTTTTACAAGAAATTATAGTATTTTTAAAAATACTTTCAAATTCAATTTTTTTTAAAGACCAACAACAATAAAATGTCAAACATTTTCCAAAAGGCATTCGAGAATTGTACGCCTTATTAAACATCATCTGTACTTTATAATGTTCCTAAATGTAGGTGTGTATAATATTTAATAGTTTTCTTTTTTTTTTGTATTAGCTGCAATGATAACTAAGCAATAAATATATGTAATATGTATACATTTCTAGGCTATATGTAACTAGTCATGTTTTCTGTAGGCTGTTGGCTATTTCCAGAAGTTCCATAGCTTGGATTGGTTTACAATTTGTTCATAATCATAATCTAAAATAATTCTTCTCTTTACTGCTACTGTTCGCGTTTTTATCTTTTATCTATTATCTCTAATTCTTTAACGTGTGAAGGCACTTAGAAAATGAGCGCCGCCCATATCGAATTGTTGTTCATAGCTCTCATCGGCCGATGAGGAAGCATTTTGTGCAGCCGCCGCTGCTGCTAATGTAGCTACCGCAATGCTATTGTTAGCTGCTACATTGGAGTTGGTGGTCGTCGCCTTAAGGTGGTCCATATCAATCAGGGGTGGCTTATCACCCGGCTTCCAGCGCCTGTGTATGCCCATTGATTTGAGTTTCTGACACACCGAGGAGGGGGAAATCGCATAACCCTTCTCAGCTAGGCGGGCCGATACCTTCCAATATTGTATATTACTGTCCTCCTTAATTAGTTCTAAAATTTCTCGTGTGATTTCCTTGTCACGCACCTCGCGCTCGGCAGCCTTGAGGCGACGCCGTGGATTTGGAGGCTTTTGTTCGTTCTGCTGTTTTTGTTGCTGTCGCCGCTGTTGCTGCTGTTGTTGTAGTTGCAATTGTTGTTCCTCTTCGAGTTGTTGTTGCTGCAGACGCTGTTGTTTTTGTTGTTCCAATTGTTGTTGTTGCTGTTGCAACTGCTGTTGCCTTTGCAGCAGTTGTTGAATTTGTTGTTGCTGTTGCAAATGCTGTTGTTGCAGTTTCTGTTGGTGTTCCAATTGTTTCTGTACCAACAAGGCTTGTTGCTGCCTTTCGGTATCCGTTTCACGGCGACTTCCCTCACTGCCCTCACTCATTACGGCGGCCATATCTTCCTCGGGTTTGATCATCGTCATACGCATATCTCGTCGATTACGATACGACAGTGGTACACCCTTGATGATGGCATCTCTCAGCTTCCATGCTGTCATTTGTGAGACATTTAACGCTTTTGCTATTTCCATGGTAGACGCATTTTGACCCACTAACATCTTGGCCATAGCATATTTTTCATCATCAATGAAAACATTGGGTTTTCGAGGTTTCTTTTTTGCGTTGCTTGCCGATGCGTCGTTGGATGTTCTGTAGAAGAGATTGGGAAAAAATGATAGAAAATATTAATGACTGGAGAAGTTAAACCGGCCAAAAGAATATTCTTTTCTAGACATGACATTTCGATTCATCGTCTGGCGACGAAAGTTGTTCAGGTAAAATTAAAAGCAAATTATCAGTTATTAACTAAATAATGTGTGTATTCTATGGCGCCAAGAGGTCAAATCAGCTGGGATCTTTATTTGTATGATTCAATTATAATTGAATCATGGGTCTATCCTAAAATGTCGACCATTACCGCATGAAATGGTTCTGTGTATAAGTAAAATTAAATTTAACGTGCCGAATTTTTGCCCAATTGGTTGGTATTTGTCAAATCGTGTGCGACATTTGCATGGGGACTATATCAAATTGTTGACCATGATGATACTTGCGTCAAGAAATCAAATCGTGCGGGGCCTTCGCTATCCACACACTGCTGCATACGTTTTCTGAAGTTTTCATGAACTCTGACAAGCATGTCGACTGGTATTCTGCTAATTTCAGCATCAATATTGTTAATTAGGTCTTCCCAGGTGTTGGGACGGTTGATATACACCTTCGACTACACGTACTGTATATCGACCGTTCCAACACCTTGGATGAATTCACCTCCAAAACATGGCTTTTGAGCGCTTCAACAGCCGCTTGAGGCGTTGAAAAACGTTGACCATCGCGACCCATCGCGGATGACCCATCAATTCGACGTTTTGGCCGGTCAAAAAGGCGCTGGTTTGAGCCGATGTGTGAGAGCTCGCATTGTCACGGTGCACAATGAGTCGTCTTCTCTTGTTCGTTTTTGGAATGTTTCCGAAGACTTCAGGCAAACAAATGGTGGTGTACCACTCAGAATTGACCGTCCTACGTTGCTCAAACGGAGCAGTCGCCACATGACCAG
Organism: Eudasyphora cyanicolor; assembly: GCA_963930755.1. Classification (NCBI taxonomy): domain Eukaryota; kingdom Metazoa; phylum Arthropoda; class Insecta; order Diptera; family Muscidae; genus Eudasyphora; species Eudasyphora cyanicolor. Next base: position 182,495,772 of record OZ005736.1, on the reverse strand, counting down.
TTTTGCCGAAGAAACAGGCGACCATTTGCTTCGAAGTACTTCTTCCATGAACAACTTTCGTTGGATTTGTCTCGTCTTCGAAGACCCACACGGTCGATTGCTGTTTTGTTTCGGGCTGTTTCGCGATCGTATTTTTCAAAATTTCTTTGCACCAATCGACACGACCTTTTTTTGAGCGATTATCAAATTGTGCGGGATACAACGAGAACAAACCTTTTTTACGGCCAGGTGTTCATGCAATATCGAATGTATGCTGGTGGAAGAAATACCTCTATCTCACGGTATGTCACATGACGATCTTGCATTATCAGTTCACGCACGGCATCAAAGTTCTCTGGCACAACGGCCGTTTTTGGACGACGTTCAGGACCTTCGTCTTTGGTGCTTCATCGCCATACAAAGATTGAAGTTCAACGATGCACTCTTGCCGTGATAATCCACGTCGAAAGTTGTGAACAATTATCGCACGAAAATGTTCACGAGTTAATTCCATTTTTTTGCCAAATTATATTTTTCAAGTCACTGTAAACAACAAAAATTATGGTCGCACGTCAAAACGTTCTGAGTACGTTTATGCTAAAAAATGTCAAACTTTCCAATGGAAATGTCAGATGGCTCCAGGCAACACTTACTGTTGCCTAGGCCAGAAATATATGTATGTATGTATATAGCAACCCTCGTATTGTGAAATTGAAAACCTGAAATTGAAGATCGATAAATCTTTTCTTTAAGAATGGGAAGTTTTAATGTAATTGGTCGACTTGTTTAGAAACGACAAATTACTCTCTAAAAGATAGAATTGAAAATAATCTGTTTTCCTTATAGCCAAAATGATAGAATGTCTGTTGGCTAAACTAGCAAACATTGCATGTGACTTTGCTGAAATGGCTGACAAGACCCATTTCTGCAGTCAAATACTGCTATGCCAACAATCTTTTTTGCGGTTTTTACTAACATATTTCAATGAGTGAGTATTTTTTGGAATATAATCTACTTACGTATCATTATTTTGCATAGAGGCTATGGGTCGTATTGATAGATTAACCGGCAATTGATGTCTAAAAAGAAAATAAATTTACGAGAGAAGACATTATTTACTTATCGTCTAGGAAAGGACAGACAATTCAATAACTTACATAGCTGCAGCTACTGCTGGCGAAAGCTGTGATATAATGGACATTTTACTATTCGAACCTCCTCCAAGAGGATCGGGAATGTTCTTTAGAGAATTCTTTTTCAAATATTTTTGTTGCGTTTGCAGTTGACTATTAATACCACATTTATTCATATCAGTCTCTTGTTGTTGTTGTTGAAGATAGTGATTCTCACTGCCTTCCCTACTCTCGCTGCCGTCCTCATCATCATCCTCATCAGCATCGTTGACTGGTGCTGATGATGATGCTGCTGCATTATTCTCACGATGAGTATATTCTTTGTTGGGATTTAATTCCATAAGTCTTTGTTGTTGTACTACAGATATTGTATTGTGAAATTTTTGTTCTATGGCTTGTTGTTGCTGCAAATGCAACTGTTGTTGTAGTTGCTGCTGCTGCTGTCGCTGAGCTGAGTGGTTTTGTTCATTTGCCGTCGTTGTTCGCTGAATAACTGATGTGGCCACCGCCGCGGCTGCTTGTTGCCGCAACGTTTGCGTTTGTTCGAATTGGCGATCCTTCAGCATCTGCAAATGATGTTGTTCTTCCTGCAGTTGTAGTTGTTGTTGTTGTTCGTCAATGTGTTCATCATCGGCATCGGCTTCATCATTGTGTTCGCCCTCAACTTCATCCTCAGTTTCGGCATTTTCACTTTTAATATGTTCAGTGAAGGGATGATGATTTAAGAGGTTTTCCGGCCTCGGCATATTCTCCGCGGATTCTGCTTCAATTTCTTCTTCGACGCCGCCGCCATTGTCATAATCATTGTTGTCATCATCCTCCCCTTCGGGTGGATCAATGACGCGCTCATGCAGACTGACACCGTTGACCAGACTTTTGCGTAGACGCCAAGCAAATGTACGCGAAATATTCAATTCGTTGGCTATGACCGTGGTTGTAGCTTCGCGCAATATCAATTGTTTGGCCAGGGCTATCTTGCGGGCATCCAGTTTTATGCGAGTCCGCCCTTTGCGTTTGTTATTGGCCATCATAAGTCTATAATTTAGAAGAAGAACGTAAGAGATGAAAAATAGAGAATTTATGAGAACGTAAATGTTAAATTTTTTGGCGGTAAAAATTTGCTTTTTATGGTAAACATCATCTGCAGATCGACTCGATATAAATGTATAACGGAACATTAATCTCTAGAAGATCATCCATTATTCCCTTAAGGCGGCTAATATCATCCCTAGTTCACGTGGAATATACTCGAAGAGCTGTCAAATTTGTATAAAAAAACTGTCAAATTTTAAAGCTTTTCGCGCAAATTCCACCTGATCTCCGGATCATATTACTCGCATTTAGATATTCTTGTAGGAATTGCGAAAAATCCGAGTATACCATATCATAACCAGACAACCGATTGCAGTGAAACTTCGCTCACTAACTAATTGGGTTTAGGTTATGGTTTTACGAGATCACATATACCAATTAAGGTCCCTAATGCTACCACGAGCCCAGTTGCCCCTTATCGGAACCAACCTGTTTGATACACAAATGTATCAATAATATTCGTACGAACATCGGTACCGACAAGATCTGTCAGACTTCCTAGAAAATTCGACCCCGGTATATCCGGACGTCGTTTGATATTGAGAGACAGTAGCAAAGCAGGTGCTTAATGCTCTCCACTTCCTCCTCATCTCCACAGCTTCTGCAGAAGTCATTGGACTCAATTGCCAACCTCCTGGCGTGTTCTCCGATCAGGCAATGTTCCGTCAGAACTGACACTAATGTAGACAGTGTTTTTCGTGTGTTATTTTGACCTTACAGGTAGTATCTTGGCCAGATTTGTCTAGCTACCCAACAGGTGTCGATTTCTGTCCATCTCATATTGGAAGGCAATCCACTGCCTCTTGCCTAAGCCAAAGCTTGCATACGGACAGTTGCGCAATATCAACAAAGGCCACCATAGTGAATTCCTTGAAATGTAGGGACGATTCGATAGTACCCACCAGTTCATGCAGGACCGATTTTGTAGACTTGCTCTTTTTGTAAGCATGTTGGTTTTTCGACAAGAGTTTCGTATTCAGGTTTTCTCTAACGAAGAAATATAAGAGTCTTTCTAGACCTTTTAATAGGAACGAGGATAGACTAATTGGCCTAAAGTTCTTTGACCTAGTGTGTGATATCTTTCCCGCTTTAGTTATGAACACCACTTTGATGTCCGTGTCACTAACTAATAGAAGAGGCGAATACATAGTGCAGAATGACTGGCGGTTTTGCGAAATGACTTTTGCAGAAGTGGTGCTGATGAAGAGGAGAAGGAATCAATAAAACAGCTTATGTGTCTGTGCCCCGCTCTCTGCAGCCTTTCCTATATTCACATTTGTTTGGGAAGTTAGTCAAATTGGAGGAACGTAATGGTCTACCTTTGCAGCGCTTGATGGTCTACCAGTAGTAGTTCTACACAAAGACAAATAGAATATAAGAAGACATTCCTTCAGGCCGAAACGTCAAAGTCTATCAGTTACGAACGAATAGGAATGAATTGTAACACGCGAAAAAACAGTATTCCGCGAACATTTATTGAACTTTTTTTGCACTTATCGATTAATATTAATTTTTTAATTGTGACAATTACAAAAAATTCGCTCGTTGGAATCACATTCCTATTCGTCCGTAACTGACAATTACTCGCTACAGGAAGGAATGTCTTCTTAAATTATATTGTTTTCGGTTCTACGTTAAACGAAACCGGTTCTACGAAGAACAAGATACTTGGTCAACTTCGGTAAGCGATGCGCTTCATATTAACGGGCTGTTTCTAAAATGACCAAAGTGGTCAGTGGTAACACTGATCCAGCAATCAAATGGGTTCAATTGGAGGGGCTATGGAAACCTTGTCTTTTCCCTCATGTCCCAATAGCTACAGATTTATCTGTGGGCTGGCCGCTCAAAAGCGATTCTTGGGCTATAGAACATTGGGGCTATAGGACATTAGTTCCACTATTTTGGAAGGAGGGAAAAAAGTCTATTTGCCGTCAAGAAATCAAAGTGCAATTAAACTACTCCCTAGAAGAAAGGGTTTTTTAAAACCCAAATTGGTATCGAGATCGTTCTATAAAAAATATTAAAAAATTTCCAACTTACTTCCGATTATGTAAATATAAGGCATTTTCCGGTTTTCGCATTCCAACACGTCTGGGGAAGTTATTGTATTGCACTATATTCTGTTTAAATAGCTGCTGCAGAGGCCTAGAAATGGATTAAACAGGTTCTCAAAATAAATTTCGACAACTGCAATATGAAAAGCGAACTAACATTTTAGCTGTTTTTGAAGGACATCCAGTGCGTTTATGCCAGCCTAAATGATGACCCGTGGGGAATAGGACATTACAGTCAGAGCATTGCATGGGGCGTCTGTAAAATATATATAAATAAGCAAAATTTTAAAATCGTTAACATTATTTTCTCTTTTCCCACTTACGTTTGATTACGTCGCTTCTTAACGCAACGACCACGACGTATATGCTTTTCGAGGAAACGCTTGTAGAAGTACGTCTTCTTGCAATTCGTACACTCATACACAGGTCCTGCGGTGCCGTGGACACTTTGCATGTGCGCCTTGAGCACCTGTCGCATTTCGAATATTTGAAAGCAATGCGGACACTGATAGCCGCGCATCTGTGTCATTCCAGCGGCCGCATCACCTGTCACCGAACCATCGTTATTCATCAAACCACCATGAGTTCCTGCACCGCCCTCATCGCTGGGCGTTATCAGTTCAATTTCGGGTATCAACGGTAAATGCTCCTCATCATCATCTCCGGAATCAGTACCACTGCCGCCAACATCACCACCAGCCTCCTCGTCACTGGCTCCGGCAACATGATGACTCTGCAAGCCGTTGAATTTACTCAAATGTTGCTGCATGTATTCGTGCATCAGACGGATGGAGTTGAAATCAAATGCAGGTTGCTTCTGACCATTGTGAAGACCTTTCACACCATTGCTATCGCCATGCCCCCCCACATCATCCTCATCATACTCCTCATCGACAATATCATTGTGAGGAACACTGTCGTGTGGATACTCTTCCTCCAGTCGGTGGTCACCATTGGTTTGTCTGTGATGTCGTTTGTAGCTGTGTTCACTGCCATCGTCCTCGTCATTTCGATGATTTTGCCCATTCGGTAGTATCTCTTCGGGCTCCGATTCGAGATTATCCTGAGTATCCGTTTTACTTCCTACTTTCCCTATGAGTAATTGTTGACGAAAGAAACTGTCCGAATCTTCACATTTCTTTTTGAACAGACAGGCGGATATGGTATTTTTGGCACATGTTACGCAGACTTGTTGGGGAAGTGTATCGCCACGTTCAATCTGGAATGGGGGAAAAACAAATGGGGATGAAGTTAGAAGACAGGAATTATTTAATATTATAAAATAAATTATTCAGGTTTTTTATATCACATATTTTCAATTTTAACTTCTTCCCGCCCTTATTGGAAACACCTATATACAGGACGTACATATAGTTGATATTCCATGAGTCATCATGATCGACATGTAATCTTAAAAAAATATTGTATACCTTGCACGCTACACCTTAGGTCATACTCAACCCCAGAGTCGACCACAGTAATCTTAAGCTACACTCATAGACAAGTTCTATCAGACAAGTTTGTGCACAAATCGACAACCATGTGGTCATGTGACTACGTAATTGATGCACAGCCTATTTTTCTTTTAAAAACGCAAACCGATACCGCAAAGTCAATGGTTTGATCGCAGGTACGTACTGGCGAAATAACATTCCGCAAAATCATAAATTCAGCACTGGCAACTTTTATCCTCACTGGTAGAATCTAACGATAAGACCTGGATTCCCAGCTATTGCGGCGAGTCTGCCAGTTATGCTTAGAGAGTTATGCGGAGAAAACATTGAAACGATGGAATATTTGCTGTGCCAATGCCCAGTGCGAATGCACTTGCAAGATCCCGATACTTTGGGGCCGACACATTAACAGATCTGATACATCTTCGAGGCTTCTATGTTTGGAAGAAACTGTGGAAATGCGTGTCTAGTAGCGATGTCCTATAACTCTTGAAGGTTAAAAAAATGATCATAAATAATAGCGCACAACAGGTCGACCAAATGGGTTAAATGTATCTCCATGGAAATACGGCCTCTCTTTAAACCTGGCGTTAGCGATGACAGGATCAGACAGCTAGATTGCGAAATCACTCTGTTGGTCTACTATCACTCAGACTGCGGATAAACCATTTGAAGATATGCAATCTGAGCTATGGAGCTCACAAACTTTGGTTCACCATAGAGTCTCTCTCAAACCCTCAACGAAGGTTTGCCCGACTCTTCGATAGAGACAAACCTACAAAGAAAAATCACGACTACGGAACTCTTAAACTCACCGTAGAACCACATCTGCTAATCGTGGTTCTCAACATGACGAAGTGAGAAATACGGAGAATAACGCGGTCAGTGAGACTTATAAGAAACTTGAGATGTTACAACACCCAAATTTTCCGTAACATAACCAGATTGTCGATAACCTGCATGGATTTCGCAGAATGTATAGCAAACATAGCACGGTTATAACCAGCCCCGACCATGTCCAGGAAAGATGCTTGTGTTTCTTATCTGTCAATAGATTTAGAAACGACCAAACATTCCATTAAAATTAATTGACACGTTCAAGTTGTTTACATACTTAGTCGGTTTTCACCATAAGTTTTTCCCTCAGTGTATACCAAAGTCAACCACTCAGTTTTTCTCGACAATATATTCGACGACTGAATTCTTTCTCTATAATAGAGTATACCACATGTATTCTCTGTACATACTAGAGTCGGCCACTAAGGCCGGCTCTACTCTATCTTAGAGTTGAAATTTATCCTTAGTACTAGTCGACCACTGAGATCTCCTTAATATTAAAATCGATCGCTACACGCAAAGAAAAAATTCGTTTTTGCCAAACGAAATATTAACGACAATTCTCGTTTACGACGACTGAAATTTCTTTTGGTCAGAACAAACAATTGTTTATTCGAATTCCTTTCAGTCAACGAATTTCTTTCTTTGCGTGTACAACTGTCCTCTAGCCTAAAGTGGAGAAACTCCGGAGCATCTGGAGGCCGTAGCCAGGATGTAAAAGCATGAACTTAACCTATTGGGCACTGGACAGATTTAATGAACGTACCGGAAAATCCCAAATCTTTTGTGTCAACCCAAAATAATCTCTGATGTCCGAATAGTATCACGTACTATATCTCAAGACTATTACACAAACTGTTTGAAACCATTATAAACGAAATAAAATAATATCACGTACCAAATACGAGTATCGAGCTAATCGGATAAGTTATTGATAAGTTCCATGTTAAAGAAAACTGTTACGTTATAAGAAAAATAATAAATGTATGTAAGAGATAAAGAAAATGTCATAACTCTATGATATGGATTGATTAACAAAACTGTGAATATACATACATACATATGTGAGTTAAAGCGATATGTGCTGTAGAAGAATTCGTGGTATTGTATTATTATTACTATAAACTATGCCATTTATAATGGCAATTAAGACCAAATTTATACGGTGGGAGTTGTCCCTGTGACTTTTTGGAATTATCTTTGGAAGTCTCTGCGTAATTGCAACTAATTTACGGGCGTATTCACAAAGTCTGGTTATCTAGCAGTTAGAACTAACCTACAGTTGGAGCTAACCTCTGACACTTGTTTAGAAGTAAGCAGATATGATGATTACAACTGAATCTATAATTCTCTAGACTGATAAAAGCTTTAAACCTTTAAACCGGACAATGTCCCCCGATGGAGCTGAAGGAAGTGTGGAAAAACTTCATTCTTAACTTCAGAGTCTTCATTCCCTTATAAGGATTAATCGAGCTATTTTAGGACTAGAATTGATCACAGGGTACTGACGAGCCAACAGCATGTCTACCAAGCAAATCTAATGAAAGCGCCCTGTATTATCTACTAACTCTCTCTGTTAAGGAATGTAAAATGGAAGCTTTATTAGACACAGAGAGGACCTTCAGTAACAAAACTCCAGCAGCAATACTTATGTCTCTGGCATCCCTCGGGGTTGATATACGAAGGTTCCTTCTGGTTTTGACGCGCATTTCAGCTAACTAATGATCAACTGACTCTATGTTATTGATGGATCCACTAAATCAAAGAAAGCTACTATAGAGAGGGAGAAGTAGTGAGATAACCTTCCATAAATCCGATTAGATCATGCAGGACGGTATCGTCGGAGTTGTTCTTGCTGTAGGCATGCTGGTGTTTGGACAGTAGCCTCTAATCAATTTTAGTCTCTCAACTTTTTTGTACTGCTTGAGTTCTTCCTTACATGTGTCCCAGTCCTGTGGAGCTCTTGTGGTCTTTGTCTTATCAAAGAGTTTTCTGTAGCACTTCCTCAGCCTAACTAATTGGGACGAACACCATGGCGATTGTTGTTTGTCCATTGACTTTAGTTAAGGGCATGGGGCTTGTAACGAGCAATTAAGTGTTGCAGTGACTCGTTGTCCAGTTTCTTCTATACCCCGATAGTTCTCAACCATGGTTCCTGGTTTAGAAACACATCTGCTCCTCCTTACATCAGGAGAGCTTTTAGAGCGGCTGATGCAGCCTTAGAGTGGTGGAAGTTTATCTGTAGCAGACGGTTTCGTCATCACCGTTGTATCTGCCTTGTGGACGTTGTTCGCTAGAAGCTCATATCACAGGACTCATCCTCAAAGTATTCTTCCGATTTCATGGTCAAGAGCTCCTCCACACATCAAAGAAAATCGAAAAAGGTGAATATCAAGTTTCCGGCAGATGCAGTTCTGACACTTGCGAATAGGGCGGTTCATCTTTAGAAACTATCTGGTAGGTTATTATATAAGCCTGGTATTGCAGACTTTTTGACAGGATCCAGTGTCGCAACCACTCAGATTTCACAAATCTTCTTCAAAGAGCACCAGTAACGCTGTACAGGGCGATCCTGTGCGTCGACACAGTCGGGAGCCGGACCGGCTGCTCCTCAAGATGGGAATGTTGCCGTCTTCCTATCCCCTATTTATGACAGCCAGTACCAAAAATCATAGACCAATGTCGGTACCTAGTGATAACACGGGCGCAGATGCCGCTCATCAAAACCAACCTGCCTGGTAAACAAAGTTATCAATGTACGAATATCGGTACCGGAGAGATCTGTCAGGCTTCCTAGAAAGGCCGACCGCAGTATATTCAGAAGTCGCTTACTTAATGAAGGACAGGCACATTTTAACCTCCTCAGTTTGAATCCTGGTAAGAATTGTCTAGCTACCCTATAGGTGCCGATTTCTGTCCATCATTCATTGGACTGCATGATTGCTCCTTTCTTAAGCCAAAGCTTGCATGTGGATAGTGGCGCACTAACATATGCAAATTCTTCGAGAATTTGTAATGTCGTCCCTTTCCTAGCAAGTTCATCAGATTTGCAGTTCTCGGGGATATCCCTATGTCCAGGTACCTATATGAAGTGTATGTTAAACTGCAGCCATCGTTAAGAGATCTTCGGCTGTCGAGTGTTGTTTGTGAATTTAGGGAAGTGACTTCCAGAGCCTGACTGCCGAGTAAATGACAATGCCAGTGTTGGTCACTATGTTGCGACTCAGCTACTTGTCGACTTCCCTTATTGCAATTATTTTAGCTTGATTGACACTACAGGTATCTGGTAGTTTATGAGCTATATCAAGACTGAGTTCTTTAAAATGCACTCCGAGGCCATGCTTCTCATCAAGCTTCGAACCATCTGTGAAGATGTTTTCTATTTCCAGGTGAAGTTCCTTTCGAAGGTGTACACCATTGATATACAGGTAGTCTGCATAACAGTTTCCTATCTAGAACTGTACACGTATACATATGTTTTTGTGCGACGTCCGATGAGCACGGTTCGCAAAACACTCCGACAAATTTCCATATAAATTGTAACAATAACACTTCGCAATAAATGAAAAATACACGGGCTTGACAGTATGAATTCGATTCTACTACCAAAGTTGACCAATTTTTTATGGGCCTCAAAGGATTCTGGAAATCAGTGGGCCCCTCGAAAAAGGTGTCATCAGTTTTTGTCCAATAGCTAATTCAGACTTTGGCACCAGCTTAACAATATTTGGCAATAATTTTCCTAAGAATATGCTGAACAAAGTTTATTAACATGATTGCTCCTTTCTTCAGCCAAAGCTTGCATGTGGATAGTGGCGCACTAACATATGCAAATTCTTCGAGAATTTGTAATGTCGTCCCTTTCCTAGCAAGTTCATCAGATTTGCAGTTCTCGGGGATATCCCTATGTCCAGGTACCTATATGAAGTGTATGTTAAACTGCAGCCATCGTTAAGAGATCTTCGGCTGTCGAGTGTTGTTTGTGAATTTAGGGAAGTGACTTCCAGAGCCTGACTGCCGAGTAAATGACAATGCCAGTGTTGGTCACTATGTTGCGACTCAGCTACTTGTCGACTTCCCTTATTGCAATTATTTTAGCTTGATCGACACTACAGGTATCAGGTAGTTTATGAGCTATATCAAGACTGAGTTCTTTAAAATGCACTCCGAAGCCATGCTTCTCATCAAGCTTCGAACCATCTGTGTAGAAGTGAAGATGTTTTCTATTTCCAGGTGAAGTTCCTGGAAATAGAAAACAAAGGATTCTGGAAATCAGTGGGCCCCTCGGGTCATCAGTTTTTGTCCAATAGCTAATTCAGACTTTGGCACCAGCTTAACAATATTTGGCAATAATTTTCCTAAGAATATGCTGAACAAAGTTTATTAACATTTTATGTCAACCATTTTTTTTTTGCACTTTTTTGAAAAATTTTTTTTTTCATTTTTTTCAGCATAACTTACAAGAACTTCTAATTTTTCACTGACAACTAAAGCCCAGAATTTCTCACAAACAACAGAAACAGCTAAAATCCGGCAAAATTTGGTAGAACATTGTACCCAATTTTGTGAGCTATTCAGGTTTATATTGATATATTGACAGTTATTTCATTATGAACTAACTCCCAAATGAAATAAGTCCCAACGAGATTTTATTAGGTGTTATTTCATTCGTTTTGATCTTTGGAAGTTATTTCATTTTTAATGGGAGTTATTTCATTTTTATTGGGAGTTATTTCATTCCGGCTAGGCTGACCAAAGGTGTTATGCGTGGCCGGCCTTCGGCCGTATTAAAGATTTTTTTCTCTGGATACGTCCAAAGACGGCTACGCGAAGTAAAGTTTTTATGCGTGTAGGGCCTTCGGTCGGGATTACAGATTTTCTCCTCTGGAATATGGCCAAAGATGGGTACGCGAACCACAATCTTTTTGTGTGGCCGGCCTTAATTTACGGTTCTCTCCTTTGGTGTATGTCCAAAGACGGCTATGCGGACCTATGGCCCTAAGCTCTTTGCCAGCCAAAGAAACTTTGGTCCGCGTAGCTGTTTGTGGAAGGCCGAAAACCGGCCACGCACAAGGATAGGTGGTTGGTTAATCCATCGTTGTTGGGACTTATTTCTTTGAGAGTTATTTTACTTTTTTAAGTTCAGTATGAAATAACTTCCAAATATTGGGACTTATTTTATTTTTACTTTGGGAGTTATTTCACTTTTTTTAAAATTGGGATTTATTTCATTTTTGTTGGGTTTTATTTCATTGGGATTTATTTCATTGGGACTTATTTCATTTAAGAGTTATTTCAGGGTACCATTCTTAGCTACAGTATTGCCAAATATAGTTAAGCGGTGTGACCAAGTCTGAATTAGCTGTTAGACAAATACTGATGACACCTTTTTCGAGGGACCCACTGATTTTCCTAATCATTTGAGGCCCATAAACAAATATTAGTCACCATTTTCGCCAAACCGAGTACAGGGTTGTACTACCATTTGGTAGTAGAATCGAATCTACATATAACGGGTGATCCAAGTAGAGATACTTTTTTCAATAGCCTTTTTTTTTGACAGATCACGTGTGAGTCTTGTCATGCTGTCATGTTATTTTTGTTAAGTATTGTTTGACATTTTATCATGGAAAGACTTACGCCTGAACAACTTTTACAAATCGTTCAACTTTATTACGAAAATTCGCATTCTGTAAGGAATGTGTTTCGTGCACTTCGCTCAACTTATGGTCAACATAATCGGCCTACTGAGCGTACTATTCGCAACACCATCACTCATCTTGAGACCCAGCATTCATTATTGGATAATATTCGACCGAATAGACCACGTCCAGCACGCAGTGAAGAAAATGTAGCGGCCATAGCTGAGAGTGTACACGAAGACCGTGGAGAGTCGATTCGGCGCCGTTCGCAGCAACTGGGACTGACGTATGGAACGACTTGTCGCATTTTACGTCGAGATCTTAAATTGAAAGCATACAAAATACAGATTGTGCAAGAACTGAACCCGTCCGACCTTCCCAAGCGACATCGCTTCGCTCTATGGGCTCTTGAAAAGAAGATCCGACGTTTTCGAGCCAAATTTTGTTCAACGATGAGGCCTGTGGGATATGAAAGTCTAAAGTTTATGCGAACAAACCGCTTCGATTCAGGCCTTGGAGCAAAACATCACGCGTGTCATTCGCCAGTTACCAGTCGAAATGCTCGAACGAGTCATCGAAAATTGGACTCAACGGATGGACCATCTGAGACGTAGTCGCGGCCAACATTTGATAGACATAATCTTCAAAAATTACATGCCAAAGAATGTTCTTTCAAATGATAATAAACATTCCCCATTCAATTTGAATTTTCTGTGTTTTTTTTTTCTTTAAAAAAGTAGGGAACCTCGTAATGGATCACCCTATATAATGTAATTTAAAACCCCTCCAGAAGAAAATTATACCTATTGCTTTTAAATTAATAAATCCGTAAACCGAATTCTAAAGATCTCACATAGATCTGGCAACTACTACTATTATCCACAAATTGATTTTAGACAACTACTCTCTGGTTTGATGCTCTCGTTTCCCGCTAAATTTAAACAACAGTTATTTCATGGTACCTTTTTTCACAGTTGTACAGTGTAATTTTCAAGTTCTGTAGCGGGAAACGTTAGCATCAAACTAGAGAATAGTTGTCTAAAATCAATTTGTGGATGGATTTAGTAGTAGTTGCCAGATCTATGTGATGTCTTTAGAATTGAGGTTTGAATGGGTTTACGGATTTATAAATTTAAAAGCAATAGGTATAATTTACGTCTGGAGAGGTTTTAAATTACATTATACTAATGATGGCGTTAAAGCATATTTCTAAATACAAAAAATTCCAATGTTAGAATATTGTGAACGTGTTATTTAAGTTATTTTCCTCGCTATTATTTTGAACATTACAGCATAGAATTTCAAGTATTTCCCCACTATAAGTACTGACAAGTTCTCCAAAATATATGTGAAATGACATTAAGATAATCCATGCAGACGAATTATGTACACATTTACAAAATAAATAACTTCACGATAAATAAATATAGCCGTAAATAGATACACAATCATAAAATATTTATACAATAAATAAACATACGCCACAACGTTCATGCGGTACGTACACTCCACTCCACATAGCAGTACAATTTCCTATACAATAAAGTGTAAAATTTCAAACTAAAAATGTAAATTTTTCTTCAAAATAAGAAACAGGGAGTGGCCCGCTTCAAATAATACAAAAAAAAACAATCAGCCATAAAAATCGAACCATTGAGCCAACGTAGTCGTCGTAGTTGTACAAACAAAATATGAAACTATTCAATTCAAATTCTACACAAACAATATTCGAAATAAAAAACAAAAACAACGGCAACTCAAACGTCGTAGGACAACAACACATACGAGTCGTGTATATGGATATGTATGCATGTATGTATGTGCACATACAATATAAAGAACAAATAATGGGAAGAGAGAAATTTATTATTAATTTAAAAAATAAATAACAAAAATTGAAGAAGAAACGTAAAGAAAACAAATAAAATCCAACTCAAACATCGACTGACTGACTACCCAAACCAACAGACAAACAATGAACAACGAAATAATGGATCAACTAAACTTTCCACTACACGAGAGACGAGATATGATTCTACTAAAGTGACTGATTTCGGGAGTGTGTTGTGAGTGAGTGTGTGTGAGTGTAAATGGTTTACAGGGATAGGGAAGCGCGAGGAGTGCTTTCATGTAATTGTTATGTAAGAAGAAGATTAAGCAGTGTTCGTTGCTTTGAATTTTTCTCTTCTTTTTTTGGGCGGGGAAATTTAATTAAAAGATTCAAATTTATTATTGAATAAAACATCGCAGTCTGTGCACACTGTCGCAACGCTATTTCATACACACACACATGGACACAGAGTCACTTTTACAAACATAGGTTTTCTTAAGAATTTTCTTAATTGACAAAGAAAAAGTGGAAAAGAGAGTCTGTCACTCTCACTCTCACACTCAAACGTACTTCTGCAAATTTCCTGCATTTTAAGATATTCAGGCAGAACGAAAGCAATAAAATAAATCCCAGGGAAATGGAGTGGGGATCCGAAGAGAGAGATGGAGAAAGGAGGCAGGGATTTTCTCATTCACTTGAATGGCAAGCTGTGTATATGAGTATGTATGCAAATATACATATAACGGTATAAATTAAAATATTAAATAAACAAGCAAAACGAATACATATGTACGGGGGATTTCATGCGAAGTGAGCTAATTTTGAAAACAGATATGTTCTCATCGGGATGAAACTTGCACCAAGTTCAGTCCAATTAAGTAGTAGTTATGACACAAAATTTCAAAGACATCGCTTAAGGACTGTCAGAGTTAGAGGATGTTGAATTTTTACATTTTGGTCAAACAGTCCCGTTTTCCCATCCACACGAGTACGAGTATACACTTACCTATTGTATTTTAAAAATTTTGCCATTACTGGTCCATACGCCATTTTTGTGTTTTTTATGTTAGAAGTTGATAATATGGGTTTCAAGCATAATCTTTCTGAATCTGCAATAATTTATTTCTTATCTCGTCTAGTTTTCGAGATATTGCTAGGGTAAATCGATTTAACTCTGATTGATGGGAAATAAGTTTTATATTTGTTGTTCTATGTCTCCATTTTTCTATCGCCCTATATTTTTTACTCACTATTTTACGTTCTTTCGATCACAATATGTAAATTATACTCCTTCCACAACTTATTTAAATTATACATATGGTCCATGTAATACAAATACGAAAAAATATTAAAACAAAAGTGGATATGGAAAATACGAAAAAATATTAAAACAAAAGTGGATATGGAAAATACGAAAAAATATTAAAACAAAAGTGGATATGGACCAAAATGCATTGCACAAATTGTTATAACTGGCTTATTTTTGAATGTAATGACATATAAATGCTTGAGAATCGTACAAACACTGTTGAGAACCCTATGGGATAAAAAGTGTGTATCTTTTCAGTCCCGTTTTTACTCAAGCAATAAATTGCGTTTTTCTCCAATCATACAAAATGGGGTATGGAACAAAATAGCATTAAGCCGACGATATATGTTTCGTCCGTTTGACCCTTTAGCCTTGAAATTTCGCATGGTAGAGTTTATTGATCTATGGACCAACATTGCCGAATTTTAAGAAAGTCTATTATGATTTAGATATAGCTCCCACATATATGTTTCGTCCGATTTGGCCCTTTAGCCCTATAGAAGCTGTATTTACATCCAATTGTTTTGAAATTTAGCATGGTACAGTTTGGTGGTCTGTGGACCAACATTGCCGAATTTGAAGAAAATCTACTCTGATTTGGCCCTATAGAAGCTGTAGTCTACATCAAATCGTTTTGGAATTTAGCATGGCAGAGTTTCTTGAGTTTAGGCCATTTCCTTTACTAGGTTTGTGGTCTTTTGGTGGGATGGGACTTGTTTATCTTTATTAAAAGATAAACAAGTCCCATCCGACCAAAACAATAAAGGTTGAACCCCATATTTTAGCATTACTCGAGAACGATTTATCTTAATTGGTTCAAGAAAGCTTTAAATAACCTAAATTAAATAGCCTTTATCTTCTTCTAATATCATTTTTAAACTCCATCAGCGGTGTCACATTTTTTGAGAAACGTTTAATATTTTTTTTAATTAAAACCTCTTCAAAGCATCGAAAACTTCACTACTGGGTCAGAATATTTTATATCCACCTATGTAGTTTATTTTTGCCTAAAATGTTTATTAAATTATTAGTTACAAATAGGTAAAATAAGATCTCGCAATAATTTTATTACAAAAAAAATTTTTTTGGTAGTTTTTGAAAAAATTAAAAAAAATAGTTTTTGTGTTTTACGAAATTTGTAATTGCTCTCGAGCGGCTGAACCGATTTTAGTTTACTTTGTTTTAAAGAGGACACAATGCACAATGCAATTAACTTCTCTAACACCTCTTCATCTACTATGCCAAGTTTGGTCGCAATCGGTTGTTTGGTTAAGAAACGGTCCAATTATTTCCCCTTTTTTGAATTCGTACCACTGTGCAGTGTCAGACTAGTCTTGGTATTTCGTCCATTACTTTTACAAATATTGAGTCTCTCAAAAATGTTTTACTGTTCTGGATTTGTGAGAAAATCGAGGAGAGATTTTTTCTACAAAGGTTTTTTCAAAAAAAAAAAACTTTCGTAAACATTTGTTTTTAAAAATTTTCAAAAAAAATGCATAGAATGGCGCATTGTGTTCTCTTTAAAACAAGGTAAACTTAGCAATAATAGATTTCGTAAAACACAAAAACTCATTTTTTTAATTTTTTCAAAAATTAAAATGCCCGTAAAATTTTTTCAAAAAAAATTTTCTTAAAAAAAAATATTTTCTTAAAAAATGATAGCGATATCTTATTTTACCTATTTGTAACTGCTTTAAACATTTTAGCCAAAAATATTCTAAACAAAAATATTCGATATTAAATATTCTGACGCAACTATTTTATTTTTATTACATATTTTATCGGAATTTCTGATTGTTCACGAATCAGAAATCAGAGCATTCCGAAGAAAATCGATGCATAATTTAAAAAGTTGTATCTATTAGACAGACCAGAAAGCTCTTAAAGGCAATAAGGAAATGGCCTAAGCTTTCGTTTCAGCAAAAAAAATCATTTGACATAAATGTCAAAATAAGTTTTAATTCCTCAAAAAAACAGTCCTTACCGATCTCGTTGAAATTTTGTGTCATAACTACTATCCAATAGGACTAAACTTGGTGCAAGATTTGACCCAACTTAGAGGCGTAGACTGGAAAACAATTAAGGACTATGTTGATAGTATAGAGTTCCTAAAATAGCTTCCAAGGACCAGTCCATTAACAATTAGATTGCACAACAGGCCTAATACTATCTTATGTGTATGCCCAAGGACATAAGGCGGAACTAGCTGCCTCCTCCTCTCAACCTAATCTAAACTTGGTGCAACTTTCAACCCGATCAGAAGACATCGATTCTCAAAATTGACTAACTTGGCATGAAATCAACCATATATAGGTTGATCCAAGTAGAGATACTTTTTTCAATAGCCCTTTTTTGACAGATCACGTGTGAGTCGTGTCATGCTGTCATGTTATTTTTGTTAAGTATTGTTTGGCATTTCATCATGGAAAGACTTACGCCTGAACAACGTTTACGCGTGTCATTCGCCAGTTACCAGTCGAAATGCTCGAACGAGTCATCGAAAATTGGACTCAACGGATGGACCATCTGAGACGTAGCCGCGGCCAACATTTCGGATTATTTTTCGTGGGAGCCATTAAGAATAAATGTTACGCAAAGCATCCAGAGACAATTGAAGCATTGAAACATGAAATCGAAGTTGCCATTGAAGCGATTCGACCCGAAACAATCGAAAATGTACTAAAAAATTGGGCTGATCGGATGAGGCACTGCCGAGCCAGTCGTGGTAGTCATATGAATGATGTTGTGTTCCATTATTAAATGAGAAAGTTCAACCTTTTCAATAAAACCAGAAATTTGAAAAAATTATCAGTACTTTTTTTATAGCTGATTCAAATATAAAACTTTAAATGACCCACCCTGTACACTGATAGAAAAACCGTTCGTCACCATGACGAATCACTTTCGTCAATATATCTTCGGACTGGTGACGAAAAGTTTCGTACATGCGATGTTTTTGTAGTCAATAGAACGAACGCGATCATCAAGCCATGTTTTTTGTGATTTCGAAATTCGTCGAGGGAACGATAAGATATTTATTTTATCGTTCCCTCGAAAATATTTATTTGACCATTTTGCTGAAAATTTGATAAAACGAAGCAATCAATTTATAGTTTGTGCTTAATTTTACTGTTCTATATACGTTCTGATTACTTGGTTAAATAATTTTTGTAAAAGTTTAATTAAAAAATCTAATAATTAATGACGAACACCGTTCGTCAATAAGATTATACATTCATCATGAGAATGATCGACTGATTCACCCTTTACTGCAACGTCAACGCCTACAGCAAAACAAAGTAAGACATGCGACGTTGTTATGTTCGTCCATGCGTGTGTTCCACGCAGCACCGATTGCTTCAAACAAATCGCACTGGCACGGCGCAACTGATGTTGGGTTTATCAAACACATGCATACATGCAGCTGCACTCGACCAGCTGTATAAGTTTGAAACATTGGTGCAAGTGGTCTGTTGGCAAATACATTACTTGATGTGATTATTTGTGATTTAAAATAGCAGAAGTAATAAATACTTCTCGTTCGTTTGATTTCTGCCTTTTCTGATAAGAACTGCGTTTCGAAACAAATATTTACAACTGAACCTAGCAATGCAGTAAGTAATTTTATTTTCCATACCGTTTTTAATGGTCTTAAACCAGAAGAATATTTATTGAAGTTTTTAAAATTTAAATAGTCGTGGCCATGAATTCGTCATGGTGATGAATCGAATTCGTCGTGGTGATGAATGGAATTCGTCGTGGTGATGAACTCGATTCATCATAGGGATGAAATGTGATCATCCTGAGGACTAGAGTTTTTGGAAACAGAGATTCGTCATGGTGACGAACAAATTCATCAAGAGGACTATTACGTACGTTAGCTGACTTTTGGCGAAAAAATAATCGTGATGATGTACAAATTCGTCGTCATAACGAAGCTTTTTCTATCAGTGTAGAAGCGATATTTGCTTTTTCGTCGATAGCCAGGTCGCTTTAAAGGCTCTACTACGCGGCAATGTAAGGTCGAAGGTAGTTCGAAGAATAAACTACATAACCCTGTGCAATGCACCAGGTCAGAAAGATATACTCGGAAATAAACTCGCGAAAACTGGGGCTATTTCTTCGAGTAGTGTTGAGGTAGATATTTACCCACCCTTCTCGATAATTATTTATGGATTAACGACTATTTCCATTCGCATATGTAATTATTATTCGCATCATTTTGAACATTCGCTTTCGCAAAAACAGACATAATATTCGCTTTCACATTCGCAAAAACCAAATTTGGAATATTCGCTATCGCAAGAATATATTTCAGTAATCGCTTCCACACTCAAAAAAAAAAAATTGTTCGTTCCTCTACGTGACATTTAGGTTAAGTCATTGTTTAAAAAAAAACATTAATTTTGTACGCCAGTTTTTAGCTACACCGCCGCACAGTGGGCGAAATCCCGAAAATTGGAGATTAATTCAGAGATTCAGAATTTTTGTTTATATTTTTTCAATATTTAATAGGTAATAAGTAAAATAAAAGTAAATTCGAATACATTTTATTACAAATATTATTTTCTTTTTAGAGAGTTTTAATTGCTTGGTAGAATTGACTGCAGTTTCGATAGACACCACTCTATCATCTTCAGAATTCAGTAGCAATAGTGTATGTCTTTAACTTAAATCAGTTGAAATACTTATGTAAGCAGTAAATTGAATTTAACAAGAACTGCTAACCAAACCCGTATTTTGCCGAACTAAGTCAACATACTAAAACTCTCATACCAATACATTTTTGTTTTTTGCTTTTGCGAACCACGAAAACAAATGTAGTTTTGTCAACGGCTAATGCCGACGTCATCGTACCCAAAGACAATATAATTTAAGAAGACATTCCTTCCTGTAGCGAGTAATTGTCAGTTACGAACGAATAGGAATTTGATTCCAACGAGTTAGGTTTTTCGCGGATTTTCAGACCGTTTTTCCCGAATTTTTAGTAATTGTCACAATCAAAAAATTAATATTAATCGATAAGTGCAAAAAAAGTTCAATCAATGTTCGCGGAATACTATTTTTTCGCGTGTTACAATTCATTCCTATTCGTTCGTAACTGATAGATTTTGACGTTTCGGCCTGAAGGAAGGTCTTCTTATATTCTATTTGTCTTTGATCGTACCTCATGTGTTTGTATGAGTTGTTGTTATTTATTGTTGGTCTGTGCTTTTGTTATTCAGTCAGAATTTATTTTTGGTTTGAGACCACATGTTCCAGTTACTTTCTGTCTATTGCAAAAAATATCTTAAAAAATAATTTTTTAGAATAGTAAATTTTTAGGGGAGGTGCCAAAACCCACCTCACAGTATACCGATTCTGCCTCTCTTAGCAGAGCCAGACTTATGTATCTGTGATCCACCACAAACTAGTTTCAATAGTGAAAAAACAGTAAAGCTACTTTTTATTAAACAACCGCTGTCTAATTTCAAGAAAATCGTACCACATTTGTGCATGGCGCCAGTGAATAAGTATATCCAGTTTTGAATTTGTATGTCTTTAAGGTTAGGATGGCAGCCCTTTTTTACAAACTCTAATCATCAATTTAGGTTCATTGTTACCTCGGGCTCAGAAGCCCCTCATCGAAACCAGTTTGATATACCAAATTATCTACAGTATATGAATCACCGGAAAGGCCTGTTAAACTTCCTAGAAAGGGCGTCCCCAGTATATCTAGTAACAAAGCAGGAGCGCAATACTTTTCACTTCTTGTTCGTCTTCACATATCATCTCAGAACTCATGGGAGTCAATACCCAACCTTCTGGCATGTTCGTCGATCAGGCAGTGCCCCGTTAGAACTTCCACTAACTTGGCCAGATTTGTCTAGCTACCCTACAGGTGCCGATTTCTATCTATATTTCGTTGGACTGCCTGATTGTCTCTTTCCTAAGCCAAAGCTTGTATGTGGATAGTGGCGCACCAATATATGCAAATTTTTCAAGAATTTGTAATGCACTTCCTTTCCCAGCAAGTTCATCGGCTTTGCAGTTCCCCGGGATATCTCTCTGTCCAGGCACCCATATGAGGTTTATGTTAATCTGTCCAGTCATCTCGTTAAGAGATTTGTGGCAGTAGAGGGTTGTTTGTGACCTTAGGGATGTACCCTCCAGAGAATTGATGACAGCCTGGCTGTTCGAGTGAATAACAACGTCAGTTTTGGTGACTATCTTGCGTCTCAGCCGCTTGACGACTTCCCATATTGTCTATATTTCGGCTTGATATACACTGAAGGTATCTGGTAGTCTGTGAACTATATCAATGCTAAGTACTTTACAGTGCACTCCGAGGCCAACCTTATCATCATGCTTCGAACCATCCGTATAGAAGTGCAGATGGTTTCGTTGGTATATAGTCCACGCGGTCGGTTACCAAAGCACTACATTGTGACATCCTTATATGGCCGTAGTTCTAGAACCTCCGCATTGATAGACAGTCTAATCTAAATGACACTATGGTTGCAACATTCCTGCAGGAATATAAATACAATCGCCAGTTACTGCGATTGTCACGTCGTCCGCATGTGCCACGACCACAACGTTCTAGATCTAGCAGAATTTAATTCACCGCTAGGTTCCAAATTAGTGAAGAC
This sequence comes from Eudasyphora cyanicolor, assembly GCA_963930755.1. Taxonomy (NCBI): domain Eukaryota; kingdom Metazoa; phylum Arthropoda; class Insecta; order Diptera; family Muscidae; genus Eudasyphora; species Eudasyphora cyanicolor. Next base: position 182,473,809 of record OZ005736.1, on the reverse strand, counting down.
AGTACTCCTCCTTGTGGGGCCTCTCTGTTTACAAACCTCCCAAGACTAGCCTAGCTGTTATGCGTCTTTTGCTGAGCAGGCTTTGAATTATTCTAATCAAGCCAGAGTTCTCTTTAGATGTAACAGCGCCGCAATTGCTGCATCTAGTGAATGTTGTTAAACGCCTCTTCCATGTCAAGAAAGATCACCATAGTCTATTCCCATATGGGTGTTGATACAACTAAATAAAGGTTTTTGTTCTAAAACCCACAGCGTGTTTTTATTAATTTTAGAAAAATGTAACAAAAATACGACTATCGATTTCGATTTTTTTGTACCAAAAAGTAGACTAATCAATTAGTCGAAATTTAGAACCCTAGACTATTCCATCAATGACAATTGAATACTATATACGTCACATGGTATTTACAGACTTCATCCGCCAGGTGGCGGCCGAGCAGCCTTTCTCTCATTCTCAAATTCCTCTCTCAATTATTTCTCTGTTAAAACATGCAGACGCCAGAAAAAAATTGCTGTTGTCCCCAAATAATCACAAGAAAATCCCCAACTTAACCCCACATAAAACTGTTTTCGTTGAAAACAAGTCAAACATATAAGAAACTGCAGACTCGAAATTAATTAAAAAACAAACATTTTAAGTTTTTCAATATTTGTTGTAGTTTTTATCAAAAATAAATTACTACGAAGATATTCCTTTAGGCCGAAATGTCAAAATCGTTCAGTTACGAACGAATAGTCCAGATTCACACTTGCAATTTTTTTTCTGCAATTCTCTTTTGAAATTGCATTTGCGTTCAGACAATGTATTCTGTTTCGACAATTTTTTATTTTCACCGTTCATTAAAACTCATTAAATTTTATTAATATGTATGTCGCACAAATTTGCTGATGTTGAACCGAGCACAAAACAACGAATATTAAAAAGCAGAGTGGAAATGTCGAAAAACTTTACAGCGAAAGAAAACGCAAAACGCATTGCAAAAAAATTGCGAGTACGGATGATTTTTTTCTCCCCCCTTACCGACTGCGTCCCTCTCCCACAAACACTGCAATTCAGCAGAAAATAATTGCAAGTGTGAATCTGGACATATGAATGAATTGTCACAGACGAAAAAACAGTTTTCCGCGAACATAGCATGAACTTGTTTTGCACTTATCGACTGATATTAATTTTTTAATTGTGACAATTACAAAAAATTCGGGAAAATCGGTCTGAAAATCCGCGAAAAACTTCACTCGTTACAACTAAATTCCTATTCGTTCGTAACTGACACTTACTCGCTACAGAAAGGAATGTCTTCTTAAAATATATTGTTTTTGGTTTTTATGGCACAGATCTCAGGATTTTTTCTAAAAATACCATTTGTTTAAATTCTCATATCTTCTTAACCGCTTCACGTATCTTTTTGTGGTGACAGGAGGTCAGAATATAGAAATAAAATTTAATTTTTCAGATTTTCATTTGATGCCAATAGTGCAGTCTCGTACTATTTTTAAATACGAAGTTCAGATTTGGTGTAATCATTTTAGAAAATACTCGTTAAAAAATTAAAGTGTTTCGTGTGGTCATGCGTATGACAACAGACAACAACGAAGGGAGTCCATACTAATTTTCTACGGATAATTTTAAGGTTTTTCGCAGTTATATTTTCTGATCCTTATGACGTCTTTCGACGAAATACGAAATATTGAATGAATATAAAAAAGAAACACATAAAAAACCATAATAGGTTGGACCTCGAGCTCATTTTTGGATAAATATCATACAAGATTAAGAAAATATTTAATATTAATATTGCATTAAATAAACCCCAAGAAACCCCAACAAAATTTACAAAAATCCCCTAACAAAAACCCCACCCCCAAATTATATTTTTTTATCCCAATTTGCATTGAATAAACCCCAGTATTGGGGTCAAAACCCCAGTTCTGGCAACCCTGCATGCAGACTTTTTTGTACTTCTGAGAAGGGAGTGAGTTTTTCAGTTTGTTTTGTTGTTGAATGTTTTGAAGTTGGAATATAATAAAATTAATGATGAAAATCTTTTCTCTCTTTGCAGAGTAAATAAATGTATCTATCCTCTCTTTGCAGAACGCTCTCTTTACAGTTTAGCCAGACAAAGCGCCATCTTCAATATGCAGACATACTAAACGAATTGTCAAACTCTATGCGACGTCTATAGTATTCAGTTGTCATTGATTCCATGAAATGTAGGGACGATTCGATAGTGCACACAAGTTCGTACAGGGTAGATTCTGCAGACTTTCTTCCCCTGTTGTAAACATGTTGGTTTCCCGACGGGAGTTTATTATCCTGGTTTTCCCTAATGAAGTTTTTTGGCCTAGTGTGCAATATCTTTTTCGCTTTGGGTATGAATATCACTTTGGTATCCCTCTATCTATTGGGAATATACAGTCTTCATACATTTTCTCCAGCCAGGGGATAATGTTCTTCAGCATTATATGCATCTCCTCTGGAACAATGCTGTCTGGTCCAGGAGATTTGAAGGGCTCAAAGCTGTTAAACGTCCAGCAAATTCTGGATTTCTCAGTCAACACTCGCTCTCTTGTTGGTCCTGCTAATCCTCGGGTTCTGTTGATGAGTTTCCCGGAAATGTTTTCCTAGCAGTACATTTAAAGACTGCTCGCTGTTTTTTGTGCAGTTATTTGCCTCATCCTGTAAATGCCCTCTGTACAGGGATCAGTGGATAATATCTTACGCAGCCTTGCGGCATCCGAGACCTTTTACACTTCTCCGCAGAAGGTGTGCCATGTACACCTTTGAGCTTTTTTAAGCTCCTTCTTATATATTTTCAGTTGATCTTTATAGGCATCCCATTCATTGGTGACCCCAGTAGATTTGGCCTTGTTGAATAGCTTGTTGCAGCAACTTCTCTCGCCACAATGTCAATCGGCAGTAGGTCTTGCAGACCCTCGCTGTAGTCCATAAAGCTCCGGTTATGCATAGGGAGGCAGTTCTCTGAACCTCCGGTAATTGGTTGGTGATAGGTCGTTTACTATGCCATACAGCAGTATTGGCCGAACTACTTCTGCATATATCCAATGGACGATTTTAGGAGACGCCCCTACGCGACCCTTCAGCTTTCCTGCAGGAATATACGTTCCAATACATTGAGTCTGAATGACACTTTCCTATCTAGAATTATTCCTAGAAATTTCGCACTTTCAGAAAAGACTATTTATCCGCGGAGTGTTCACATGCGGGCCATGTTCTTCATAGCAAAGAGAACCAATTAGAGTTCGACCGAAGGCGGTTTTTTTGGCCGAAGCCGAACATAGACCAAAATCCTTAGGTACCTACATACATATATAGGAAAAATTCTTAGAATATTTAATGGGGGAGTTAAGATTTGTGGTTGCGTATAAGCGTTAAATGCTTATAAGCAAATATGCGTTATTTACTATATGTACCTACAGGGTTTTCCAACAAGAGGTGTTATTTTGAATCACCCGGTATTTCGGTAGCTGTCACTTCTGAAGCTTTTATTCTTTGACATTTGGCAAGTAGAAACTACGTCATTACTAAAAATGGAACGAAATGGAAAAATCGAAAATCATCGAAAAATCATCTTGACTGATGATGCCCATTTCCACCTCGGTGGCTACGTCAACAAGCAAAATTGTCGCATCTGGGGTTCGGAAAACCCAAGAGTTATTGTTGAGAAGCCTCTCCATCCTCAACGTGTGACTGGTTGGTGCGTTTTATGGTCCGGCGGGGTCATTGGACCTTACTGTTCCGAAAATGAGGTTGGATCAACAGTTACGGTGAATGGATTGCGCTATCGAGAGATGATTAATGCTTTTTTATGGTCGGAGTTGGATGGTATTGATCTGGACAACGTTTACTTTCAACAAGACGGCGCTACGTGCCACACAAGCAACGAAACCATTGCTCTGTTACGGGAAAAGTTTCCGGACCGTGTTATCTCTCGAAGAGGTGATCACAATTCGCCACCGAGATCTTGTGATTTAACACCTTGCGACTTCTTCCTTTGGGGCCACGTGAAAGATAAGGTCTACGTCAACAGCCCAGCCCATTTGGCTGATGTTGTTTTTCATTATTAACGGCATACCTTCCTCTTTATTATGAAATAAACATCCGATAATTTATCTCAATAAATGGCAAAATAACACCTCTGGTTGGAAAACTCTTTATATCAAATGGACCACTGTGCACTTTGCAATAAATTAATAAATTGATCTGATTCACATTTCGTGAGACGTTCGGTCCTTTTTTTCACAGGAAAGATAAACTAAAAATAAAAAACAAACATTATCCATCGTAACTCATTTACGTAGGTTTTGTGCAATAGATTCACACAGGCAGACACACGAATACAATTAAAAATACAGGTTGTTTTTCGGCTAAATGAGGGTACTTGCATACATACATTCATATGAATGCCATATCTTTTAAATATTGTACATATGTATGTATGTATTTAAGAATTTCCTTCTTAATTTACACACACATAGACACGAGGTATAGATTTATATATGAATGTTTGTGCGCGTATAAATGATTTTCCCATCTCTCAGCCCAAGCCAACCACCATATGCAACCATCAACAACGAAAACAACAATAACAAAAGCCAACCAGTTCTGTTTTTGTCTATTCACAACCCAAACCCCCTATATTTTCAAACAAAACAAACAAACGATGCAGCGCTGCTACAGCTAAGCAATCCAACCTTCCGACCAAACAATTTATGCCATCGACAACAAATTGCAAGTCATACCCAAACACAGAGAGTCGGAAAAGAATTACACCGAAAAGAGAAAAATACAAAAACAAATTCTAAAACACACACATAAATACACCAGAAAACAATTCTAAGTTGGCAAACTGATTGGAAGCAAGAATTAACAAGAAGAAAAAGAACGACGACGACGCGGCCGTCGTACAAATAATGAAATTACAACAACTCACCCGACGACGGAATCAGCCGAACTGCAAAGCTTAACTACAGAAGAACCACACAACAACCCAACCAACCCCCCCCATATTCTTCAGCAAAACGTACAATGAACGAACGTCGTATAAATTAAATAAACTATGAATGCTTGGTGTGTATACTGGCATGTTTGTGTGTGTGTTTGTATGGAATTTTATGAAACCATCATAAAATATGGAAAAAAAGAGCCAAAACTAAACTTAAAAAAGTTCATAAAAAGAAAATAATACAAATGTTACAATTGCGCATAAAAGTACTCGAACTAAATCAAAAAGGAATATAATCGTTAGTTTTTGTTTGCTGAAAAGGGGAGAAAGCATATCGCTCACTCACTTCAAGAGTGATATAACTCAAAATTTAAAATTTTTGAGGTTGCCTTACGGAAATGCGAATTTTGCAAATGTCTATAAATTAATCTCGGCGAAATTTAGTTTATAGGTAAACAACCATATTTCGTATTATTCCATCGTTTTGAAACATCTCAATTAATGTTACTTATGTTTTTATACGGACTTAAAGTTACACGTCTTGACAATTTTCAATTTTGAGTTATGTCACTCTAGAAGTAAGTGAGCGATATATGCTCGCCCATAAACAGTACACTCAAAAAAATAAATTAGCAATTAAACAGGTTGTTGACTTGAAAATCCAGAATTAGCTGGGCGATTAACAGCTTTCAGCTCTTTAAATCACCTGGACCAGACCAGGCACTACTCCAACAGAAATTCAGAAATCTTGAAGTACATTATCCCCTGACTGGAGCAAATTTATGAAGGCCGTATCAGGCTCACATATGTATATCCCCAATCGATGGAGGGATACCGAGAGAGTATTAACTCGAAAATTCCCCAGCGTCCACAGAGCCATCATATAAGCGCCACTGAACAAATTGGCTAGATGGACCAATCTGTCAAAGATTTATTACTGTAAAATTTTTAAAAATTATGATAGGCCCTTTTTCGTTTCTGATGACGGTATATAGCAGTAGTTCGCCCAATACTGTTGTACGACATTGTGATGGACGCTAACTAGAGATGTCAAACGGGATTGTTTTTCACAAATCCCTGGATTCGGGATTTTCGATATTCCGGATTTTCGGGATAAATCGTCATTTTTTCATACTTACGGCCGTTTTCAGGTAGCTCCGTTAAATGTTAACTGGTACTTTAACAACCCGTTAAGAAAAAATGATTTTCATGAAGCTCCGTTAAAACTTAACTGACAGTTTTAACTGAAATAAGTCGTTAAATTGAACTGGAATATTTTTACCAGTTAAGTGCTTTAACCGGAGAAAAATATGAATTGTCAAAAAAATAAAAATATTTAAAAAAGCCAGTAAGGTCAATAGGCATAGCAAAGATTCATAAAATACGGAATATAAAAATATTTAGATGATTCATGGGGCAATTGTTTTGGAATTAATCTGTCAATTTGTGGGGGTACCAGAAGGGGATCGACAAATTCGATTATATTGCACTGAACAATGGGTTCTTGTAAGACAATGCACTGTACCGATTTAAGCGTTTGTGTGCACTAATATTAAAGTTTCGAGCTACTAAATGTTGGTCTAATTTGGCCGCATATTGCGGAAGGTACCAAAAGGGAGTGGCAATATCGTTAATTTTCCACTAGGCTATGGGCCCTATCAAAATGTAAACTGCATACAATATCAAGTATTTGAATGTAATGGTCACTTTGTGTGGGAAGTACCAAAAGTTACACAAGATTCGGGTAAAGAGTACTAGCTGAACCTGGTCTACTTCGTTGCCGCTGATTTCCGATCCCACCCTAGATACATATACACAAAATTGCAGCACTCTCGTTAACAAATTGTGCGAGATATCTCAATTTCAAAATTCAGCTTATATTGGCGGTGCCAAGCCCATTGGCCCCATTCCGCCAATTTTTGGACCAATCACATAAACTGCCGCTAAATGCAGCCATTTAGCCGCCTATACGGAACATGCACATCCTCTTTTATATATTTACACATTGTGGAGGGGTAAAGTCTAGAAGGAGTGGGACAATTCGGCACGTCTTTAATCCACCTATCAAATTTGAAGTCAATCGATAGGGGTAACCATATCGAGAGTTAAAGTGCGCATCATGCAGTCAGACAGTCGGAAGGAGGGCAACGCTGAAGTAAATTAAAATATCATCAAAAGTTTTCTTTCAATACGTACATATATTCATTCAATGTGCACTTTTTTCCATAGCAGACGAAATACGTGCAAATGGTCTCCAGTCCCTTCTGATACCTTCCTCACTTTTTTAATATTTGATAAACATATTGTGCCCGATTTTCAGAAATTAAAAACTATATTAATATGTCAAAATATGTTAGGAGTCATTCACAATAGTAATAAACTTAAAGTTATCTAACTGAACTTTCCTGAAAACGAATTTTTTAACGTGCCGTTTAAATTGTTCGTTAGGCTAACCGACTGTTAGCTAACTTTTTCAAGCTACCTGAAAACGACCGTTAGTAATGTGATATTTCGAAATGAAATACAAACATTTAGTTCAGTTTTTATTTAATTTGAATAAGGATAAAAACAGCTAAAGCATAAATTAACTTTTGGTAAAAAATACTACATTTTATTAAAATATTTCACATCATCTTAGCTATGGAATAATTTTGGTCCAATTTCAGTTCGTCGTCCAATTTTTATTAGTGGCGTTATAATTTTCTATCTTTAAACCACGAAAAATATTTTTTTCAACTTAAGAAATCAGTTTGACTATTCCCATTATGAGAACCACATCGATGAGAACCACATCGATGGATCCATCCAAATCAGATTTTATATTAGGATTTTTTCATAAATTTGAAAGAATAGAATACAATGTTCTTCGTTTTGTGGGATACAAACTCCATTTGTGTTCTTTTTTAAGTTTACTTGTTTATATTTAAATTTATGATATATTTTGTAATTCTTCTCCAAATTTGTAATTTTTACACCTGATAATGTGAATGTTTTTTTGATGTTAACAATTTGATTCATTAGTTTATATTTTCGACAGAGTGTATCTATCTTTCACTTAATATTTTATACGAGACAGCTTCAAAATAGTATAGACAGCTTCCGAGTATTTTTCGGGATTGGGTATTCTCGGGATTGGGATTTCCCGTTTGACATGACTAACGTTAACTGATAAACGATATATTACCAACCAATTATCAAAGCTTTAAGGACTACATTGACTGAGTCTCTACAAGTCCTACTCCAACTACTGCCGATTGATATTGTGGCGAGAGAAGTTTGCAACCAGAGCGGCATTAAGGGTAAACCGTCTATCAATGTTGAGGTACAAGAACAACGGTCACATGAGCTATGGTAGCCGACCGAATGGACTATATACCAACGGTCAACACCTTCTAGAGGAACCTTATCACTAAGACACCTGCCAGAGAGGACTGGGTTGGCAGAACACCAGGTAATAACGGGTTTTCCAATAGGGACATAACAATCTTTCAGTGTCAAAACGTTAGTCGAAGTCAACATTCACTTACGTTCAACGTTTGGAAATACATTAAAAACTACTACCGAAATTCTAAGTCGATGGTCGCAACTTTAAGAGCGCTCACTCCAGAATTTCATCAAAAAATCATCTTCAGCGATGAAGCTCATTTCTGGCTGAGTGGTTTTGTCAATAAAAAAATATGCATTATTGGACAGCAACAAACCCACATGTGCTTCAAGAGACACAATTGCATTCGCAAAAAATTACTGTGTGGTGTGGTTTTCATGCCGGAGGTGTGATTGGGCCATATTTTTTCGTCGATGAAAACAATTGTCATGTTACCGTCAATGGAGACAGCGCTACCGTGCCCTGTTAGAAAATTATTTTTGGCCAGAATTGGATGAGCTTGACATCGCCGATATGTGGCTTCAACAAGACGGTGCCACTAGTCACACAACATACATTACAATCGATTTACTGAAAGGCAAATTCGGTGAACGTGTTATCTAGGGAAATGGTCCGGCCGTATGGCCACCTCGTTCACGCGATTTAACGCTATTGGATTTCTTTTTATGTGGCCACATCAAGTCATTGGTCTATGCCAACAAGCCAACAACTTTAGACGAGTTCAGAGACAATATCCAAAGCGAAATTGCCAACGTTCCGGTCGAAATGTGTGCAAGAGTGCTAGAAAATTGAGTCCAAAGAATAGATCGCTGTAGACGGGCTCGTGGTGGTCATATCACCGAAATCGAATTTTATTCTTAAAATGTAACATTTGCACTACACCTGAAATAAATTTGAACTCTACTCGTATATCTACCATATTCTGTGTTTTAATAACATATATAAAATTGTTATGCCCTTAATGGAAAACCCTATAGAAACCCTCTTCACTTCGTAGCTTCATAATAATTTTGGCTTCGGAGTACACTACAAAGAACTTTGTCTTGAGATAGCTCCAGATACCAGATACCTGCTGTGTCCATCCAGCCGAAATAACGTCAACGTGGGAAGTAGCAAGATAGTGACCAAAACAAGGGTGTGAAGATGAGTTAATTCCGTCCCACACCCAAGACACAAACCATGTGAAACGTATTTGTTGTGTGAAACGTATTGAAAAATAAGTTTTTTGGTTAAAAACCGGTAAAACCCTAATAATATCAAACATGTTTGTTTAAATAATAATAGTTTTAAGCAATTCAAATGTAAATATTCATTTAACATACAAAAATTTAAAGAAAGCAGCCTATTACACCATTTCCAATTTTCTGGCATTGAACGGCTTACACTAGGTCACAAATAACAAAATTTTCTCTGTTATTTGTTTCTAGCATACTTTTTCTCATTGATTTTGACCTACTAAACACGAAAATGAGTTTTAAAAATTTTTCTGTCGATTGGTTTTCGAGATACAAATTTTTGAACTTTTTTTTTAAATTTTTGGAGGTACACTTACAATTTTGAGCATATCTTTCGTCTTCTTTGACGTATTTGATCCTACTACTACTCAAATTAAAGCAAATTGAGCCGTCTACAACTCATTCTCAGAAAATTTTCAAATCGGGTGAGTAGTTTTGATGTTGGCGGCTTAAAAAGGTTAAAAAACTGCGTTTTTTTAGTAAAAATGTGGCAGAAAAATTCATATAAAAATTCATATAAAATATAAAACGCGATGCTAACAGCGATTTTGGTTTTTTTACGTATAGCTGGCATTTTTCCAAAGAAAATAAGCACTTACTTAACCAAATCTGACAACAAATGGCGGACTTATAATTTTTTTGGTAAAAGACCGAAATTCCGCTATTTCACGATATTTTGATTTTCATTATTTGCACAGCTTACCTACCCAACGCAAACGAATAAATACATTTGAACTTAATTTAAAATAAACAAATTAGTCTTAGTATATTATCTTTTAATTTATTTAGAGCACTACATACTCAATGTATGGCACAATTAGAAATGGATGTGCCAGGTTAGCTAAACTAACGAAATTAACCAAATCAACGCCAAAAAAAAATGAGTAGAAACAAAGATATAACTGTACATTTTATGCCATGTGGAAAAACAGCTGACTTCTTCTTTGTTTTTTGTATTCGCTGCAATTCGAACATTCGCTTCTCCAACTACAGGTTTCGTTCGTTCCGGCCATTTTTTTTTGAATATAATGCTGATCATCAGCGCGGCTATTCCAAAGGCACAGAAAACAGCAATGTCGCGTATAGCCTCCTTGGAGTCCACACAGAATGGCCACAACTTTGAGGTCGGCGCATATTTTCCAATTATATTTGCTATACTCTATGCATTTCAGCAAAATGTTCATAGTTTCATAGTTCTCCTTTGAATGAACCGCATGAGCAATAGGAAGAGATGGCTTTTCATTCCCATTATGTAAGAGAACAGCCTTCAAGCTCTCTTTGTTGCTGTCAATAAACAACCTCCATTCATTGGGGTTGTGAATTTGGTGAAGCTCTTGGAACAAGCCGGAAATGTCGCTGCAAAAACATATTTCGTCTTTCTTTGTATAAAATTTTGCATACTGCTGGTGACGCTTCCTGTACGCTGTTACTTTCACTTCTGAATCCGCAAATCCACACTGTACCATCCGAGACGCAAAAAGTTCGGATTTCTCCTTAGTGAGACCAAAATCGCGCACCCAATCGTTTAGTTCGGCCTGTGACAGTAATTTTCGCTTTCTGCACGCCCCAAATTCGCTTGCACTTGACTCGGACTCTTGATCTGACGATTCTGCTTTTTGAAGAGATGCACCAGGGCACACTGGATATGGTACATCATTCGAATGTGGTACTGGAAGTGCAAACGATCCCACTTGAGCGTAGTTCCATTTTAAAAATCTCCCTACCCCACTGTTTGTGGTGAGGAAAAAATAACAGTCTGTGGAATGGCATAGCGGCTTTTTCCACATCATTGGTGTATCGAATTTCATATGGCGCCTAAAATTAAAATAAATTACTATATTTGCTTTGCTTAATGTGTTTAAATAAAAATTCTTACCTTCCGCCAGCTGCCCAGTTGGTTAGGATTATATAGCAAAGATCACATAGCGACTTAGGTGTCCATGGTTCTGTGATATTTGGTGAAATACCAAAATAATTCAAATAGTGCAATTGCACTGCTGGAGTAAACGTGTGTGCGTGATTATTCTTTATAAACTCGCCACAAACATTGCAGAAATTGTCTGGATTGTTCAAACACTCGAACACACGTAGTCTTTTACTCATTGTCTTACTTGTTGGGTAGGTATTATATGCACTTAAATTCAATTTGTTTCACTTTTTACTCGTACTACTCGCGTTCGTAGACACTTGTTGAATGACAAAAAACGATAAATGAACACCTATAAATACTAAGTATGTTACAATATTTTACTGACAGGTACTTATGAATGGGCGCATCTTTTAAGGGTGGCTATATACCTGATTCAGCAAGTGTGCGTTTCAAATTGTGGAAAAGTTTCCAAATAATGACCACTCACAAATGTGGGGGGAATTTCTGTAAAAAAAAATCCGATACAGGTAGCCATCGGGAAAACACACATCAATAAAAAAGTGTAATTCCCTTTTTTCCCTTTAATTGACTGTGAACGGAGTAGCAGTCATAAAGGAACACGAAGAGCGTCCACGCACATTCAGAAGCGTATATTACTCTGCAACCACAATCATAAAAATTAAATAACTATTTGTGTATTACTTATTTTTTTTTAACCAGAACAGAAGACATTAACCCAGGGTGGTGAAATTTTGAACAGAAGTAACTTATGTATAGGAGCAACTGTTCCGTTCTATTCCAAAAGGATTATAAAAAACTTGCTTTTTCGATCCCTCCTAGTAGGTTAGCTGTGAAAATAATGAAAATCAAAATATCGATAAGTCCGCCATTTGTTGTCAGATTTTGTTAAGTAAGTGCTTATTTTCTTTGGAAAAATGCCAGCTATACGTAAAAAAACCAAAATCGCTGTTAGCATCGCGTTTTATATTTTATATGAATTTTTATATGAATTTTTCTGCCACATTTTTACTAAAAAAACGCAGTTTTTTAACCTTTTTAAGCCGCCAACATCAAAACTACTCACCCGATTTGAAAATTTTCTGAGAATGAGTTGTAGACGGTTCAATTTGCTTTAATTTGAGTAGTAGTAGGATCAAATACGTCAAAGAAGACGAAAGATATGCTCAAAATTGTAAGTGTACCTCCAAAAATTTTAAAAAAAAAGTTAAAAAATTTGTATCTCGAAAACCAATCGACAGAAAAATTTTTAAAACTCATTTTCGTGTTCAGTAGGTCAAAATCAATGAGAAAAACTATGCTAGAATCAAATAACAAAACGACTGTTGGCTAGTGTTATTACTCCAAAACTATAATACTTGAATCGGAGGCGATATTCGTTTAGAATTTTCCCGCTTGCGTTCCTATTTCAATTATTAAAAATTAATAAAAAAAATGCTTTATAACGTGAATGTCTGAGTCATATGGTCCGTTTTTCATGTTACGGGTAATTGCTCACACGCAGTGATGCCAACTTTTTCCGAAGCAAAAGCGTAAAAAAAAATTTAAAAAGCGAAAATGGGCGTAAATTCCAAACAAAAAAGCGTAAAAAGCACTGAACTATAACATTTCTTTAGTCGGGCGAAGAAGTCTACATTATACGACCCCATCAGAGCAAAATTTAAAGATATGTATATGTTTTGAAAATGTTTATCAGTCTTGTTTTCCTAATGAAAATAATATGTCCAAAAATTTGTATTTTACGGCGCTTAGATTCAAAATCTGGATATAGATACCCAACCAGAAATTTATGACGGTACCACGAAAAAAGCGTTGTGAAAGCACTCTTTTGGGACGCTTTCACAACGCTTGCTTAGAATGTAATTGAAGCGCTGTTTCGTGATGGCTTAACAATGTATTGAGAACAAATTATTTGAGAAAAATGAATCGTGTTTGGAAAGTGGTATCGAAGTTAGCCTTTAAATCGATACCTCCATTCCAAAACATGCTAAGTCTAAATAGCTAGGTTTTTAGTGTACTGTGTATAAAAGCAAAAAATCTAACTTAATAACATTTTTAAAGTAACGTCACCAGCATACAATAAAACATTTCAATGGTGTCGCTTTCCAATTATTTAAGTCTAATAAATTAAACGATTTTCTATGAAATTAATGACATCTTTTCCTGCAAAAAGTTAGTCATAATTCCAAAATAAACGAAAACTATTTTTTAAATTTATATGTGATGTAATTCCGCACATATGCATTTCGTAAAAAATAACGATTTTATCAAAATTAAAGGAACTAGAACTATTCTATAAGGAACTATACTTTTTGTAAATGGGAAATTGTCTTTTCTGCATGTCTCTTTGACATGCAAAAACCCAGTGCTACCTTTTCAACGTCTAAAGATTGAACAAGCTGGCATTTTGCAGGAAAAAAATTCAATATTACACGGAGAAAAAAACAGGAAACAAAACATGTTTGGGATCAAAATTCAAATAAAATATACTTTGGTGCTAATATTTTATATTTACATACCGGAAAAAAAGTTTGAATATCTCTCTTCAGCTACAGAATTTGTTTTCCTACCTATAGGAAAAAAGTAATTTTTCCCAAATATAATATGTTTCCAGAAAATATACTAGAGAAGCGATTTTTTTCTTAGCACGGGGCAAAATCGTCTTTTTTGATATGTTTGAATCGAAGAAAAATATATTTGAAACACAAATTTTTAAATATTAATTACTTCTGAGCAAATACATTTTATTTGAAAATCAATAAAATTTATTTGGAACGCATATATTAATATATTACAACAAAATGTATTTGCAAACTAATTTTCTCAAATAAAATATGTGTTTATATACAAATAAAATTATCGTTTAGGAACCTGTCCAAATATATTTTGATTAAAAGGGTTGACAATTTTTTAAATTTTGTTTCTACTTTTTAATTGATTTTAAGTTATACCTTATACCTTATATACCTAAGTTATATTATACCTTATACCTTAAAAATGACTTATGAAGCAATAAAATTCGTTTTAAAGCACTAATTTTTAAGTTATATTTATTCCAAGTCATCATTTGTTGACAATCCACCTTGCATAATACATCATTTCGCAGGATTATACGATTTCAATTATAATGGCTTTTTACGAACATTTTAAATTTCCGAAAAAATGAACGTTGAATTACTGAAAAACATAAAACGCGTCTTAAAGTTAAGACATTACTTTGTTTTCTGAATATTTAAATACAAATAAATATTTGTTCCGTAAATAATAGTCCCAAATAAAAAACATTAGGACGGAAACAACGATTTATTTAGAACAACATCTTTCCAAATATATAATTTTTGTATGTGACAAATATAATATATTTAGAGTGTACCCTAAATATTTGTATATTTCAAGCAGAATATGTTTGGGACAATATACTACAGAAGCGATTTTTTTTCAGCGTGAGGGTATGAATTCAAAATCTCATTTCATTGAATACCTTAAAAATAATATATTTCATTTGATTAAATGATTTCTAAATTTTTAGCGCCATAAATTTTGTTTTTACAAAATACCGTTCTAAAATACCGCCGTCACACCGTATATCGGTGTTATCATTTTGACGCTTTTACAACGCTTTATCCCACCGTGTGATGACGGTTCACAGTGCTTTCACGACGCTTTGAGGATGGAATTTTGGCTGGGTACATACAGGGGACATACTCGTTTTTGAAGCTGGACATATTTTCGTTAAATTTGACAACGCTCGTTTTTATTTAAAGAATCTGTTATCGGTTAAAATTTAAATTAACCGATAATTAAAATATATCGGCATAAATCTGAACCATTTTTCTTTACATTTGGCAGTGTTCATTCCCGGTTGAAGGAACCGCTATATACTAAATTGTATGTAGATCTGATGAAAAGCGGCTATTCTATGGCGCTTAGACTCAAAGATCTAAAACTGCAAAAAATTTCATAAAATTCCAGAGTTTATTATAAGCTCAAACAACTTTCGATAGATTTGATACAAATTGTGGCGTCTATTCTGCGTAGATGGCAAATCGGGATGTAGCAAAATGGTCTAATTTCTTTATGTTAGCAGATGTGATCTGAAAAATTTACAAAAAGCGTCAAAAGCACTAACGAAAAATTTGAAAAGCGTACAGTTAGTGATTTTTTTCGTTTGGCACTAACTGAACATTTTTCGCGTACTGGGTAGTCTAAAAAGCACTAAGTTGGCATCCCTGCCCACACGGGCAACGTTACGTTTACGCTAAAGTTATGTTACGTTTTTGTTTGACTAACCCAGTCTTAAATGATGAACTGTGATCTGTAAAAAAAAAGTGCAATTTCCCTATAAACGTGCTAAGGCGACTTAGCATGATTTAAAATTCAGGTATCGATAAACTGAAATCAATTCAGACATTTTAGATATTTTAATATTTTAAGATTTTTTTTCGTTTATTATTTTTACAAGTTTAGAAACTAAAAACAAAAAAGTAATAGAAACAAATACAAAAATTGGTAGAGAGTTTAAATTGCTAGGTAGAATTGACTGCAGTTTCGATAGACACCACTCTATTATCTTCAGAACTCAATAGCAATAATGTATGTCTTTAATATTAATATTTTTGGATATCGTCATCCGAGAATGACATTACATTACCATTTAAGAATTTGAATCATTTATGTACTTATATTATATATATGTACATATGTGCTCAGTTTTGTGTTCTACTATTAACACTTTTTTCAACTTATAACTAATGTACACACGTAAACTAAACAATTACAAGAACAAAAAAAAACAATGAACGACCGTCATATACGGAGTACGACGGGTATGTGTACATATGCGCCTAACTAAGTATTCATGTGTTACAAACACACACACATACAGAGATAAAAGCAATAAAAAGTTTAAAGAAATATAAATGATATAAAAAAGAAAATAATAAATTCAAATAAAAAATTCCGAAAACAGTCAGCCAATTTCGAACGGTAAATTTTTGTGTGGAAAAAACTTGTGCTGTCTCCGCCTGATGTCCGTAGTTCAATGGCATTGACTGCGACGTCGTCGTCACAGCGACAACTCAGACCACAGAAACAGCAGCAGCAACGACATTTATGAAACACTTTTGTTGTTCGGGTTAGTTTACTGACGACTAACCCGAACAACAAAAGTGTTTCATAGATGAATGAAAATTAAAAAATTATACAAAATTCAAAATAATAGTTTTTAATTAAATAATGGCATACATATGTATGTAAATAAGTAAAGGGTGACTTTTTGCAACTTTATTTTTGGAAACACTGTTTTTGGCAGCTCAGCTGTTTTCGTGTGTCATGTTACTGTCAAACATATTCAGTTTTGTCTTTAACACAGTATTTTCAGCTCATTGATTTGGGACTCAATTCTGAGAATTGGTCGTGAAAGTAGCCCCAAAAATAAGAACTTCTGCATCATTCGTTTAGTCAAGTTAGCTCAGTTAATAATTTCATGGCCATACGAATTTTTTTGCTCAATGCACTTTTTCTAAATTTTAACACGGCAAAGTTTTACATATTGAATAGGAGAAAAAATGTCGAACAAACCTACCCGAAAAAATTGCATCCAGTGCCTTAAAAATCCCCATTTTTTTTGCTCAATAACTAGATTACAAACCAAAAAATGCGCAGTTTTTTATATAAACTTTATTTTGCATTAAAATACAAATTCCGATTCATATTACAACCATTTTTATACAGAAAATATAAGATTTTTTAGGCATGGAAACAAAATTTAGAACATATTCAATTATTGTCATTATTCATCCTCGTTGAAGTTGCCGGTTGTGGTTCTGACGATCTTATTTTCTTCGTAGGATGTTCATATTCATGTTCTGAGTCTACATCATCATCCGAGTTAGACATAATATTCAAGGGCATGTTTTGTTCAGTGTGTCCACCAATTGCAATTTTGGGCACTTGTTATTTTCCATACTGAAATTTTGAATGCTTTTCTGCTTTTTAAAATTGTTCTCACTCTAAATTATAATTTAAAATTTTACTTTCGCGATCGGCGGAACTTGTTGAATGGCAAAAATCGATCAATGAACACCTATAGATACGAGCGTTGCTGGTGTAATTAATTCAATCGTGGCCGACGCTCGCGCAATGACGTAGGTCGTGAAGGTCGTCCAAAAACGATCGTTGTGCCAGGGAACATTGATGCCGTGCGTGAACTGATAATGCAAGATCGTCATGTGACATACCGTGAGATAGGCATCCTTGGGCATTTCTTCCACCTGCATACATTCGATATTGCATGAACACTTGGCCGTAAAAAAGGTTTGTTCTCGTTGGATCCCGCACAATTTGACAATCGCTCAAAAAAAGGCACGTGTTGATTGGTGCAAAGAAATTTTGAAAAAATACGATCGCGGTGCTTCAAAAGCCGTTTATAAGATCATCACAGGTGACGAATCTTGGATCTATGCGTATGAGCCCGAAACAAAACAGCAATCGACCGTGTGGGTCTTTGAAGACGAGCCAAATCCAACGAAAGTTGTTCGTGGAAGAAGCACTTCGAAGCAAATGGTCGCCTGTTGTGCAAAATGTTTTACATAAATAAAAAATAAAAGCAACAATCATGAAATTGAAAGCACAGGGTTATGCGACAATTGCATTAAAGTTTTGTTTTTTGTTCGTGTAATTTGTGTCAAATATTTCCACATCTCATACACGGGACAAAATCGTATTTTTTGATATGTTTGAATCGGAAGAAAATATATTTGGAACACAAATTTTTAAATATTATATATTTCTGTGAAAATAAATTATATATGAAAACAATGAAATATATTTGGAACTCGTTACAACATATAATATTTGCAAACTAAATTTCTCAAATAAATGTTTAAATGTTAAATACAAATAATATTATTGTTTAGGAATTTCCCCAAATATCCCAGTTATGATACCAAATAGTATTAACCTCTGTTTTAAATCAGTCATTTAAAATTTCTGAGTATTCCAAGCCATCATTAGTTGTCATTCCTCCAAATAATAACGGGTTTTCCAACAAGAGGTGTTATTTTGAATCACCCGGTATTTCGGTAGCTGTTACTTTAAAAGCTATTATTCTTTGACATTTGACAAGTAGAAAGTACGCCATTACTAAATATGGAACGATACAAAACGATCGAACAAATAAACGATACGAACGATACAAAATCATCTTGACTGATGAGGCCCATTTCCACCTCGGTGGCTACGTCAACAAGCAAAATTATCGCATCTGGGGCTCGGAAAACCCAAGAATTATTGTTGAGAAGCCTCTCCATCCTCAAGGCGAGACTGTTTGGTGCGGTTTATGGTCCGTCGGGGTCATTGGACCTTACTTTTTCGAAAATGAGGTTGGATCAACAGTATTCACCGTAACTGTTGATCCAACCTCATTTCGAAAAGTAAGGATTGTGCTATCGAGAGATGATTAATGATTTTTTATGGTCGGAGTTGGATGGTACTGATCTGGACAACGTTTACTTTCAACAAAACGGCGCTACGTGCCACACAAGCAACGAGAACATTGCTCTGTTACGGGAAAAGTTTACGGGCCGTGTTATCTCTCGAAGAGGTGATCACAATTGGCCACAGAGATCTTGTGATTTAACACCTTGCGACCTCTTCCTTTGGGGCCACGTGAAAGATAAGGTCTACGCCAACAGCCCAGCGTCGATTCAAGACCTCAAAGATAGAATTCGTGAGGCTATCGAGAACATAGGCCAGCCACTTTGCGATTTGGTTATGGAAAATTTCATGAAAACGATATGGTCCTGTAAGCGTGGTCGTGGAGGCCAATTGGCTGATGTTGTTTTTCATTATTAACGGCATACCTTCCTCTTTATTACAAAATAAACATCCGATCATTTATCTCAAAAAATGGCATATTTCTTTGAATACCAAAATCACAGCTCTTGTTGGAAAACCCTTTATGATTGTTGTCAAAATGGAAGCAGAAGTACGCCACAACCAAAATGTTGGTTGTTCTGCTGGAATCGCATGATAGTAGACAGAACTACCAAAATTCGGTTGGCAAATAATTCGGTTGAGGCAACCAAACTGTATTCTGTGTTTATATGACGATTTGGGAAACAAGTAAAAAGTAGAACGGCCTCAAATAACATTATGATTTGTTCTCATCGGCACAACTCCAAAAGATAACCGAAAATTGCAAACATGTGTAATATTTAATAGCTGCTTTCAATCGATCAATGTAAATCATCGCCGTGTCTCACTTGTTGTTGTGCATATAATTCAATTCAAAGGAAATACATTTTATTTTTTCTATAGTTTTTTTTTTCTTTTTCTGTACTCGTTTTGTCGTATTTGGTGGTCAGTAAGTCGTCCAAGAAAGAAATATTCAGACAAACGAACAAACACATCGACATCGATATCCACATCCATCCGTCCTCGTAGACACTACGAGTACATTGTAACTGGGAATTGGTGCCACAAGAAAATACGTATGTTTTTTAAACAAGTCTTGAAAAACATTTCAATAAGACAGTCAAGTCAGTCAGTAAATCGGTAGTGATGGCGGCGGTGGCGATGTTGTTGGTTGACAGAGTTTGTTGGTTTTATAAGAATATGAATTTGCTTTTTTGTCAATTCCGTATTTTATTGTTTGTTGTTTTTTTTCTTTTGGAATTACTCAAACGATGAAATTGTGGAAACGACCACAACAATATACACTACACTAGGCAACAAAAGTATGTGTATACGTACCTACATCGTCCGTCTGACATAAAAAAGTAATCGCTGTCGTCGTTCGCAAACATTCGTTGACGTTGAATAAATACTACAAAAAAACTTTAATTGAATGAAAAATAAAAATTAACAAAAAAAAACTGAACTGAAATGAAATAAAATACAAATTTGGTTTGGTTCAGTTCGGTTTGGGGGGGTTTGGTTTTTATGTATGTATATGAATTGTGGAATTGCACAAAACTCACACACACACACTGACACAAGAGTTGTACACAAAAGTTGGAATTTAATTTAATAAAAAATATTGTTATTTAGTGAGTCTAGGTATGGGTTATCGTTTGTGTGTGCGTGTGTCTGTGTTTAAGCCTATATATGAGTCGAGTTTCTTTTCATTCGTCTAAATTAATGTTTTCACATTTTTATGTGTCCCTCCCTGGTCCGCTGTCGCTGTTGCAGTCTCCGTCACCGTCACTGTCGCCGTCTTCGTTGTTTCTTTATTTATTTGGTTTAATTGAAAATCTCAACAATTTGATATGAAATTTAATAAATTTGCAAAATGTGTGTATTTGCACAGTAAACAGGCCAATACACACACTCGCACTCACTCACTCAACAACGGCGACAATTATAATAATAAATAACTATAATAACAACAACAAGAATCCATTTTATTAATTTCATGATGAAATTTTATACTCGTTAGCATTTTGATTTGCCAAATACACAAATACTTTGATTTTGTAAATAATTTGCATATATTGAAAATCGAGACGAAGAATTTGAATGGCAAAACTCAACAATAGTGAAGATAGCTGTGATATCACACGATCTTGGTGGCCAATCGAACGGCCCAAAACGTGAAATTATCTGCTCACCGATGTGTTCTCTCAATAAATCCATTTAATGATGCAATGTGTGGGAAGTGGCGCCGTCTTGTTGAAACCAAATGTCGCCGATATCACGAGCTTAAATTTCAGGCATCAAAAAGTCGGTTATCATGGCACGATAACGGTCGCCATTGACGGTTACGTTCTCAGCGGCATCATTTTTGAAGAAGTATGGACCGATGATTCCGGTACGTCGAATCGGGAATCGGTCAGTGGCAAAAAGATCGCTCTTAACGAGAGCTAAAATATTCCTCATGGGTGTCAAGGTCGTGGGTCGACTGGAAAGTGTTTTTTTGGATTTAAAAGAAAATGGACTTAGCGCAATTGGCGAACGATTATTTTGATAATAAAACTGAATAATTTGTAAACATTGTTCAGGCGTAAGCAAAAATAATGAATAATAAGATATGTCATCCCGGAGCGAGTAAGTTATCAGATACGAACGAATAAAAATTTCAACGAGTAGGACATCAAAGAGTGAGGTTTTCCGCGGATTTCGGACCGATTTTCCCGAATTTTTTGTAATTGTCACAATTAAAAAATTAACATCAATCGATTAGTGCAAAAAAAGTTGAAATTACCTTCGCGGAAAAGTGTTTTTTCGCGTGTGACATTTCATTCCTATTCGTCCGTAACTGATAGATTTTGACAGTTCTCGGGATGACTTATCTTCATAATTTATAATTTTTGGGCGTAAGTCTTTCCTTGATGAAATGCCAAACAATACTTAACAAAAATAACATGACAGCATGACACGACTCACACGTGGTCTGTCAAAAAAAAGCCAATGAAAAAAGTATATCTACTTAGATCACCCTATACTTTGATGCATATTTGCCAAATTTTTCTTTAATTTTTTTTCTTAATATTTTTTAACAAATTTTGATTTAACTTTTCAAAGTGAAATTCTTGCTCTGGCCGTGATTTGAACCTGGGTCTCCCTCCTATCGCTGCAGCCACAAACGAGTTGGAATTACTGCGCTGAGATATGAGTATATGCGAGTACTTTAAGGTATAATTACCTTTTAGCTAACTTGTGAAAAATTAGATCTCATTCACGGCTTTGAATGCTCCTTTTATATAGGAATAAATAATTTGGGAAGACCGGGTTTGTATGGTATCCAATTTTTTTTATTAATTATATTCAATTTTGAAAAATATATTTTTAATAACAAAATTTGAATATTTAATATTTTTCATAAATTATTAATATATTCACAACTTTTGCATAAGAAATTATTAGGGAGTAAAAAAGATACAATTAATTCTTCTTTGGAAGTACTTAAAATGTGATTCCTTAGGAAGTACATACTTCCATATTTGAGCTGGATTATTATACCGATCGATTTGGAATCACTTCTTGAGTCGATTTAACCATGTCCGTACTTATGTCTGTAGATGTGTCCTTGTAATCTTAGTGCAGGTCGTATTTATGGTGTGATGGTGATAATATTTAGCACAGTGTTCTTTTTAGGCCCAAGGCCCTATTGAAATTGTTGAAAATCGGTTAAGGCTCAGATATATCTAATTTACATTTCTATAAGAAAATTTATCAACGATGAGCTTTTCGAAAGTCATCAACGATGAGCTTTTCTATGAGGAAAGTCATCAACGATGAGCTTTTCTATGAGAAAAAGTCATCAACGATGAGTTTTTCTATGAGAAAAGTCATCAACGATGAGTTTTTTTATGAGAAAAGTCATCAACGATGAGCTTTTCTATGAGAAAAGTCATCAACGATGAGCTTTTCTATGAGAAAAGTCATCAACGATGAGCTTTTCTATGAGAAAAGTCATCAACGATGAGCTTTTCTATGAGAAAAGTCATCAACGATGAGCTTTTCTATGAGAAAAGTCATCAACGATGAGCTTTTCTATGAGAAAAGTCATCAACGAAGAGCGTTTCTATGAGAAAAGTCATCAACGATGAGCTTTTCTATGAGAAAAGTCATCAGCGATGAGCTTTTCTATGAGAAAAGTCATCAACGATGAGCTTTTCTATGAGAAAAGTCATTAACAATGAAGTTTTCTATAAGAAAAGTCATCAACGGTGAGCTTTTCTACGAGAAAAGTCATCAACGATGAGCTTTTCTATGAGAAAAGTCATCAACAATGAGCTTTTCTATGAGAAAAGTCATCAACGATGATGAAGTTTTCTATTAGAAATGTCATCAACGATGATGAACTTTTCTATAGGAAAAGTCATCAACGATGAACTTTTCTATAGGAAAAGTCATCAACGATGAAGTTTTCTATAAGAAAAGTTTTCTAAGGAAAAGTCATCAACGATGAACTTTTCTATAGGAAAAGTCATCAACGATGAACTTTTCTATAGGAAAAGTCATCAACGATGAACTTTTCTATAGGAAAAGTCATCAACGATGAACTTTTCTATAGGAAAAGTCATCAAAGATGAACTTTTCTATTGGAAAATATATCAACGATGAACTTTTCTATAGGAAAAGACATCAACGATCAACTTTTCTATAGGAAAAGTCATCAACGATAAACTTTTCTATAGGAAAAGTCATCAACGATGAACTTTTCTATAGGAAAAGTCATCAACGATAAACTTTTCTATAGGAAAAGTAATCAACGATGAACTTTTCTATAGGAAAAGTCATCAACGATGAACTTTTCTGTAGGAAAAGTCACCAACGATGAAATTTTCTGTAGGAAAAGTCACCAACGATGAAATTTTCTATAGGAAAAGTCATCAACGAAGAACTTTTCTATAGGAAAAGACACCAACGATGAACTTTTCTATAGGAAAAGACATCAACGATGAACTTTTCTGTAGGAAAAGACATCAACGATGAACTTTTCTATAGGAAAAGTCATCAACGATGAACTTTTCTATAGGAAAATCCATTTGGGTCCTTTTAAGTCATTAAAGCAATGCCCGTCCATCCGTCTGTCTGCCTGCTGGCTGCTTCAAATTTGGTATATAATAATTTTTTTTTCTATCTCAGACTAAGTTCGAAGATGGGCTTTATTGGTGCACTGCTTCTAGTACCTCCCTCGCAAATGAGTTAAAATTTAGTGAACTATTGATTCTCTAATAACTTCTATACTGCTTATCCAAATAATCTGTAATTCCTTACACAGTAATAGTTCATCCGTCGCTATCTCCTAAAGAAAAATTTTTCGATTTTCTTCGGAATTATCTCATTTTATTAATGATCGATCAGACTATACGATTAAATAATAAAAATGTAATAAGTGTGAATTTT
Source organism: Eudasyphora cyanicolor (assembly GCA_963930755.1). Taxonomy (NCBI): domain Eukaryota; kingdom Metazoa; phylum Arthropoda; class Insecta; order Diptera; family Muscidae; genus Eudasyphora; species Eudasyphora cyanicolor. Next base: position 182,449,482 of record OZ005736.1, on the reverse strand, counting down.
TCGCCGTTTTAAGAGGTTTCAATTAAAAAATGTATAAAATTTTTCAAAAAAATTGTATAGTGGCACATTATCTTGCAAGATGTACTATTTGAAGCCACTGATGGGATGAAGAAATTATATTATAGAAGAAGATGAAGGCTACTAAATTTAGGATTATTTAAAGTTTTCCTGAAGCAATTACGATGAATGATTGTCCAGATATGGTAAAATATATGGTTGAACCACAACATTTTTTAGAGGATTATGTTTATTTTGATAGATAAACAGGTCTCAGACCACCAATAGAACACAAAGTTCTTAGAGGAAATGACCATAGGTTTATTTTTAGCGAAAAAAATCTAAAATAAATATTGGGTTTTAATTTAGCAAAAAAATGAAGAAAAAATATTTTTGCAAATTTATTATTTACTTAAAAAGATTGAAGAAAAAGCTATCGAAAATATTTTGGGCAAATTTTCTAAATACAATAGGTAATTAGTTATATGGAAGAAGAAAAAAGGCCGTCTGATCAAAGTTTCAAAATTCAACACCCTCGAACTCGGACAGTTCTTAACTCGTTCATCCCGATCAGAAGACATCGCTTTTAAAAATGTACTCAGTTGACATGAAATCTACCATATATGATTCATGCAGAATATCGGCCTGTTTCTGTATTTCTAAAGAAAGTCTCAGCGAACGAAAACCAGTCACTCACTTTCGTCTGGAATTTGATTTCTCTAAGGTTCGTTTGTTCGTTCGCCTGGCCGCCTTACGTCAACGACGTTAGCAATTTACCAATTGGAAAATAATGTTATTGCCAGATCAATAATTTCAAAACTTCCGGTACACATTTTTGTATGGTCGACCTTAGGAAATACACCTCTATATCCTTTACACCAGCGGCGGCCAAAAATCAACCCTGGGTTTGATTTACATTTCTGGAAAAGTTTTCGGTTTTTCTTTCTGACAAAACATTTGATGGAGAATTTGTGTTCTGTACAGTAAACATTGTTTTATTAGGAAATACATATTAGGCGTATAATTGATACATTGTTTAAATATTAATCATACGCATATAGGCATAAGTATTTGAAAGTGCTTTGAATTGCAGTATTTATTATTAATTATTCACTCGAAGAGAAATGTTATCATTGGAGGAAAGTACTTCCCAAAATCATACAATAAAGCAGCATAATAAGTACTTATTTGTAGCATTGGCATACCACATAAATATGTGCTTATATAGCGTGATCCATTTCGCCTACTTTTTTAAAGAAAAAAAAAACAGAAAATTCAAATTGAATGGGGAATGTTTATTATAATTTGAAAGAACATTCTTTGGCATTTATTTTTTGAAGATTATGTCTATCAAATGTTGGCCGCAGTTACGTTTCAGATGGTCCATCCGTTGTCGATGACTCGTTCGAGCATTTCGACTGGTAACTGGCGAATGGCACGCGTATACGTTGTTCAGGCGTAAGTCTATCCATGATGTAATGCCAAACAATACTTAACAAAAATAACATGACACGAATCACACGTGATCTGTCAAAAAAATGCTATTGAAAAAAGTATCTCTACTTGGATCACCCGTTATAACATTACACTAATTAATCTGTCAATTTGGTGTCAGAACATTGTAAACGTTGTTCAGGCGTATGTCTTTCCATGATGAAATGGCAAACAATACTCAACAAAAATAACATGACAGCATGACACGACCCACGCGTGATCTGTCAAAAAAAGCCTATTGAAAAAAGTAGTATTACAACAGAATATATTTGCAGACTAATTTTCTCAAATAAAATATGTGTTTAAATAAATAAAATGTAAAGATTAAAAACAGCACCCAATGAATGGTCAATTCATCATAATATACCTACATACATATTAGGAAATACAAATCTTTTTTCTTCCTCACAAAAAAATTTGAAACAAGAAAAACTCTGCCGGTTTCCTCTTTGAAATATTGCAATAAATTGCCTGATAGCCATATACCTAGGTACTACTATGTAAAACCAAACACCATTTAGAAGATAAAAATAACTGACAATTTCTTAGGTGAAAAAAACATACAATGTAACGTAGGTATACCTACCACAAATGCGTTTTTGTATTAATAAGTGTATGTAAATATTTTAAACAATGTAGATATATACAAACTAAAAGTGTTTTTTTTTTGTAGATATATAAAAAAAAACTTTGTGAATATCAGTAGATAGTATGAATAAATAAAATACAAAAAACAAAACAATAAAACAATCGAGAATAACAGTCGGCGACAGTCGTAGCATATTAAATTACAACACATATACACGTACATATGTTACTCATACATAGATACATACCTGAACATCAGCCAATGTTGAAATTTTTCGCCATAATGAATCTTCGCCAAATATCGAAATCATTTGTGTGCAATTATTAACATTCGATGAGATGCAAATGCGACATAATTGTAAATTTGTCGTCGTTGAATTTGTTGCGGTTGTTGTTGCTGCTGCCGATGTTGTTGTTATCGTATCCATATTGATGACATTTAAATGAATGTTATTGTTTGGTTAAAAGACACCATTTACACAGGCACACACTCTTATTTCTCGCTCTCACTCTCGCACTGTTGTACTCTCTTGTTATGCACTGTGAATGCGTGCGTATGTTACAACACTTGTCGTCAATTTAATGCGAACTGTTGATGTTGAGTGTGTGAATAGATAGAGGATCTCTAGGTTCTGCTTTGCCCTACAATGGCGATTTTATTGCGGCTTTGTTCTCTTTCCTACACTGTGACACTTTTACACTTAGGCGAGCGAATATACAACATATAAGAATATTTATTGTGATGTGGAAAAAGGAGTGGAGAGTGAAGGTGTTACATGTGTAACTAGTAATGTAGTATCTATCTCCTCAGCAAAGCACAGCACCGCATGGAACACTATACACACACGCGCGCACCCACGACCTCCGACAAGTGGCGATGTAATAACATTAACACAGCTATGAATTTTCGTACTTGTACTATTTTGTTTTAAAGGTAAAGTTATTTTAAATCACATAAGAATGTATTAAAAAAAAGACAAACAAAAACAAATGTATTTTCCTTCATTCACACGCGATTGATTCTCTGTCTACGGTTATGTTGTGAGTTGAGGCTTCTTTCTGTTTATGTTATCGTTGTCGTTTTTGTTGTTGTTGCGTTGAATTTTCAAGTTTAACCCAACAAACTGTAACATATGGTTGGTTGACATGGACGGGATGGATGGATTTGTAACATGTATGATTGTAGCAAGCAAACAGGCGCTGCCATGTGAACGAACTGAACTTCACAAAACACAACACAACATGAATCCAACAAGTGTGTGTGAGTGTGTATGACCGAACCGAATCGAATCGAACAAGTGTCAAACAATAAACACAGTAAGCGAGCGAACGAACACGGAACATAGAACGAACGTGTGGTATGGCACTGCTGCACGAAAGAATGACGGGTGAATGGTTTGCAAAATACCAGAAGCAGCAACACCACCAAACTCAGCAAAGCAAAAATTATCACACACCCCACCACCGGACAAAACAATACTTGACCGAGCAAAGACTATGATGGGAGTATCTTGCACATATTTCTGGATTACTAGTACGCGCAATTTTTTCTTTTTTTATTTAATTTTCTTTTTCAATTTAATTTTTTTGTGTTATTTTAATTAGGTAGAAAAACTTAAATAGATTTTACAGGCTGCCACAAAAATACACTCGAAGGAAGAACTAAACAAACACAAATAATAATTATCCAATTCAATCATCAAGAAAAATGTGCGGCGGCAACGTCATAAACGTACGACAACCGACTCTCTGATCCAATATCGAAAACTGACTGCGGCTGACTGAGTGTCTTGTGTGACTCGACATCGACACCGATACCAATACCGAGACGCTGTATGCGCTCTGCTCTGCTCTGCCGGCTTTGCGGTTCTGTTGTTGTATGGCAAATGGTGCGACTCCGGCTCTGCTACAACTGCTACAATAATAATAATATAATAATAATAATAAGTAAGCAGTAAGCGAGGGAATGGTATCTAAAATGAAAATAACCAAAAGAAGAAGAGGCAGCGGCAGCAGCAGCAGCAGCAAAGAATAAGGAACGTTTCTCTGTGTACATTAATAAAACGCAAACACACACACACATGCCTATACATTCAACCATATGAACCAGAAAAACAAACAAAACAGCTAAATTTTTTAAGAAATTACAATTACACATATTTACACAAAACAAAAATCAAAAACTACCAAACGAGTATCTATCTGCACACACACACACACTCGCTTAATAAACATGCGCGCATTCTCAGTCGCACACACACACACGTCAGCACCATTCACACAATCTCAGAACAAAACTAGAAGATATACTCTAGAAAACAACAACCAGGAATAATAGTAACAACAACAAGTACAACAAATTTAGCCTGTTAGCAAACGAATAAATTTACACCTTTACCCCTATTTACAGGGTACTTATTTCATAGATTTTCCAACTGATAGTCTATTCAAATATGTGTTATTATAACTACACTACAGTTAGGGTGACAAAAAGCCGGTTATTTGGAAACCGGTTTTCGGTTTTTTTCTTTTCCGTTAAAAAATACGTAGAACATTTCTGAGTAAAATAATATTTATTTCACTAAAATTTATTAGTTAAAAATTGTTTTTTAGTTTTCAATTTAGCTAACTCCCAGGAGACTGTCTCCTCTTCATCACACCTTCTGTAAAAGTCGTTACCCAATGGGTTTAGGTTAGGGTGGTAGCTGCTTTTTACCAACCACGGGCTGAAATTCCCCTTATCGAAACCAATCGGATATACGAAGTTAACGATAGTACGAATATCGTACCGAGAAGATCTGTTAAACTACCTAGAAAGGCCGATCCCAGTATGTCCAGATGTCGTTTACTCAATGCGGCAAAGTAGCATAGCAAGTGTTCCAATTTGTTCTTATCTCCACAGCTTCTGCGGAGGTTATTGGAGTCAATACCCAAACCACTGGCACGTTCACCGTAGTTCTTGGACAATATTAATCGGCAGTATGTGGAGTAGGGCTTTTAGAGATTCCGTCGCTGTAGTCCGCTTATGAATAGGCAGGAGGTTCTCTGAACCTTTGATAGTAGGTTGGTAATAGATAGTTTATCAATTGTCTTCCACCGCAGCACAATGCCGATTATAGCCGAGCTACGGCAATATGTATCCAATGCACGATTTTATGAGCAATTCTGCAGCATTCCTGCAGGAATGTAAGGCGTCGTTGGCCTTCCTGCAGGAATAACAGTTTCCTATCCATAATTATTACTAGAAATTTTGCAATTTCAGAAAAAACTAGATCTGTTCCATTTATCCGAGGAAGGTCCACATGTGGGACCTTATTCATCCTACGTAGTAAAGAGAACCAATTATGTCTTGTTTAGGTTAACGCCCAAACTGGTGCTTCTCGCCCATCTAGTCAGTTAGAGTGTCTCTGAGGTCACTGTGCCACATCGTCCGCATATGCCAAGACCTTGCAGACACAAAGATCAAGATCTAGCAGGATTTCTTTACCGCTAGGTTCCAAATTAGTGGAGACAGTACTCTTCCTTGTGGGGTCAATCAAGGAAGAGTGCTTATCAATCTTTGAATTCGTCTAATCAAGCTATAGTTCACCTTTAGATGTAACAGCGCCGCAATTTCCGAATTTGAGTGAATGTTGTTAAAAACCCCTTCTATGTAAATAAATGCCACCAAAGTGAATTCGTTGAAATTAAGGGACGATTCGATAGTGGACAAAAGTTCGTGCAGGGCTAATTCTGTAAACTCTCTCTACACCATTTTTAACAGTAATTGAGAAAATGTCACTTGAAATTGAGATTTTACATTTGAAATTGGCTAAATTTCATTTGAAATTGAGATTTTTTATTTGGAATTGACTTAATTTCAATTGAAATTGAGATTTTCCATTTGAAATTGACTAAATTTCTATTGAAATTGAGATTTTACATTTGAAATTGGCAAAATTTCATTTGAAATTCAGATTTTCCATTTAGAATTGACTAAATTTCAATTGAAATTGAGATTTTCCATTTGAAATTGACTAAATTTCAATTGAAATTGAGATTTTCCATTTGAAAATGACTAAATTTCATTTGAAATTAGGATATTTCCATTTTAAATTGAGAAAATTCCGTTTGAAATTATGATATTTCGATTTTAAAATGAGAAAATTTTATTTGTAATTGAGAAATTATATTATGGTAACAAATAATAAAGTTAAATAATAAACTATGTAACAAACGTACAACAATTTCAAATTTATATAAATAATATATACATAGAATTCATTACACACAAATTTTATTCTCCCACCGGCATGTCCACCATTTCTAGGGCGGGGTGGTGGAAGGTTGACGAATGCTGAATAGCTCGGCTGAAGTCCCCTGCTGTAATTAATGATTTAGATTCGTCGATGATTCTCTCTAAGAAAACTAACCGTTGCACACCTAAATTTGGTCGTATTACGTTTGGTACGTTCATGCGGCTTTATACGTAGCTGTTAACTTTCGACCAAATTATTTCAATTGGATTGAGCATCGGAGAATAGGTGCTAAGTCTGAGCAACGTGGCAGGAATATTTTGAAGGGTTTCCTCTAATCTTCGATGACATGGAGCTTTGTCGCATACTATCACGAGCTCACTGACATCATTTCCCATATTATGACATCTTTGTACAAGTTCAATTACCCATTCGTTTGCAGATACTGCGGTGAATGACCCTCTACGTCGATCCAATGGTATGACTCCGGATGTTCCTATTGCTCCTATCAAATGGACATTTGGACTACGCGAGGAAGGTATGATCTTTACGGAACCCGCGCGGGACCAGCCATATCCTCTTCGGCAAAACAAATCCAAACTAACTGTTTCCCTGCTCTAATAAAATCCACCGATTTTGAGACGTATGATGAACGGGCGATTTTATTCCCATTGCTATTCATGGGTACAGGCTGGGTATGAACAGCTTTTATTGTGTACATTTTACCATGAAGCGTATTAGCCAATGTCGACAGGGCAATTCGTTTTTGGTATTTGACAAAAACCTTTTCTTTCAGTTCACGAAGTGTAATATCGGGCTTTTCCTCCACCCATGACAATACGCTGTTTATTTCCACAGTATTTAGCACATGTTGCTTATAGCCGAACCTTTTTGCTGGAGTTTCTTCACATAAATTAACCCAACGATGTGCGGTTTTATACGAAATTCCTAACGAAGCTGCAAGTTCGAACCAATTGCTCCCGCGTCTGGCTGTTTCCTGCAATCGATTCCGATCTTGATCAGTATACTTTTTGTATGTTTTTCTTGCAATTTGTTATGAACCTACAGGAATAATAATTTAATTTACACACATACAAAAAAATATAAAAATCGGAGAAATCGATGGTAAAAATATACTTACCATCGATTTCTCCTCGACATAGCGGACATGTGGAATTGACAGATGACAAACATTTGGCGTGGAACAAATGACGACACGGTAGCAAGCAGTTTACGTTTCCACGGGTCATATTTACCAACCAAATTGCGCATTTATCCTTCAACTCCATGTTGTCTTCCGAGACTTTTATATTATAATGTGGTCATGTATATATAATTTATTTAAGTCAATACATTTCAAAGCTAACTTTATTAATTTTCCCAGCTATTAATATGTATTTCAAAATCAAAGTTATGTTCATAAATTCAAAACAATTTCTCAATTTCAAATGGAAATATCCTAATTTCAAATGGAATGTTCTGAATTTCAAATAGAAAAATCCTAATTGCAAATGGAATTTTCTCAATTCAATATGGAAGTATCCTAATTACAATTGAAATTTAGCCAATTTCAAATGGAAAATCTCAATTTCAATTGAAATTTAGTCAATTCCAAATGGAAATATCCTAATTTGAAATGAAATTTAGTCATTTTCAAATGGAAAATCTCAATTTCAATCGAAATTTAGTCAATTTCAAATGGAAAATCTCAATTTCAATTGAAATTTAGTCAATTCTAAATGGAAAATCTCAATTTCAAATGAAATTTAGCCAATTTCAAATGTAAAATCTCAATTTCATGTGAAATATTCTCAATTACATTGAGAAACTTCTCAATTACTTCTGAAAATGGTGTAGTTGTCAGCATGTTGATTCCTCGACAATAATATTGTATCCAGTGCTTCCCTAATGAAATAATCTAAAGTACTTTCCATACCTTTTAATAGGTAGAAGGATAGGCTCACCCATTCCAGGTGATTTTAAGGGCTCAAAGCTGTTAATCGCCCAGCTTATTCTGAATTTCTCAGTCAAAAAGCTAGCGACGCTAGCAGTCCACTCCCTCTTGTTGGTCCGGCTGATCCTCGGGTTCTGTTGGTGAGTTCCCCGGGAAATGTGTATCGAGCAGTACATTTAGGGACTGCTCGCTGCTTTTGTCCAGTTATCCTGCAAATAATCCCCTGCACAGGTATATTACGCAGCCTTGCAGCAGGGTGTTGGTGCATTTGGAGTTTAGGTAGGGCCACATCATGTATGTAGCACTATGTCTCCAGAATAGCTTGCAGGTCGATATATGCAATTCCACTGGGGCATGTAAGGTACTTCGTAGCGTTGCAAGTTATTCTGCTTTGCAGTTCCCTGGTATGTTCCTGTTGCCCGGCACTTATATCAGTTGAACATTGAATTATTCAGCCAACTCGTTAAGAGATTTGCGACAGTCGAGTGCAGTTTTTAAATGCAGGAATATAGTTTTCAGGGACTTGATAGCAGCATGGCAATCAGAGAAAATATTGATATCGACTTTGGTCAGAACATTAATTTTAGATACTCTGCTAACTCTTTAATAACTAAAATTTCTGATTAAGCCAACTTTTTGCAATGGATATCATAAGATCCCCAGAAAAACACTAAAGCCTCCTTGGAACTTAACAATTCTCCTATGTCCTGGGATATGTCTATTCCATACTGATCTATCAGGTATTAAATACTTCTTCTCAAAATGTTGGTCAGACATAGTGTAATCAACAACGCCCGGAAGATCAGCCATTGAGTCTAGACCCAGTAACAGATTTTCCGAAAAAGCAATGAAGTAGCGAATTAAGCAGCTTTGTGCGTACTAAATCTCCACTCGCTTCCCTAATCGATTCTTTTTATAAAGGGATGAAACTTGCGGAACTAATTCTGAATTGCTGAAAAAGTAGAATGCCTTCTTTTTCGAATTTTTCACCAGGTTAAAAAAATGAAAAAATTATTTCTTTTTTATTTCTCTTTATTTTCTATTTTTAATTTTATTTTTATTGACTTATTTATTTTCTATTTCAAATCGACAAGGATTTGATCCCATATTACTTGTTTCAAACCAGTGTTTTTGTTGGTCTCTGCCCCACCAAATGTATCGCACTCACCCATTCCAGGTGATTTTAAGGGCTCAAAGCTGTTAATCGCCCAGCTTATTCTGAATTTCTCAGTCAAAAAGCTAGCGACGCTAGCAGTCCACTCCCTCTTGTTGGTCCGGCTGATCCTCGGGTTCTGTTGGTGAGTTCCCCGGGAAATGTGTATCGAGCAGTACATTTAGGGACTGCTCGCTGCTTTTGTCCAGTTATCCTGCAAATAATCCCCTGCACAGGTATATTACGCAGCCTTGCAGCAGGGTGTTGGTGCATTTGGAGTTTAGGTAGGGCCACTTCATGTATGTAGCACTATGTCTCCAGAATAGCTTGCAGGTCGATATATGCAATTCCACTGGGGCATGTAAGGTACTTCGTAGCGTTGCAAGTTATTCTGCTTTGCAGTTCCCTGGTATGTTCCTGTTGCCCGGCACTTATATCAGTTGAACATTGAATTATTCAGCCAACTCGTTAAGAGATTTGCGACAGTCGAGTGCAGTTTTTAAATGCAGGAATATAGTTTTCAGGGACTTGATAGCAGCATGGCAATCAGAGAAAATATTGATATCGACTTTGGTCAGAACATTAATTTTAGATACTCTGCTAACTCTTTAATAACTAAAATTTCTGATTAAGCCAACTTTTTGCAATGGATATCATAAGATCCCCAGAAAAACACTAAAGCCTCCTTGGAACTTAACAATTCTCCTATGTCCTGGGATATGTCTATTCCATACTGATCTATCAGGTATTAAATACTTCTTCTCAAAATGTTGGTCAGACATAGTGTAATCAACAACGCCCGGAAGATCAGCCATTGAGTCTAGACCCAGTAACAGATTTTCCGAAAAAGCAATGAAGTAGCGAATTAAGCAGCTTTGTGCGTACTAAATCTCCACTCGCTTCCCTAATCGATTCTTTTTATAAAGGGATGAAACTTGCGGAACTAATTCTGAATTGCTGAAAAAGTAGAATGCCTTCTTTTTCGAATTTTTCACCAGGTTAAAAAAATGAAAAAATTATTTCTTTTTTATTTCTCTTTATTTTCTATTTTTAATTTTATTTTTATTGACTTATTTATTTTCTATTTCAAATCGACAAGGATTTGATCCCATATTACTTGTTTCAAACCAGTGTTTTTGTTGGTCTCTGCCCCACCAAATGTATCGCACTCATCAACGCTAAATTCTACTAAGTATTTACGGTAACGAGATTTTTTGACAGCCTCGCTTCCTTTTTGGGAGTTTTAGAACTAATCTTGCAATTTGACAGTTATATTATTAGACTCGCGTACTTATGCTTAACTTACTTCAAAAATCCAAAAAAAATATTGCACATTATTTTCCGGAAGGAAAAAATACAATGAAGAATTAATGTCTTGGCGCCAGATCCACAGCTTCTGCAATATAATGCAGAGAGCAATGCTTAATTGAATTTTGGCAAACAAAATTGGAAGTTTTCTGGGCGAGTCGGTTACAAATATAACCACTAATTTTTTACTGGTGAATGACACTATGTCCGTAGCCATTTCCTGGCCACAGTGACAGTTCCATAAGTCTAATAGCAGTACATGTGGCATATTGTCTTGCTAGTACCACGTTCTCAACGTACCAGTGATACATGTATTGCGCAGAAGGTGGATTTCTGCAGATCTGTCTTATCGGTCTGACTACTGCCGTATACAACCAACAAACTGTAAGCGGTTTTAGAACCCAGCGTTTTTCTATTACCCTTTTACAGGTATGTATAAGTATATAAGGCAGCCTTCTTTGATATTTCTTGTAAAATACTTGCCCAGTAAATACATTAATATTAATAAAATCCTAACTACTATATAGGACGGCCCTACATATTCCTGTTGACAAACTCATAACGACGCTTATTTAGTGAGATATTGTCATTTTAAGTTTTGCTAAGAACAATTTTGCCAATAAAAATAAGTGATAACAAAATTTCGTTCTTTTAGCCCTACGATGCTTATTTAGCGAGATATTGCCATTTTAAGTTTTGCTAAGGAAATTCAAATTTTTGCCCAAAAAATACGTGATAACAAAATTAATTTTTTTTGCCCTACGAAAGATAAGTTATAACAATATTTCGTTTTTTAAACCCACGGTTTTGCTTCGGAAATTCAAAATTTCGTCAAAAAAATAAAAAATTATAAAAAAATTTCATCCTTTTAGATATAATACGCTTATTTAGCGAGATATTGCCCTTTTAAGTTTTGCTTCGGAAATTCAAAGTTTCGCGAAAAAATAAGTGATAAAAAAATTTCGTTCTTTTAGCCCTAAGACGCTTATTAGCAATGATACCATATTAGTTCTCTTTTTTGGAAGATGTACAACTAATACTTTTTACTCTTTTTGATTTTTAGATTTTAAACAACTCATTTTACCAGAATCCCATTTTTACCCGCAGAACTTTAAATATATTCGATTACAAAATCGAAATTTTTAGAAAAAGAAATATAAAAACCTCCTCAAAATGATCTGGCAATCTACTTCGCCGTCGTGAAATTGCGATAACCAGAGAAAAGTAATTGTATTTTATCCTAGATTGACTTCAAGTTTGATATGCGTTAATATTTTTGTTTTTTATCTCAGACTAAGATCAATGTTGGTCCACTCCTTCGATTACCTCCGACATGAAGGGTTAACATTTAGTGAACTATTTTTTATCTCATAAGACTATACTATCTTTCACAATTTCACTAATAGTATTATGGCGATTCTGTTTCTGCAAAAAAGTGCAACATTTTCGCTGTAATATTCCTGAAAACTGGACATTTATACCACTTTTTGGAATTTTGAAATCGGAGCTAAGTTTACTTCGAGGACTACATCAGTTCCACCTAAAAAGGGCAAATAATTTCAGAAATTCGCATCGACGGGCTACATTTTTTTCAGAATCGAAATCAACATTAGTTTCGTGGTTGCAATATTCTTGAGAAAAATGGGCGTTATTGCCACGCCCCTTTTGGTACAAATGGGCCATTTGCACACATTTTAACGGCTTATAACTTTGATTTCAGTCCATACTAGTGAATGGTACTGGAAGCTGAAAATCGACTTTCGCTTCAGTCGACTAGGTCGAATAATCGGACCTAAAAGTCGACTTGTTCAGAGTCGATTAAAATAACATTAAGCGAGTTTAAAGCATGTTGATTTTTCTTTGAAATGTGTAAAATTGTGCAATTTTACCGTACAAATAATTGACATTATGTAAAGTGTAATGAATTTACAGTACCCCTACAGTCCCGTAAAACATTTTGCTCAAAAAGGTAACCGCTTATAACTTTGATTCCTGTACATACAAACACTTGAAATTTTGAACAGTGTAATGATTTCATAGCTTTTGTTAAGTATTGTTTGGCATTTCATCATGGAATGACTTACGCTTTAACGTTTACAAATCGTTGAGCTTTATTACGAAAATGCACGTTCTGTGAGGAATGTGTTTCGTGCACTTCGCTCAACATATGGTCAACATAATCCGCCTACTGAGCGTACTATTCGCAACACCATCACCCATCTTGAGACCCAGCATTCATTATTGGATAATATTCGACTAGAGATGTCAAACGGGATTGGTTTTTATAAATCCCGGGATTCGGGACTTTTGAAATGCAAATCCCGGGATCCCTGTATTTTTCGGGATCGCGAAATTGTTTGATATCCCGGCATTTTCGGGGTAAATCGGGATTTTCGGAATCCCGAAATTGTTCGATATCCCGGTATTTTTGGGATAAATCGGGATTTTTCATTCTTAATAATGTGATATTTCGAAATGGAATACAAAAATTTTATTGCAGTTTTAAATTAATTTTATTTAATTAAAATTTTTAAAAAATACTAACTTTTATTAAAATATTTCACAACATCTAAGCTATGAAATAATTTTGGCCCAATTTCAGTTCGTTGTCTGAATTATTATTGATGTTATAATTTTCTTCTATTAAAGCACGAAAAATATTTTTTTCACCTTGAGAAATCAGTTTGACTAATTCCGTTATTATGGGATCAAATCGATTTGTCGATCCATATCAGATCTTATATTAGGATTTTTTCATAAATTTGAAAGAATAGAATACAATGATCTTCGTTTTGTGGGAAACAAACTCTATGTATTTGTGTTCTTGTTTTAAGTTTACTTATTTATAATTACATTTATGATATACATATGTATTTTGTAATTCTCCAAATGTCTAATTTTTTCAACGGATTATGTCAATGTTTTTTGATGTGAACAATTTGCTTCATTAGTTTACATTTTCGACAGATTATCTATCTTTCACTTAATATTTTATACGAGACAACTTCATATATTTTTATTAACATATCCCGGGATTCATTTTAAAAAAACCCTGGATTCGGGATCAGGATTTCCCGGGAATTTCGGGATTGGAATTTCCCGTTTGACATCACTATATTCGACCGAATAGACCACGTCCAGCACGCAGTGAAGAAAATGTAGTGGCCGTAGCTGAGAGTGTACACGAAGACTGTGGAGAGTCGATTCGGCGTCGTTCGCAGCAACTCGGACTGACGTATGGAACGACTTGGCGTATTTTACGTCGAGATCTTAAATTGAAAGCATACAAAATACAGCTTGTGCAAGAACTGAAGCCGCTCGACCTTCCCAAGCGACATCGCTTCGCTCTATGGGCTCTTGAAAAGTTCCAAGAAGATCCGACGTTTTCGAGCCAAATTTTGTTCTGCGATGAGGCCCATTTCTTGCTCAATGGGTATGTAAACAAGCAAAATTGCCGCATTTGGGATGAAGAGCAACCTGAAGAGATTCAAGACAACCGTTGGGTGTGGTTTGTGGGCCGGTGGAATCATCGGTCCATATTTCTTCAAAAATGATGCCGGTGAGAACGTAACCAACAATGGCGACCGTTATCGTGCCATGATAACCAACTATTTGATGCCTGAAATTGAAGCTCGTGATCTCGGCGACATTTGGTTTCAACAAGACGGCGCCACTTCCCACACATCGCATTAATCAATGGATTTATTGAGAGAACACTTCGGTGAGCAGATAATTTCACGTCAGTTAGCAGTCGAAATGCTCGAACGACTCAACGGATGGACCATCTGAGACTTAGCCGCGGCCAACATTTGATAGACATAATCTTCAAAAAATAAATGTTAAAGAATGTTCTTTCAAATGATAATAAACATTCCCCATTCAATTTGCATTTTCTGTGTTTTCTCGAAATGGATCACGCAAAAAAATGGAAGTTATTTCAACACCCCTTTTGGTAACTCTAGAACAAAATGGCCAAAACAAAAAATATGAAATATGACTTTTTAGAATTTTCCCTAGCATCTTCGTTAGGATGCTACCTTTCAAAAAATGGAATAACAAATTTTTTGCGATATTTTTTATCGTTTTTTTCGGGCCAGCAAAAACGATTTTATTGAAGAAAATAATTTTTTCTAATTGTTCTAACGACAATTACTTAAACACTATTTCTAGGTGAAAGTGATATTCCCAACATTTGTTGCCCTCATAATTTGCTTTTATTTAAAGGGTATAACCCTAGCCTTATTTGGCTCATACTTCAAAAAATATGGTCCAAACATTAAAGGTATCTTCCATGAAAATTCTATTAAAGAAAAAATATGGGCAAATCCTGGGTTGCGGACTTTACTTTACGCATTTTGTTTTACTAATGTTCATCCCGTTGGCGTTCTGAATACAGTATTTTCATATTTTGGATTTGCCCATATTTAAAAAATTTTACATTAATTTGTTTTTTGCCTCAATCTACACAAAAAAAAATGTTTTTAGGTCTCGGACACAAAAACAAATTTGTTGTATGGTACTATTGATAGTCACGGAATCTAATAAGTGTTTTGGATTCTAAGCAGAATTTAAGGACTAAATCGACGACCACTAACATTTCCCTTCTAAAACAAGCGAAGTCGATTTGGCATGTTTATCGGTATATATAGCGTGATCCATTTCAAGGTTCCCTACTTTTTTAAAGAAAAAACACCGAAAATTCAATGGGGAATGTTTATTATCATTTGAAAGAATATTCTTTGGCATTTATTTTTTGAAGATTATGTTTATCAAATGTTGGCCGCGGCTACGTCTCAGATGGTCCATCCGTTGAGTCAAGTCTTCGATGACTAGTTCGAGCATTTCGACTGGTAACTGGCGAATGACAAGCGTGCTGTTTTGCTCCAAGGCCTGAATCGAAGCGGGTTTGTCCGCATAAACTTTAGACTTTACATATCCCCACAGGAAAATGCCTAACGGTGTGATATCACACGATCCTGTTGGCCAATCGACCGGCCCAAATCGTGAAATTATCTGCTCACCGAAGTGTTCTCTCAATAAATCCATTGATTGATGCGATGTGTGGGAAGTGGCGCCGTCTTGGTGAAACCAAATGGCAAAAAGATAGGTCTTAACGAGAGCTAAAATATTGCTCATGGGTGTCAAGGTCGTGGGTCGACTGGAAAGTGAGTTTTTGGATTTAAAAAAAAAGTCCTTAGCGCAATTGGTGAAAGATTATTTTGATAATAAAACTAAATAATTTATAAACGTTGTTCAGACGTAAGTCTTTCCATAATAAAATGCCAAACAATACATAACAAAAATAACATGACAGCATGACACGACTCACACGTGATATGTCAAAAAAAAGGCTATTGAAAAAAGTATCTCTACTTAGATCACCCTATACATACCCTATATCTCTACATAGATCTTTTTTTAAATCAAAAGTTTAATCCATTAATTTCGAATAAAATTGTATTCCGCGTATTTCGATGGATTGGTGTGCCGAAGCTTTTCTTCTCTTATGTATGTGTGCACACATGTCTGTATGTATGTAGTTGTTGCATGAACAAAAATATGGAAAAATAATTTTAAAAAGAAATAAATAAATGAAACAAGATAAGATAGGATATTCCATACGCCTCGTACTCGCACTGTGGTCGACGTGTGTGTGCGCGCGGTGATATGTAATAGTTAACATTACAACAACCATACCGGCAGTCAGACAGACAGACGAATGGATGGACGAACGAACAAACAAACGGAACGCCAACGACAAACACACATTCGCGCATTTGCATTCGGATTTGAGATTCCGATTCGAGTTTGGTCGGATTCAGATTCGTCGCATACACACAATCTCACTCGCGTCGCACGTCACATCGAACAACAGCAAACAATGTGAATCTATTAGGTGCACAGTGCATTGCCGTAGAGTGCAGTGCAGTGCACATAGGCGAAATGCGAAATGCCGAAACAAATCGAATTATTTCGAATGATTATAATGAGTGGCGTTCGTTTGTTGTTGTTGGATGGTTGGCTGGCTGCTTGGTTGCACGGATACGCGGCATAGGAACCCGGTTGTATTGTTGTCTCTGTGTCCTCTGCGCTGCTGCTGCTCAGTTGTTGCTGTTGCAAATAGTTTGGCAGCGGCAGAGAGCATGGAATGTAAACGGAAAAGACAACGAACGCTCTCACACTCACACACAGATCCATCCACCAGACACAGAAGTAAATATGCAAAAACAACAAACAACGAAAATAAATTACACTCTCAATGTGAATGCATTGGAAACGAAAATGAAATATGTTTTTATTGTTTATTGCCATTATTTCAAATAATTATTTAAATTGAGAAGGCAAGCGCGCGCACACAGTGGTTATGGCTGCATGAAAAATCAATATTTTCAAAAAATTCAATTAAATAAATTTCATTTGTAAACAGTTGTGAATTAATTTGTTTGTAATAAATAGACTTCGGATTTTTTCATATCTTTACATTTTCATTCGATTTGAACCAAAATTTGTATTTAGACGTTTCATCACTCAAATTTAAATAATTTGAGTGCATATCAAAAATATGCAAAATATATGCACAAAATATGCAAAAATATTCAAAAAAATATGCCAACAAATTTGGCGATATATGAATCAAAAAAACAGGGTTTTTCAATAGGGACGCTACAAAAGTAGACCGACAGGGACAGCAAACGACGCCATATTTTTTGCCGCTCTTTTGACATTTCTCTTCATTAAGGTTTGTCATTTCATGATGGAAAGATATACGAACCAAAAACAAGTCGAAATTATTAAAATTTACTACCGGAATTAGGAGTCAGTGGCCTCAACGTTAAGAGCGCGAAAAATCATCTTCAGCGATGAGGCTCATTTCTGGCTCAATGGCTTCGTCAATAAACAAAATATGCGTTATTGGTCAGACAGCAATCCACACGTACTCCATGAGTCATCATTGCATCCCGAAAAAATTTTGGTGCGGTTTATGAGCCGGCGGCGTCATTGGGCCGTACTTCTTCCGTGATGATCAAGACCGGTTTGGTGCGGTTTATGAGCCGGCGGCGTCATTGGGCCGTACTTCTTCCGTGATGATCAAGACCGGCACGTTACTGTGAATGGGAATCGCTACCGTTCCCGAAAAAATTACGGTTTGGTGCGGTTTATGAGCCGGCGGCGTCATTGGGCCGTACTTCTTCCGTGATGATCAAGACCGGCACGTTACTGTGAATGGGAAACGCTACCGTTCAATGATAACCGAATATTTTTGGCCCCAATTGGATGATATGGATTTGGAGGACATGTGGTTCCAACCGGACGGCGCCACAAGCGACACAGCGAATGCCACAATCAATTTATTGGAAACCAAGTTTGGAGAACGTGTTATCTCACGAAATGGTCCAGTCGATTGGCCGCCTCGGTCGTGCGATTTGACGCCGTTAGACTATTTCCTGTGGGGCTACGTCAAGTATATGGTCTATGCCAACAAGCCAGCGACGATTGATGAACTTCGTACGAATATCGAACGTGAAATTGCAGCAGTATCGGCCGATTTATGCTTGAAAACCGTCGAAAATTGGGTTCTCTGAATATTTATATATTTAGATTAGGAAGCAATTTTGTACGCGTATACTACAATACAATGCCGAATTATGGTCTCTTACCGTTTGACCAATTTCGTAGTGGTTTAGATTTTATATTAATTATAATTTAGCTATCATGAAGTCGACATAACATTTGGACGGAATATCAGATTTGAATAATATATAAGTGAGTACCATTTGAAAGATTTAACATCCTCTCTAAGAATTATAAATTAAGTTAAAAATTTTTGTGTATAAGGACTCAAAAGAACGAAAATGTCCTTAAAGCTTGATTATCCTGAAAAGCGTAGCATTGGTCTCCATGGGTTAAAAAAATATGTATAAATTAATGGCCGTGCGTCTGTCAGTTCGACTGAATGATGCTAACGATAACTCTGGGAAGGAGTGGCCGAATGACTTAAAATTTCGTAGGTACAGTTCAAATACTAGTTCTTTCTTATGGTGATTTCGTGTGTGCAAAAAAAATGTAAAAATTTTTATACATTTTACACTGAAACCGCATTTTTAGGTTCGTTTGTAAAAATGGTGCAGCCGTTTGAACGGGTTTTGATTTCGTTTGTAAAATTATTACACTCCGCAAATGCGAAAATATCGCATTTTCCACACTCAGCCCAGCCCACGGTGTGGAGTGTTGCACCGTCAAAAAGCAAACTTCAGAACCAAACCTAATTGAAAGCGTACATTCTTAATGGACTATCAAATGGTTGCGCCATAATGTAGGTATGGGTTTTACTCACCGCACGATTTTTGTTCGATTGTTCGCATGCAAAATGCGAAATTAGCAGTGGGTGCAGGGGGAATTTTTAAAATGTCGCAATATGATGTGGTGATATTATTTTTCTGAAACGATATCACCATTAAATTCTCAGAAAATGTTGCCCTAGTATGTGGGAGTAATGGCCCTAAATGTTAAAAAAAATTAAATGAAAATTGGAGGCAAGGGGCGAGGTCAAAGTTCAGAAAAATCGATTTTTCCTTTGTAATAGTTTTTCTTAAGTTAATTTTAATGCTATAAAGCATAGGAAATAGAAAATATCATTTCTTAAAGCTTTTTCCACGTACTTTCCATAAAAAATACTAACTTTATCTAAAGGGTGGTTAAATTTTAAGGTCCGATGTTGATTTTGAATATAACACAAATTATTTAGGAAATTATTGTCATTTCTTTTTATTATTTATCAAGTATGTATGGAACAAAATATCGGCCAAATGGCCACCGCGACCTCGGCGGCACACCTCCATCCGATGGTCCAAATTTTCGATGACGCTGAGGCATAATTGAGGTTCTATGACTGAATGGTGCTTACAATAACCCTGGAAAGTAGTGACCGAATGACTTAAAATATCGTACGTGGTATTATTTTATTTAAACCCAGTTTATGTTTGATGGACAACCATATTGGTCTACTCTTTGTGGTACCTCCCCCACAAATGGTTAACATTTTTGGATTTTCAGTTATTATAATGTTACTTCTTCAAAGTTGTGCACACTCCAAAATGTACACCATCGGTAGAGTACATATTTACCATTTTTTATAAAAAAATTTAAGGAAAAAAAAATAGATCCCTTGTAAGATATCGCAATTTATATTTTTATTTCTGCGAAAAGTGACCGAAATAAACTGTTTTATAGGGTGACTAAATTGTAAGGGCCGATGTTGAATGTGAACCACACCTAAACGTCAAGTTTTTTTCTGCCTTTCATTTGACATTTCTCAATTTCAGACTAACTCAATTTGAACCATGGGAATATACACAAACGAGCAACGCGTTAAAGTTTTTTAAGCCTTTTACGAAAATGGGCGTTCAAATCAAAATGCATTCCGTGATGTTTTTTGGATCAGCATAATCGACCAAATGTGTCCACAATCGGGAGAATTGTGCGCAAATTTCAGCAAACCGGGTCTGTAGGAGTTGTGAAAACACCTATGCATGCTCGCCCAGTTCGTTTGGTGCTGCTCATCGGGCCATACTTCTTCGAAATGAAGCCGGTCAGGCAGTTACTGTGAATGGTGTTCGCTATCGTGAGATGATAACGAACTTTTTATGACCCGAATTGGAAGATATGGATGTGGACAATATGTGGTTTCAACAGGACGGTGCCACTTGCCACACAGCTAACGAAACAATGTCTCTTTCGCGCAACAAATTCAATGGCCGTGTTATCTGACGTCGTGGCGATGTCAATTGTCCGCCAAGATCATGTGATTTGACACCGTTGGACTTATTTCTTTGGGGTTATTTGAAAGAAAAGGTGTACGTCGGTAAGCCAGCAACAATTCAAGAGCTAAAGGATGAGATAATTCGGCACATTAACGGCATAGAACCTCAATTATGCCTCAGCGTCATCGAAAATTTGGACCATCGGATGGAGGTGTTCCGCCTAGGTCGCGGCGGCCATTTGGCCGATATTTTGTTCCATACATAATTGCACCATACCAATATTATCAATAATAACAATAATTTCCCCTTAATTTTTCGGCCCTTAAAATTTAACCACCCTTTATATTCATCTTCCTCTTTATAATGATTTAATTGGAGTGAGGTGAGAATTTTGACGTCATTTTATGCTCCTTCGGTAAACGTTTTCAACATGCGGGAGTGCTATTTTTTCACCTGATTTTTTAGTGAATAGAACAATTTTAAAATTTAAGTAATCGTATTAATTTATGTTAATTTTTAAATATAAAGGTTTCTAATGGTAGATATTAATTATGTAAAAAGGCTTTGAATGTGAATTTTTTGAAAAAATTAATAATTTTTCATATTTTTATGGGGACCGACATTAGGAACGTTTTTTACACAATTTCCAATGGTATGCCGACCATTGGAAATTTTTTGTGGGGGTGCCGACTGCTGGTAAATTTGCATTTTTTGATTATGTTTAAATTATGGAAAATTGCATTTTAATATACCAAATGTGTTCAAATTGCATATAAAGGGTTTTTCAACAGGGACGCTACAAAAGTAGACCGAAAGGGACAGCAAACGACGCCATATTTTTGCCGCTCTTTTGACATTTCTCTTCAGTAAGGTTTGCCATTTCATGATGGAAAGATATACGAGCCAACAACGAGTCGAAATTATCAAAATTTACTACGGAAATTCGGAGTCAGTGGCCTCAACGTTAAGAGCGCGAAAAATCATCTTCAGCGATGAGGCTCATTTCTGGCAGAATGGCTTCGCCAATAAACAAAATATGCGTTATTGGCCATACAGCAATCCACACGAACTCCATGAGTCATCATTGCATCCCGAAAAAATTACGGTTTGGTGCGGTTTATGGACCGGCGGCGTCATTGGGCCGTACTTCTTCCGCGATGATGAAGACCGGCACGTTACTGTGAATGGGAATCGCTACCGTTCAATGATATCCGAATATTTTGGCCCCTATTGGATGATATGGACTTGGAGGACATGTGGTTCCAACAGGACGGCGCCACAAGCCACACAGCGAATGCCACAATCAATTTATTGGAAACCAAGTTTGGAGAACGTGTTATCTCACGAAATGGTCCAGTCGATTGGCCGCCTCGGTCGTGCGATTTGACGCCGTTAGACTATTTCCTGTGGGGCTACGTCAAGTCTATGGTCTATGCCAACAAGCCAGCGACGATTGATGAACTTCGTACGAATATCGAACGTGAAATTACAGCAGTATCGGCCGATTTGTGCTTGAAAACAGTCGAAAATTGGATTCAGCGTCTGGACTTCTGCAAGCGTGCCCGTGGTGGCCATGCAAAAGAAATCGAGTTCCATACATAATGGCATCGAACGTACTTTCACAGGATATCCAAAACCGTTTTTGTTTTATTTAAAAAAACTTTTGTAGCGCTCTTATTGACGGACCCGATACCTAGTAGTCGGCTTAGAATACTTATACATCCAATAACTTATGACCTGTCGAGTATGGGATAAAAAGTGTTCTAAAGTCGGCAGCCGCTCTTCCTCTCATTTTTATACTTCTAAACCTGAAGGTTCCAAAGTGAGATGACATTTTGAGATCTCTAGAAAAATAGCAATAATTTCTGAGCATTTTAGGCACTTTGGAAATTCAAAATATGGCCACTAAAGGAAAAAGACCAATTTACCAATATTCCGAAGACTCCCTAGAAACGGCTCTAAATGAAAAACTGGAATGCTCAACATCCCAATATACTAGGAGCTACCAAAAATGTGGTATTCCCCGTTCAATAACACTGAAAAAAATATTGACTTGAAACAATTTTGCGCTTAAATCAAATATTAAATATGTCTTTATTTGAAGAATAAATTTCTTTAATTTTATGAAAATTTACTTGATTTCAAAGAAATTTTCATTAGTATTAAGTAAAATTCCTTACTTCTCTGATAAGATGTCCATAACACAATGCCATGTTGACTTTAACGTTACGTAATTAAATTAAAGAAATAATAATTGATTGTAGTACAACTGTCATTAACTCGAGTATACATTTTTTTCCTTAAAATTGTAGAAATTCTCATGTCATGTTTTAAAGACAATATAACTTAATTTTTCTGTCAAGTTATTTGGTAGCGATGAATTAAGAATTAGTTATCTTTTAAGTTAAGAGATTATTTTTAACTGCGAGAGGACAATTTGGACTCTGTTCGTTTGCTTGGAATTTTTTGGAATCAGTTCTTGTGGATCGGTTGCAGAGAAAGGTTGTGTGCGCTTGTGCGAGTGGACATTTTTAATTCTACAATAATAGCAACAATGTCGGCGACTGTTTGTCGGCAGTGTGTGTGCCATCTGTAGTCGAAAAAAAATTGTCTGGAAATTTCGATTGGTGGCTTATACGACGATGAGACAAAAAGGGGTACATTAAAAAATGTGAGTGTGTGCGTTGTAGTTACGAGAATTGATAACAAAAAAAGTCATAAAATCTGTCTCGGAAATTTAGAGTAGTCGTTTACGAATTTATTACATTGGCAGTTTCTGTGCGTTTACGAATGTACTCCTTTGACAAAAACAATGCAGAAATGTGTGTAGGTATGTACTCTAACGTTGTTTTTCCGTAGTAAATAAATAAACAGTTATTTTGTGCATTAAATAGAATATCGTTAGCTAAACCTGCAAATATGCTAAATTAATTACAAAAATTCGCAATATAAAAAGATTGCAAATATCGCGCTTGCTTCTTACAAATGATCACAATAAAAGGAAATTGTGTTACAGTTTTAAATTTTTGCAATTTTCTTTACAAATCAAAGCACTAAAGTTTCTCGATAACCCGCGCAATGAAGCAAATCTGATTTTGATCTAGTCATAGTCGAATAGAGGGGATAATTCTGAATAAAACCTCATTAGGCGTTTTTCGGCGGGAATCTTAGCCAAATTTCTATCCCTTAGGCACGCTGTGCCTAAAACACTAATGCTAAACGTTTTCAGATATTGCAATTTTCAGAAATTTTACGACATTCTTAAATATAAAAAATATTCGAATTAAGTTTAAAGTTGTGAAGTTATATCGCAGTTATAATGGATAATGCAAATGTTTTTTAAAACGCAAATTTATAGTATCAGATTACGTATAGAATATTTCTCTCTCTAATATCGGTACGACAATATTAATCGCAATCTATCACAGGAACAATTATTTGAACACCTAAGAGTCGTATTTCGAATTATTAAAGGCTGCAAAATTTTTAATCATTCAAACTTCTGTATCGATTTCAAAAGAGGAACAACTAGGTTAAATGTTAAATATACATATATATTTTTAAATATCTTTGTACCAGCTCCCGATAGTATATGATTATGCAAATTGGAGGAATAAAAATCATCTTCAGCAAAAAAATTTTGAAGGAGGATGTTATTGACCGCGAGTTACACTTACACGCGTTTCAACTAGGAACAATTTTGCAAAATATCATTTATTTGTTCATTAGAAGAAAACTAGACTAAACACAATGGCTAAAGGTTCCTTCAGGTATGTATGCTGTGCAGCATACTGAATAAACTGTTTATCGAAATGAAATATTTTAATAAAGAAGCAAATAATAAAAAATACTATGAACGTGTAAACAAATAATTAAATAAAAAATATTTTACACTTAAGGAAAGTACATCATGTGCTTGGTTTAATTACAGAATGTAATTAATCTAAAGTCATTTTATGTACTTAATGTAAGAACAAGGCGTAATTGATTTAAAAATGTGAAGTCTTTCATCGAAGTATAAGGCGTAATTCTTTCAATGACGTTTGTTGTTCTGATTAAAGATGATTAATGACTTTATTTGTTGTACAAGACGTAGTTTAAATGTCATTGTCTTTGGAGTCAAATCAAAGAAAAATTCTTAAAAATGTCAATGATTTTCAGCACATTTTTTTTCAGTGTAAAAGAATGGGTCCACAGTATATACATTTTGAGAGTCCTAACATCAACAAAAATGTTCTAGAACATAACACCTTACTGGAGTACCAACAAACCATAATAAATAAATAAACCAGTAAGGAAAGGAAAGGAAAAAGTCGGGAGGAGTTGAAAAACGTTAAGTTTGAAACGATTAGGGTATAAAAATAAACAAAGACATAAAACTAACGACCTTAATTTGGATTCGCCTAAAAAACAGTACTACCAAAGTATAATAGAAAATTAATACGAACATATGAAAATGGCTCATCTCCTAAAACTCAATCCCGTAGTCAAAATACGTAGTTCCCCGAACACCGATCTACAGGTTTCACCCAAAATAAATAGTCACTTAAGGGACACTCGTCTCTGCGCTCTTAATACAATATACTCCCAGTATCTTATCTTAAGCCTCAGGTTGCATCCAAATACGCCTTCCAATGTTTTCCATCAGCTCGCTACCAAAATCTCAAATCCCTTAGTCAACACTCGTAGTTTCCCGAACACCTATCTTCAGGAACCCCCCATACAAATATCCACTTAATGCGCACTACTCCCTGCGCTCGCGATTCACAATACTCCCAGTACCTCACTGAAAGCCTCAGGTTGCGTCCAAATGCAAACCCGGCGTTAAGTACGGCCATGCCGAATCTTATATTCCCTCCACCATGGAATGTTTCGGGTACAAATAAATTTGTGGTTGTTCTTGCATTAAGAATTCAAAGCTATATCGAAAGATGGGCCTATGACTACCGTAGTTCGTGTGAAGGATTCCGGGTTACCAATAAGAGCTTTTTGCCATTGACCGATTCTCGATCCGACGTACCGGAATCATCGGTCCATATTTCTTCAAAAATGATGACGGTGGATCTTAACCGTCAATGGCGACCGTTATCGTGCCATGATAACCCACTATTTGATGCCAGAAATTGAAGCTCATGATCTCGGCGATATTTGGTTTCAACAAGACGGCGCCACTTCCCACACATCGCATCAATCAATGGATTTATTGAGAGAACACTTCGGTGAGCAGATATTTTCACGTTTTGGGCCGGTCGATTGGCCACCAAGATCGTGTGATATCACACCGTTAGACTTGTTCCTGTTGGGAAAATGTAAAGTCTAAAGTTTATGCGGACAAACCCGCTTCGATTCAGGCCTTGGAGAAAAACATCACGCGTGTCATTCGCCAGTTACCAGTCGAAATGCTCGAACGAGTCATCGAAAATTTGACTCAACGGAATGTTTATTATCAAATGATAATAAATATTCCCCATTCAATATGCATTTTCTGTGTTCTTTTCTTTAAAAAAGTAGGGAACCTCGAAATGGATCACCATATACATGAAGAAATCCTAGATTTGTTGAACCGATTTTCAACATTGCAACATTTCCTAAGTCATTGTAAATATGTCAAAGCGCAACCTTTGGTGGTGAATAACACGAGCGCCGATGGATTATTGGAACTTGATCGGCTCAGCCGATTGTTTAAATTTGATCGGCTCAGCCGATGAGCCGCCGCCGCCGATCGATTTTTTTACATGCGCCGCCGATAATTATGGTCAGCCTCGTTGCCTGCACAGGGACTAGTGCGCATTACGTGGGTATTTCTGACGGGGGATCCTGTAGATAGGTGTTCGGGAAACTACGAGTGTTGACTAAGGGATTTGAGGTTTTGGTAGCGAACTGATGGCACAAAAACATTTCAGACGCATTTGGATGCAACATGATGCTTAAGATAAGGTACAGGGAGTATAATGTATTAAAATCGGAGAGACGAGTGTCCATTATGTGGCTAATTCTGATGGGTGAATCCTGTAGATCGGTGTTCATTTTGAATATGCATTCAAACATTAGAAAAGCCAAATTTTCGAAAAGATTTTATCTTCTATATTATATGTATATAAAAATGGAAAAATGTTTGTATGTATGTATGTGTTTTATAGACGCTTAAACCACTGGGCCGATTTTAAAATTTTTTCTTTTGTTTGAAAGCTATTTGGTCTGAGATGGTTTTGGAAAAAAAATTGCAATTAGTGGGCGGGGAAAATGTGGGCAAATCGTTTGTTTGTGTGTTTGTTTGTGTGTTTGTTCCACTGCAGTTCTGCTGGCAGTCTACGTCAGTGGTCCAAAAATGGACGGGATCGGAAATATGGGGCAACGAAGTGGACCGGGTCCAGCTAGTGCCATATAAAAAACGAGATTTCTTGATCCATTGGCTAAAAGTACTAGTTTTAGGGTAATTCTGCTCTATTAAGGTGGTGTAGGGTATTAATATATTTATTACGATTTGTAGGTAGTCTAGTTAGGTGTAATGTTTTAGAAAATTTTTTCATGTTAGGTCTTTAAAATGTATATACTTCGGACCCATTCTTCTAACACCTGCGGCAATACGGCAATGCATTCTATATTGTATTGTCGAACGTGGAACACCATATTTTTGCTAGCTTCTGGTATATAAGTTGAGCCCTCCATTATTTCATTTAAAGACATTTGTATGGGGTCTTCGAAATATTGCTAATTTTGTGTTTTTCCTTTAGAGGTCATATTTTGAATTCCCAAAATGCAAAGAACTTATTGCTATTTGTAAAGATCTCAAAATGTAATCCTACTTTAAAACCTCTAGGTTTAGAAGTATAAAAAATGAGAGGAATCGCGGCTGCCGACTTTAGAAAATATAGAAAAAAGCAAATTTACCAGTAGTCGGCACCCCCTGCCGACCAAATCTTTCCTAACGCCGGCCTCCATTAAAATAAGAAAACTTATTTTTTTTCCAAAAAATACACATTAAATAAATTTTTTAATTAATATCTGTAATTAGAAACCCTTATAGTTAAAATTGAACATAGATTATTATGATTTATTAAAATTTAAATTTGATCTTCTCACTAAAAAAATCAGTTGACAAAATAGCACTCCAGCCTGTGTTAAAAAACGGTTACCGAATGAGGATAAAATTACTCCAAAATACTCATTTCACTCCCATTGAATCATTAGAAAGAGGAAGATGAATATATTCTCAAGACAAAGATGATCTTATTGTAATATTTAAATGCTGTTATTCTTATTTATTTATGTTTTAATACAAAAAATTATGACTTACCTTACCCTATCTTCTTATTTATTTATTGTATTACTTCTGAACCTATCAAACATCTTTCCAACTATTTTGCTGTCATTCCCCCACTCTTTATTCTACAATTCAATTCATGTTTATTAATTCGAAAAATCCTTATTACAATGGGTAAATACGCTTATAGCTAACATTTTTCATTATTACGTGACATTAAGTATCTTACAAGTTATATATATTTAGTTTCTTAAAATTATGTATTTCTACATTTCACTTATACTAGTTACAATGCTTTGTCGTTATATTTAATATTTTTCTCATCATTTGTTTTAAACTTAATACTATAACTTAAAACTAACACTTAATATTAGTATATACAAATAGGGGGGGGGGAGTGCAAAAACAGTCCCGATTATTGGCGCGTACTATATACGGTGTCGTCCAAATCGTAGCTACCTATCCGGCGATGATAGAATAGCAGTTGATCGCCACGGTATAGCCCGCCGTCTCTATCCAGAGTTAAAAGACCAGCAGGAGGCTGGTAGTTTAACTCAGTTAGCCTGTCTAGAGTGGTGTCTAGATTTGAGTATGTTCTCTTCAATTGATTATCAAGAGAGGATGAGCTCTCAAGATGCCGAATTGCTGTTTTGGTTAAAAACACGTCTTTACGATCGAAGTCAATCGCGCCGTAGAGAGACCGATTCGAAGGTTTCCGTACCGTACCGTCGTCCGCGACGGTGTTTCGAAGACCGAGGAATGTCACGATAATTCGTCGTTCCCATCGCCTAAGCCTTTCCATTTGGCTGGAAGAGATTCCAAACCAGGACGGAAAAGCATAGGCCATGATCTGGTCTGATGATCTATTTATAGATCAAAAGTTTAACGTCATTGCTGAAAATAGATTGACTTTTGCCAAAATGTGATCTATATGTCTCACAAATTTGAAGTCGAAAAGACGACGCCAAGGTATTTTATACTGACTGACGTCCGAATTATTTAATTTCCTATGCTAATGACAGGAATATATTTTTTCGCATTAGAATAAAGGTGCTTGCGCTTGCCTTCAAATATGATGCTATCACATTTTGATATATTCAATCTGAGTCTCCATCTGTCGAAATAGTTCGATAAATCTAAAAGATAAGAATTTATCCTAGAGTATACAGTTCAAGCTACTGGCCCGGAAGAGGCAATGAGTATATCATATGCGTAGATCAAAAGCAAGTCACCAGAAGGTGGTTGCGGAATGTCACACAGAAGAATATTGTAGAGTACTGGATCGAGGAGAGAGCCCTGCGGAACTCCAGCCGCTAAATTCTTTCTATCAGAAAGGTCGTTGCCGATCTTAACTCTGTATGAGCGATCTTTTAGAAAGTTCGCTACCATCCGACAGGTGTTGCCAACTAAGCCACAGGTCAACATCTTGAATAAGATACCGGCGTGCCATGCAGTATCGAACGCCTTGGAAAAATCAAGACTAACTGCAATGGTCACGTGCCGCTGTTGGTCTAAGAGAGTGTGCGTGGCTTATAGTGGCTGAGTAGATATGAGAGAAGGATTGCAGACAGCGTTGCCGTTTTGGTCATTTCAGATGAAGCTCATTTTGATCTGGCGGGTATGTAAACAAGCAAAATTGTCGAATTTGGGGCACAGAAAACCCGCACGCATACATTGAAAAGCCGATACACCCAAAACGAGTCACTGTTTGGTGCGGATTTTGGTCCAGAGGCATAATTGGGCCATGAGCAAGGAGTGGCCGTTACAGTCAATGGCGATCGTTATCGGCCCATGTTGAACGAATTTTTGTTCACAAAAATTGAAGAGGAGGATATTGGCAACATTTGGTTTCAACAGGACAGCGTTATTTGGTGGACCCTTTATAAGAATAATAAGGAAGAAAAACAATTGACAAGTATTGGTGTGTGGCAAAAGAATGGCCCATCTGAAGTCGGGAAAATGTTCTTATATTACTTTTATCAATATTAGTGGGATATATCGGGGAAATAATCTTGGGATTTATATAATTGTAGTGTTGGTGCTGAATGAATTTATTGTTGTCCGAATAATGTTCGGTAAGCACAATTGAAATTTCTTTTTTATTCTGTTTTTCAATAATTGCATCAGTAATTAAGGCGAGGAACAAGCTTGTTTAGCTGCGGAGCTGATTACAGAGCAGCATTACTGCAATCTCGGAGTAATGATTGCTCTGCTTGGAAGCAATCATTTGCTCTTGGCATTTCCAGACGTTCTCTCCACCGGATTCTTCATGATGAACTGAAATTTCACCCGTATAAAATGTGCCTTGTCCAACAATTGTCAGCACGGGACTATTTGACACGGCGGAAGACCTAATTAATAATATTGAGGCTGAAACTGGCAGAATACCAGTCGACATCCTTGTTAGAGTTCATGAAAACTTCAGAAAACGTATGTAGCAGTGTGTGGATAGCGAAGGTCGACATTTGCCAGATACACTATTTAATACCATGTAATTTAAAAATTTCCTTACTGTTCAATATAATTAAAATAAATTTTTCGAAGGTTCATATCATTTTTATTTCATTCCGAAATAAGCAAATTACCGCGCTCCACCCTGTACTTTATATACCTATAAGTATTTTTCATACTGACAGGTCGAACACAATGTATCAGAATTTGTCTTCGAGTGAAGTAGCGAACAAATGGTCGCTATGTGTCCTTTAATCAGGCTTGCCAGTTTTTTTAGTGCCGAATTCCCAAATTTGTATTTTTTATCCCCTAAATCCCCAAAAAACATTTCTCATCCCCAAAAAAATCCCCAGAAAATATTTTTACTTATGTGAATGATGTATTTTAAAATTCAATGTACTTTGTACTAAAATTCATTTTGTTTCTACAAAATGTACGTTGTCAAATTATCAAATTTCAAATATATCTGATTCAAAATCTTCCATCTCATCTACATCATCTAACTTTTTTGTACATGTTTTTGGTATTAAAAGATTGATCATACCTGCCAATGGACTAAATAATTGATAACACACTGCATTTTTTTTTAAAGTACATCAAAGGGTTAATACTAGTGATTCCAGTTCTTTAAAATTGGGTTGGACCAGAAGAATCCTGTTACAAGTAAACTTTACTCCAAAATTTGCTTAAATTGTTCGTAACGTCAGCTCGGAAGAATTCTTTCCGTTTTATAAACAGCATTTGGTTTCAATTAAGATTTATAAATATTTATAGAAATACGTATTGGCAATTACTACAGGTTGTCTATTTAAGTCGTACTCTAATACACTGCGAGTCAAGCTACGCATTTTCTAAAAAAAAAAAAGATTTAACAGAAAATAAAAATTTTAACATAAATAAAGAGATGTAATTATAAAAAATTGCAATCCCCACCAAATACCCGGATCCCCAAACCAAAGAATACATCCCCATTCGCGAAGAAAAATTCCCAAATTGTGGATAAATCCTCTAAACTGGCAGCGCTGCCTTTAATCTAACCTAACCTGCATTAACCACTGTACATTGATCTATTTATAAGTTACCTTCTCCGATTTCGTACACAAATAATCAATGTTGTATCTATAAGAAACTAGTACAGTTTTACAAAAGTTTTATTATAACATGTTTACGGTTTCTTCGTAGTCTTTTTATATTACATTTCATATTCGTTCATTGAGCTTTCTAAAATAAAAAAAATAATAATAAAAACAGACATATATGATTTCAATATTAGCGGACAAACGAACTTACATACTTTTATAGTAACTACCATGTATGTATGTATGTATCCATGTGTGATTGTAACTAACTCGTACGACGACGACAACGTCGTACTTACAGCAATAGCACAATATCAATTATTCAGACATAAATTCAAAAATTCCATATTTGTGAACAAACACAACCATTACCCATTCCCACCCCACTCCACCCCAACCAAACACAACTCACAAAGGCAACGACAGCGTCAGAAAAAAGAAGACGACGAAGGCAGGAGAAAAGTGCCTCAATAAAATAACACGGCCGGCAAAGACGTCGACGACTACAACATTGTGTCCATAATGACGACGCCGCCGCTGGCTGTTTGCGACGGCGACGAAACGACTTGGATGGAACTCACCTCACACCGGTAGTTTCATAGTTTGAAATGGAATAAAATCCAAGCAATAACAACCATCATCGTCGGTACGTACATCCGCACATTTTAAACACACGTTTCATTAGCTATTGTATATTGTACTTATTAATCACACACACTTATATTCAATACTGACTGAGCGCGCTCTTATCCCCTCTCCCAATGCCACTCGCATACGAACAATGGAAAACTGAAAAGTTCGCTCTATAAGAAACAACAATCACATACATGCATACACTGCCATACATAATACCTAGGCTACACCTAAAGAAAACGGAAAACATAAAAATATGAAACAGCAGAAAAATAAAATCACATCGCATCGCTAAGACGTCGACGGCGAGTACCAAAGTCAGAGTCATGTCATCTCATCTCATTCCAAGCGCAAACCAAAGTCATTCTGCCTTCCTCTGTGCCTGATCTGTGTGAGCGCAGCAACTACAAACTCGTACAAAAAAAACACAATGTGAAGCTGCTGCTCCAGTTAATAACGACAAAAGTCAAGAAACTGAAACATTTCTCGACTTCTTTCTCATGATTTTTGTTGGTGTTGAATTTTTGTGTATTTTATTCTACAAACAATGAACCGAAATTAAAAAAAAAACAATTATAATCTAAAGTATAAACATTTCTAAAGTATGGTTTCAGTAAATACGCTATGTTAGAGTTCGATCAATTAAGATCCTTTGGGTTACCAAGGGTTCTAGCTTTGGATTCCATCATGGGAATCAGTGTGACTTATAAAATGCTGTCGGTACCAGCCAAGTCAAAAAAATTCCCCAAAGAATACCCATAGCCAGGGTTACCATATATCCTCCTTTTCAACCAGTGTCCTCCCTCCTTTTTCAAAAATGTTGGATTTGTCCTCCTTTTTTACAAATTCAACTTTTTCACAAACAGTAAACATCCACATGAATTATACTCGCAACTACTTTTAGTACAAAGTTATTACTACAACAATTGAGCCAGATGACTGAAATTTACTACAGATACTTCTTATAGCTGCGTAACTTTTTATTAAAAATGAGTAATATCGTTAAATTTTTTGGTACAGCCCCCATATGAAGCATCTGTCCGATTTGACTTATTAACGCAATAGAGACTGCAAAATTTCAACTGATCGGGGTGAAAATTGGTATTTTGGCAAAACACTTCACACGAACAACGGCCATTATCGCTCCATGTATTGATGTAGCTCCATACAAAGGTACTTCAAGATTTTACTTCTTAACGCATCAGACACCACAAATTCCATCGAATCAAGTTGCAATTTTGTAATGTGAGATTATTTGCACCCAAAACAGTTGACATGCAATCCATGTTTGAGGGTATATAAGATTCGGCATGGCCGAACTTAACGCCGCTTTCACTTGTTTATTATAATAAACAACTACAAATACTGGAGCTAGACACACTTTAAAGTACACCGATCGACCCAGTATCGCTGGATTAGTCGATTTAACCATGTCTGTACGTCCGTCCATTTAAAGTTGTTCGTTTAGTACAGATCGCATTTTCACTCCGATCTTGCTGGGAAGAAATTTGTCAAAATCGGTTCAGATTTAGATAGGACCCCATATATATTTTCGTTCTGAATTGGCCTTTTAGCTCTACAGAAGCTGTTCTTCTATATCCAATAACATTGAAATTAAGCAGACTGGAGTTTCTTGATCGAAGAAGCCACATTGTCGAATTTGGTGTAAATCGGTTCAGATTTAAATGTAGCACCCAAGTACAAACCTTGCAAAATTTTGCGAACAATTTGTTCATTTAAGCGTTATAAAAATTAGAAAAATAACATTTATAAAACATGATTATATTTCTTCTTATTCTGCTCCTATAGGGTGGTTTACGGTATCACATCGTCGACTCTGTCCGACTTTTGGAGTTTAATTGTTGATCATAGTAAAATGCTCATTCTCTCCAATTACTGTATTTTTTAAACGTCCTCCGAAAGTTCCAAACTCCCTTGTAAATGTTACAAATGTCCTCTTTTTCTGGCACAAAAGTCCTCCTTACCGAAAAAATGTTATGGTAACCCTGCCCATAGCACTACGTTTAGGTTAGGGTGGCAGCCGTTTTTTACCAGTTCACATAGAACAGTTTAGGTCCCTAGTGTTAGATATGCACTTGTTGAAGCCAACCTGTTTGATATACAAAGCTCTCGATAGTACAAATATCGGCGGAAAGATCTGTTAAACTGCTTAGAAAGGCGGACCTCAATATGTCCTGACGTCGCACAATGGGAAAAAAGGGTAAATACGCGCGCATAGCAGTATAATCTCACGACTATACCGTTAGAGATAGAGTCCAACGGTTTGGACCATCTTCAAGAGAATTCTTTGGAGAATAATTTGGTGTAGCCAGATTATTCTTACTTTTACCATTTATCGCACAGTGGGGCTTCAAAATCAACTTTGTGGAAATTAGTGTAAAACTCCGAATATCGTGCCAAACTCAGTGATCTTGATTTTAAATTAAAGCTGACAAAATTTAGTTTAAAATCTGTTTCAGGTGCTTGATTGTGTGTTGCTGCGTTTTAAATATGCAGACCATTGAAGTTCAAAAATATGTTTGTCAACATTGCGAAAAAAGTCTACAAAACCTGCCATGCTTTTAAAATTGAAACTAAGACAACTTAAATAGGATAAAATTGTGGGCTGCAATATTTTTGAAAGCTGAAATTTTACTATAATGTACTTTACACAATGGTTCGTAGACTGATAATAATATAAAGTTAAATTAAAAACAAAAAATAATCGGTCCACCCTAATACACACAAACTGCGGAAGCGTATATATTTTATTGTAACTATATTTTTATAGGTTTTGTAGAAAAAGTGAGGTATAAAAATTACTATAATCCTTATAATATTAACAAGATCTCTATTTTTAATCGTACTTGATAAAACTTGCAGCCACGTGTTAATCCATTTATTCTCGTCCGTTCAGTACCCTTCGTAATTATTATCCGATTTTGCCGAAATTTCACAAACGTTATTTTTTTTAACCAAGAAGATCGGTCCATATGTTTCGGGAAAATCGGTTCATAGATTGATATAGCTCCCACACATATTTTCTATATTTAAAGAAAAAAAGCACATATTTAAAGTACAAAAATCTGCCATAATCGCAAAAAGTCGCAGATAAACTAGGTACCGTTGGATTCACTCCTAAGTCACCTCTATTCTCTATGTCATATGGTAGTGATCCCACGTGATCCAAAAAAGTTGTATTCCATTTACTGTGGATCATTTTTTTTTAAACAAAAAAAAACTGTTTTTTTTGCTTTGAAATATCTCTTCATTGGAAGGCGTTAAAAGCACGTTTTATTCACAAAAATTAAGATGAATAGTACCTTATTATATGTTGC
The DNA here is from genome assembly GCA_963930755.1 of Eudasyphora cyanicolor. Classification (NCBI taxonomy): domain Eukaryota; kingdom Metazoa; phylum Arthropoda; class Insecta; order Diptera; family Muscidae; genus Eudasyphora; species Eudasyphora cyanicolor. The sequence continues at coordinate 182,414,227 of OZ005736.1, read as the reverse complement.
AAGTCCTATCGCATTTCACCAATAAACGCGAATTCTACAAGCATTTTAGTATATGCATTTTATCATCGCAATGTTATTTGCATTTATTAGTAAAAAAGACAAACTTTGAATGGTCATAACTCGAAATCGCCTGGAGATATTTTCATAAAATTTGTAGGTATTTTCATTAAATGTTATCCACAATAAAATAACACTCCCAAAAACTTGATTTTTGAAAGATGTTTTCAAAGTCCTATGCGCGCATATTTCATCATATTTTCCCATCGTGCGTCGTTTTCTCAAACCGGGACGATAGCATAGCACAACTCCACTTAAATGCTCTCCACTTCTTCCTCATCTCCACAGCTTCTACATAAGCCATTGGAGTCAATACCCAACTTACGTGCGGAATTGACACTAACGAAGACAGTCTGCCGATTTCTGCCCATATTTCGTTGGACTGCCTGATTGCCGCTTGCCTAAGCCAAAGATTGCATGAGTATAGACTCTATACTATAGAGGCGCACCGATGTATACACACTCTTCGAGAATTTGTAATGTCGCCTCTTCCTAGCAAGTTAATAGGCTTCGCGTTTCTCGGAATATCCCTATGCCATATGAGCTGCTCAGCCACCTCGTTAAGAGGTCTGCGGCAGTCGAGGGCTGTTTGTGAATTTAGGAATGGGGCCTCAAGAGAACTGATGGCAGCCTGGCTGTCCGAGTAAATGACAATGCCAGTGTTGGTCACAATGTTGTGACTCAGCCACTTGGCGACTCCCATATTGTCATTATTTCGGCTTTACAGACACTGCTTGTATCTGTTAATCTGTGAGCTATATCAAGAGTTCTTTACTAATCCAAACCCAACCTTATTATCAAGCTTCGATCAAACCGTATAGAAGTTGATATGGTTTCTAAAGGGTGCCCCAAGAAGAGCGCAATTTTTTAATTTTAAATAAAACACAGATATTTAAGAAAAAATCGTGAAACTTTATTATATCGTAAAGTAGACAGAATGAGGTTATGTATGGAACAATATATCGTGCAGATGGCCGCCGCGGCTTTGCTGGCATGCACGCGATCTTTTAATGAAATTTTCAATGACCGTTTGCATGAATGCTGCGGTATTTCATTAATGCAGCGTCCAATTTCGTCTTTTAAGGCTTGAGTCGTCGTCGGCTTATTCGCGTAAACCATCGACTTCAAAAAACCCCAAAGAAAAAAATCTAATGGTGTTAAATCGCACGATCTAGGCGGCCAATTCTGATCTCCAAAACGCGAAATAACACGACCGGGAAATGACTGATGCAGCAATTGAATTGTTTCTCTGGCTGTATGACATGTGGCGCCGTCTTGTTGGAACCACATGCCCTCCACATTCATTTCTTCAATTCTAGGCAAGAAAAAAATGGTTATCATTTCACGATACCGAACACCATTGACTGTTTGCGCTTGACCTGCCTCATTTTCATAAAAAAAAGGTCCAATGATTTCTCCAGCCCAAAAACCACCCAAAAACCAACAGGATAAATAATTCGATTTCGTATCGGATGTCAGACCGTATCGGTAGCAAAAAAAATTAAGTGGTTGTCATGTTGTCGGAACGACACGTCTGAGGGAAATCTGACCATTTTCGTACCGACTTCTGCACGAAATTCTGAAGGGAAATTTTATGCCGTGCCGAAATCGGACCGAATTCTTGCCAAATGTCCTACAAAATTCGGATGTTTTGGACCTCGGATGGAATCGGACCAAATTCTTAACATATCGAAGGTTAAAATTCTGACAAATATATTACTTCATCTGAAATAAAGGTTTAGAAAACCTACAATTTGGCACTCGTGTCTCGTCTTCTCTTATTTTGATTTCCCACTGTCAAATCTATTATAATACAAACAATTCATAACCAAATTAACGTGGCAAATAAATAATAATAACTCGAAGGAGTCGTACAAAAGATAATTTGTTTACAGCAGTATTGGTCTTTTACAAAATATTTGTTAATAATTGATCTTGACATCACGAAATAATTTTAAAACTAACAAAAATGAGAACAAACAGTACAAGAACTCAATAAAACTAACAAAGCAACAACGCAAACACACAAGTAAAGGTATCACACAAAATTCTTAAAAAAAATTACATCAGATATTGAGTTCCGAAATCGTTCTGATTTTGTACAGACACGTCGGTACAAAAAATTCAAAATTCCCTCAGACGTGTCAAACTGAATTCTGTCCGAAATCGGTAAAAGTTGTCGTAAGCGATCGGACTTTGTGCCGACATGTCGTATGTCAGACAAGTTCGGAGCATTTTGTTAGCTGGGTCTGTGGCAGCACCAAGACCGCCGTGTTCGAATGACAGACAATCTGGCAACTTGGTAACGAACCAGAGGAGGAGAAAACAACAGCTGATTCCAAGAGAAGTCTTCGCCGTCAACGGTAGATTTTAGTAATACTTAAGATTTTCTGAAATAGTTTTAGTAATAATAAACAGATTTAAATAGTTGTTAAATGTAAATACGAACGTCTTATTACTAAATCGGCAACTATAGGACTTTTAGTTTTTCGGTAAGATTCGAAATCTCAACGGCCTTTACCTTCGTCAAAACTCTGAGCGCTATCCGGTGCTCATTGCGCTTCCTTTTTGACGGTCGGACATGATGCTTTTACCTCACCGTACCACCTGTTGTGAGTACAGGGGGGGGGGGCATTTTCACTACTTTCGGAGTGGTCGGCCTTGACCAAGACCACCGGATAGACAGTCGGGCGATTGAGGAAACCTGCTCCACTGGAGCATGAAGGTTCTTCCTGGATGCAGTTGGATTCAGAGCCCAAAGACCGCGTTAGATTTTCTGTTTGTTGTATATTGGAAGTTTTGTTAGTATATATATATATATAAATATCCACCACAACATAGTACCAGATACTGTGGCGAGACACCTATTACTTGCTGAGGCGCCCAGTTATCAGCAAGGCTCCGTACAAATACAGTCGATTACCCCTGACTGTAAACCATACACCGATGAGCACGAGGGCACTTTACACGCCGGTGTTAGGGGAGTTTTTTAATGGCGATTTTGTTTCTAAAAAAATGCAACATTTTCGTTGCCTTCTTCCCGAAAACTGGACTTTTATACCACATTTCGGAATTTTGAAAAAGGAGCTAAATTTAATTCGAGTTCAGTTCCACAAAAAAAGGGCAATTATTTATCAGAATTTCGCGACGAGTAAAACCACAGCTTGGTAGCTCAGGAGTAAAACCACAGCTTGGTAGCTCATTCGTCGTTACCCTTTGTTAGAGTTAGATCAATAAAGATCCTTTGGGTTACCACGGGTTGTAGCTTTGGATTCCATAATGGGAATCAGTGTTACTTATAAAATGCTGCCGGTACCAGCCAAGTCGAAAATTTCCCAAAGAAGGCAGATAGTACTAACTCTAGTTATCTAAACGGAAAGGATCCAAAAAGATGCTCAAGCTCTTTCTCGTTCTCACATTATCTGAAGTATTTATTTAATTAAATACCAAGTATATATTAAACCGGGTTGAACTCCATGTAAAAAAAAGTTCCCGGATGCGAGACAATCACAAAAATATTTTTAAAATTTTTTTTCCGAGTAATGGATATTCATCAAACAGGTATCAACTTCCATTTTTATTATTTTATCAATATAAATTATTATTTTAAAGTTTCGAAGTAACACTTTTTAAAAAATATTCTTTGGGCATTTATTTTTGGTTATTACGATTTTTGTTATATTACCGGGTTAGATCCGGCTGTATTTCTTATATAAGTGTAAAGTTTATAACTTTCAGTAATATTTTATGCAAAATTTTCTGCGGATAAGCCATATTTTAATACGTTGGCAAGGAACATGAACAAATAATGTGGGGAAATCTGACACCTTCTACTCCCAGATACTGTCGGCCAATAAGATTCCGTTTTGTGAAAGAGAGCAGTGACGTTACAGAGGAAGAAATTGACCACATAAACAATTCCTTAAAGTCTCTAGTCAAAACAAGGGTTGATATAAATGGAAAACAGTTTCTTGTCACACATTTATTTATCATGACCTCCGCATGCCAATGCTACTTTTGTGGCGAAACTTCTAAAGAATTTAACCAATTAGAGGATAACGGAAAAGCAAACCCCAAAGCTATTGAATTTGGTCTATTCTTCATTTATCATTTAAACTTCACACACAAAACTACAGAAAAAAAATCGAAAAAGAGCCAAAAAATCTAATTCAAGAAGGGTTTCGTAAAGAAACTAGTTTATTGGTGGATGTCCCGAAAGCTAACTTTGGATACACCAATGATGGCAATACAAGTAGAAGATTTTTTGAAGACGTGAAATAAGCTTCTGATATAACTGGAATTAATTATGATCTAATATACAGGTTAAAAGTCATACTTGATAAATTTCTAGCGGACATATAATTGATCCCGAAAAATACGACAAATATGTTCTGGAAACAGCCCGCTTGTATGTCAGTTTTACCCTTGGCATCCTATGACTCCGGCAATGCAAAAAATATTAATGCATGGTACAGTTGTAATAAAAAATGCCTTGCTACCTATTGGGCAGGAGGAGGCAGCAGAAGCGCGTAATAAACATTTCAGGTCTTACCGCCAAGACTTTGCAAGCAAATTTTCAAGAGAAAGCTGCAATCAATACATTTTTAATAGACAACTATGGAGTTCAGATCCTTTGTTGAGTACCATGAGACCGATAAAAAGAAAAAAAAGCAAATTGTTTTTTACCAGAAACTATTACTATTATGTCTGAAAATGTATTAGAAAGTTCTTTAGATAGCGAAGAGGAGCAGATTTCTGAAGACGTATAGTTTAAACATGACTTTTGATTATTTTTTTTATCTTTTTCCATAAATATCTCCTTTAATCTATAAATATATCTGATTTTTCAAAAGGATTCTTTGTTTTATATATTTATATCATGTATGTATAAGTAGAATCGAAATAAGCACAAAAATAATTTTGGCCGCATAGATCGTTGAAATACCTCTATGTGCGTAGCTGATGTACAAAGTCAGTTTCTAATGTAGACTTCACTTACTGCAGTTTCTAACTCTAAAATTTAAAAATATTTTGCTATAGGATTAAAGCGCTTTAAAAACCATGAAATTTTTGCTTTGGGTGTACCTACTTTTATTCAAAAACAAAACAAAGTTAAGTCTTCATTAGAAAATGGCATTTTACATCGACATATTTGAGGCAATGTAGTAATCCTAGACACCAACACATTGATGTATCGCATGTGACAATCGAGTATCTCACTCTTATAGATCAGAATATCAGCTCATAGCAGATACGTTAACTTCTATATAGAGGTTGAAAACTCAATAACCATGTGGGCTTTGGTGTCTTTTCGGAGGGTCTTGAGCTACTATTGCAAATAGAGTGAAATACTTCTACTCATATAACTGATAGATCAGAATGGAGTGGTTGTACCCCAGGACAGAGGAGATTCGTTAACTTCTATACAGACGGTTAAATAACCAAGTGGGTTTTGGTGTCTTTTCTGAGGAACTTGAGTTATAACTTGCAAACAGAGATAGCGGAATGGCTGAAAATTAATATTCTGACCAAAGTCGGTATAAATATCTTCTCTGATAGGCAGGATGACTAGTCCGCTGGTAATTATATTCCTGAATTCAAAAACTCACATCTATGGTGCATAATCCACAATTAATAGGCTGAAGATCTACAATCCCAGGCTAACAATTGGCAACTGGAATGTCGTTCAATTGGATGAAGCGGATGGGGCTCGTACGCAGAATTAACTCTATAGGTTTAGGTTTAGGTTAGGGTGGCAGCCGTATTTTTTTTACAAGCTCACATAGACCAGTTTAGGTCCCTAGTGTTACCACGGGCTGAAATGCCCCTCATCGAAACCAACCTGTTTGATATATAAATTTATCGATAGTACGAATATCAGTAATAGAAAGATCTGTTAGGCTGCCTAAAAAGGCCGACCCCAGTATGTCCAGTCGTCGTTTACTCAAAGCGGGACAGTCGCAAAGCAAGGGCTCAATGCTCTCCACTTCTTCCTCATCTCCACAGCTTCGGCAGAAGTCATTGGAGTCAATACCCAATCTTTTGGCGTGTTCGCCGATCAAGCAGTGTCCCGTCAGAACCTTTACTAACGTAGACAATCGTTTCCTCTCTAGTGCGAGAAGATATTTTGACCTTTTCAGGTCATACCTTGGCCAGATTTGTCTAGCTACCCTGCAGGTGCCGATTTCTGTCCATCTTTCGTTGGACTGCCTGATTGCCTCTTGCCTAAGCCAAAGCTTGCACATGGATAGTGGCGCACCAATATATGCAAATTCTTCGAGAATTTGTAATGTCGTCCCTTTCCTAGCAAGTTCATCGGCTTTGCAGTTCCCCGGGATATCCCTATGCCCAGGCACCCATATGAGGTGTATATTAAACTGCTCAGCCATCTCGTTAAGAGATCTGCGGCAGTCGAGGGCTGTTTGTGAATTTAGGGATGTTGCCTCCAGAGAATTGATGGCAGCCTGGCTGTCCGAGTAAATGACAACGCCAGTGTTGGTTACTATGTTGCGACTCAGCCACTTGGCGACTTCCCATATTGCCATTATTTCGGCTTGATAGACACTGCAGGTATCTGGTAGTCTGTGAGCTATATCCAGACTAAGTTCTTCACAGTGTACTCCGAAGCCAACCTTTTCATCAAGCTTCGAACCATCCGTGTAAAAGTGGAGATGGTTTCTATTACCTGGTATTCTGCCGACCCATTCGTCTCTGGCGGGAATCATAGTGATGTAATTTCTCTCGAAGGTGTACACAGTTGGTATATAGTCCACTCGGTCGGTTACCATAGCACTACACTTTGATATCCTCATGTGACCATAGTTCTTGTACCTCCACAGTGATAGGCAGTTTAATCTTATTGCCGCTTTGGTTGCAACTTTTCTCGCCACAATATTAATCGGCAGTATATGGAGTAGGGCTTGTAGAGACTCGGTCGCTGTAGTCCTTAAGGCTCCGCTTATGCTCAGGCAGGCAGTTCTCTGAACCTTTGTTAGTAGGTTGGTAATGGTTAGTTTGTCAGTTGCCGTCCACCATACCACAATACCGTATAACAGTATTGGACGAACTACTGCTATATATATCCAGTGGACGATTTTAGGAGAGAGTCCCCACCGCGTCCCTACAGCCTTTTTGCAGGAATATAAGGCGACGTTGGCCTTCCTTACACGTTCCAATACGTTAAGTCTAAATAACATTTTCCTATCTAGAATTATTCCTAAAAATTTTGCACTTTCAGAAAAGACTAGATCTGTTCCATTTATCCGAGGTGGAGGGTCCACATGTGGGACATTATTCATCCTAGTAAAGAGAACCAATTCTGTCTTGTTGGGGTTAACGCCCAAACCGCTGCTTCTGGCCCATCTAACCAACTTGTTCAGAGCCACCTGTAGGATGTCTCTGAGGACGTTTACGAATTTGCCACTCACTGCGATTGCCACGTCGTCCGCATATGCCACGACCTTGCAGCCACAACGTTCTAGCTCTAGCAGGATTTCATTCACCGCTAGGTTCCAAATTAGTGGAGACAGTACTCCTCCTTGCGGGGTCCCTCTGTTTACATACCTTGTTAGAGTTGTGGACCCTAGACATGCTGTTATGCGTCTTCTGGTGAGCAGACTTTGAATTAGTCTAATCAAACTATTGTTAACTTTTAGATGTGACAGTGCCGCAATTACCGCATCTGAGTGAATGTTGTTAAAAGCCCCTTCTATGTCAAGAAATGCCACCATGGTGAATTCCTTGAAATGCAGGGACGATTCGATAGTGCTCACAAGTTCGTGCAGGGCTGATTCTGTAGACTTGCCCTTATTGTAGGCATGTTGGTTCCCCGACAGGAGTTTTGTATCCAGGTTTTCCCTAATGAAATGATCTAAAAGTCTTTCCAGACCTTTCAATAGGAAGGATGATAGGCTAATTGGTCTGAAGTCTTTTGGCCTAGTGTGTGATATCTTTCCCGCTTTAGGTATGAATACCACTTTGGTATCCCTCCACCGATTAGGGACGTATGAAAGCCTGATACAGCCTACATAAATTTTCTCCAGCCAGGGGATAATGTACTTTAACATTTTCTGCATTTCTGCTGGAGTGATGCCATCTGGTCCAGGTGACTTGAAGGGCTCAAAGCTGTTAATAGCCCAGCTTATTCTGGATCTCTCAGTCAAGAAGCTAGCGACGCTCGCAGTCCACTCGCACTCTTGTTGGTCCTGCTGATCCTCGGGTTCTGTTACAGAGTTGACCGGGAAATGTGTGTCGAGCAGTACATTGAGCGACTGCTCGCTGTTTTTGGTCCAGTTATTTGCCTCATCCTGTAAATATCCCACTGTACAGGGTGAAGCAGATAATATCTTCCTCAGCCTAGCGGCGTCGGAGACCTTTTCCACTTCACCACAGAAGGTATACCAAGAGCTCCTTTGCGCCTTTCTAAGCTCCTTCTTATAGATCTTGAGTTGCTCTTTATAGGCATCCCAATCATTAGCGACCCCAGTAGATTTAGCCTTATTGAATAGCTTGTTGCAGGTCTTTTTCATAGCCGTTAGCTCAGAAGTCCACCATTGGGGTTTAGTTTTACCCTTGTACCTTGTTTTCGGACAGGCTTCTTCAAGGGAACTATTGAATGATGTGGTGATATGATCGACCAGATTATCCAGACCGGCTTTGTCATTCGGTTCGTACAGAAGTTTAGAGTTGAGGACTTTCTTGAAATTCTTCTCATACAGGTGCCACTTTGTCTTCCTTACATTTCTGTGGACGGCAGGTTTAGGCGCTTTTTCCGCGAGTTTGAACTCAATATAATGGTGATCTGAGAATGAGTGGTCGTCCAGTACATTCCACCCAATAATTTTGTCTGACAGCCGGTCAGTAGCAAACGTTACGTCGAGTACTTCTTGTCTGTCTTTAATTGTGAAGGTCGGTTTATTACCTATGTTACAAATACTAAGGTTGGTAGTTAGAATAAAGTCAAGAAGCGAATCACCCCTATTGTTTATATCCGTACTACCCCAGATAGTATGATGAGCGTTCGTGTCTGCGCCAATAATCAGCTCGATCTCGTCAGACGTTGCTTCTTCCACTACTTCCCTGAATAGAGCAGTCGGTACTACAGATTCATAAGGCAAGTAGCTGGAGACCACCCAATATATGCGATTACCGATCTCCAGGCTAGCAGCTGTTTGGTCTTTACCACTTAAATTAGTCAGGAGAAAGATACTTAGATCTTTCCTGGCCAAAATGCAGGTTCTTGGAGTGCCTTCACAGTTGGCCACAAGCAGTTTAAAGTTGGGTGTCCTAATACCGCACACCCTTCCTCCCACTACGTAGGGCTCCTGTATCAGGACGATGTCTACTGCGCCTGTGGACAGGCGCAGCAATAGAGCCGCTGAGGCTGCTTTAGCGTGATGGAGGTTAATCTGTAGAATTCTTACCATCATTGGTAATTGACAGATTAACATCCACCCCGACAAGGGTGTTATCGAACTCTTCGTCCGTATCGTCGAGAAGCATGTCCCCGCCAGATGCGTCAAAGAGTCCGGAGACTCCCCTCAGCCTCTCTGTGTCCGAAGTAGAGCTTTTGTCCTCAGAGAAGGACGTTACAGATCTTCTGTTAGAGTTGGAGTCACCAGAAATAATAGGCGTGGGTACCTCCGCACTTCCAGGAAGTGCCACGGTGGACGACTCACCTTCTGCAGTGGGTGCTATATCCTGCTTGTATATCTTCAAGACTATAGTCTCGAAGCCATATTGTAGGGTTGCACTCGCACCTTGTATATTGGAGGTGGATTCAGCGTTTAGGATAAGATTGACCTGCCGCTTTTTACCATCCGCCTCACCCACCTTGCTGATTCTCCAATTATGAGCCGGCAGACCAGGATTGGAATCTTTTATTATTTCTAAGATGTCAGCCGGGTTGGAGGGCTCTTCTGTAACCCAGGTGATGGCTCTAGGGTGACTAGGGATGTTGTTTTTTTCGACAACATCCAACTGGGCACCCGGCCACACCTCACCCGCTCGACTCAGAGCAGCCTTATACAGGTCTACTGATCTGGCATCACCGAAATATAAGAGCTTTATTAACTTTATTAACTCTATGCTGAGTCTCTGTCTCATACGGATTGAAAATTAACTTCGCTCTTCGCAAAATTCCGAGCTGCGTTTGTCGAAACTAGATCCTTTTGCAGTGCGCTGAGATTCGTAGTGATGCTCTCCATCACAGGTTAAAATTAATCATGTGGAGATGGGCTTCTAGCGGACACCGACGACGAAGCGCACATCACGGTAGTTATATGGATTCTGAAAGATTTTACATATACTCTACCAGATAACAATGGTGTATTATCTGAAGATGAACGCACCCTTCCCAAATTTCCGAGCTGCATTTGGCGGAATCTAGGGCTTCTTCCTTTTTCAATGAGCTTGGATTCGTGGTGAAGCTCTTCATCACAGCTTCGAATGAATCCTGTGAAAATGAGGTGGTTGCGAAACCGGACCAGGTTCCGCCCTCCATAGATAAATCTCTATCACACTAAGGCTGCATCCGCCACAATGCTGCACCGCAACCTTCACAAAAACGCATTAAGTAAATCATTTGATCAGAAAGTAGCCGTTCGACAAGGATTGCCATTGCTCTTCAACCCAGTCGTTGGCAGCATGTCGAAAGTAGCATCAAATCCGGAGGAATAACATGGTGTCTGTTGATCTGAACTAAGCGGACGATATTTGCTTGCTCTCACGTAGATACAACGACTTACAAAACAAACTGGATGATATCGCAGTTGAGGCGGCTAAATGCGGGTTCAATATTGCCAAAACTAAATTCATGAGAACACCACAAATGTAGATCCCTTTAGATTACATCAACATAATATTGAAGATGTCGAACCATTTTGCTGCCTTGGTAGCATCATAATACCAATTGGTGGTTCAAAAAAGATGTGAAAAATCGCAAAGCCAGGCAGTCCTTCGGACTATTGAAACATGTTTGGAGATCACACTACTCGTACATGTCGAAATTCACAAAATTAAAACTTTTCGACGCATGCGTCAAGTCTTTTGCCTTCTACAGCTGTAAGTCGAGGAACGCAGCGCGATCCGGCATCAACATTCTACAGGTTTTCAGAAACCGATGCATCCACGAAATACTGAGAATATTTTGGCAGCTAACAATTGGCCACGAAAATCTTTAGTAAGAAACTGGAGGAAATTGAGATGGATTGGACTCGCCCCCCTAGAGACAATCAAGACATCACCAGAAAATCCCTTGATTGGAAGTCGCCCAAGTCACATATGGCGTAGACAACTGGGCTTAGAAGCAGCGAAAATCGAACGATCGTGGAACATGCTGAAGCGTTGGACACACAGGCATGTGTCCAACGCTTCACAGGCATTAAGAACAACATCAATCTATAAATAACTCTCCAAAGAAATGAGAGCCTAAGGTTGCATGCCGCCTTCTAGAGAGAATGTGACACAGACATAGAAGGTGTTCTATTAATTCCTCATCGTCTTCACAGTTTCTGCAAAAGTCGTTACGCAATAAGGCAGTGACCCATCATGACAGTGAGAGGTTTGGCCTCAATAACGATAGCATGGCGTTGGTTCGTTTGGAGTTTAGGCAGGGACACATCAGCCTGGAATGTACATATGTAGTTCCTGACCACCTGCCATTTGTTGCTGTAAGGGCACTATCTCTCAGAAAGAGCTTGCAGGTCGCCAAAGGCTGCTCACATATTCCAGTTCCACTGGAGCGTGTATCCTATGTCCTGGAATAAGATTATTTCAGTTTGATCTATTAGGTATAAGAGTGAGATACTTGTCAAAGAGAGGTCAGGCATTCTGTCTATAATGACACTATGTCCGTAGCTATGGTCCGTTCCTAACCATAGTGACAGTTCCCTGAGTCTAATCGCAGTACACACGGCATTTTACACTGCTATAATAATGCATAGTGGCATTAAATGTAGTATGTATAATATTTTGTACCTCAGTTGATGTCGTTCCAGCGCACCAGTGATACATATAGCAGCCATTCGCTGAAGCGTGTTAATATCGCGCAGAGGTTGGATTTCTGCAGAGCTGTTCACCAGACGACAATACCGTACAGCATTATCGGCCTGACTACTGCCGTATACAACCTACGCGGGTTCAGACCCCAGCGTTTTCCCATTGCCCTTTTACAGGCATATAACGCTACCCGAATCTTCTTTGCTCTTTCCGAAATGTGAGTTTGGAGTATAACATCCAGTCTAGTAAAGTGGTATTTTGCGCTTTCCAAGAAGGGAATTTCGAAACCCGAAAGGAGACAGATGCAACTGTTGATACCTTATATCTCCTGCTGAAAAGAGCTAATTCTGTCTTTTTCGGGTTCACAAGGACTATTATCGGAAGCCCATTAGGCGGTTATATCAAGGACCTATTGTAGGATGTTTCTTCCCTGTAACAGCTATTGCCACGTCATCTGCATAGGCAATAACCTTATAACTCATATTCTCCAAAGAAAGCAGAATATTGTTAATGTAGAGGTTCCATAGCAGAGAAGACAGAACACCTCTTTGGAGCATTCTCCTTATGACTAATCTATGGAGTTCAGTTGACCCTAAGCTAGGAGAAATGCGTCTCTTAATCTGAAGTTAATAAGTTAACCTTCATATACTAATATCAACCCCACGGTTGATAGAGCCGTAATTATAGCAGAATAGTCCTATTCTAAGTATAGTCCTAGTATGTTCCTTAACTGAGAGAGATCCTTCAATAAATCTGACAGGATCCTGCAGGACGATTTCCGTGGATTTGCCCTTGATGTAGGCATGCTGTTGATTGGAGGCTGTGATAAATGTTTTGTCCTATGGTAACTATATATTAATCTATCCATGGTTTTAAGAAGACATGACGATAGACTAATCGGCTGGAAATCATTAGGTCCTGTATGGGGCGGCTCTTCCGCTGTTGGGCTAAATCGTCTTAATTTATGACGATCAAGATTATAATATATTATAGGGTTCCCCGACAGGAGTTTTGTATCCAGGGTTTCTCTAAAGAAATAATAAGTCCTTTGGCCTAGTGTGCGATATCTTTCCCGCTTTGGGTATGAATACTTCTTTGGTATCCCTCCATCGATTGGGAATGTGTGAGAGCCTGATACAGCCTTCATAATTAGGATGATTTGCTTCTTTTTGGAGGGCCAACTTTAATATTTATTTAATTGTATGCGAAACAGACAATTAGCAAAATCGGAAATATATATATGTATGTATATGTACATATATAAAAAGGGCGATTTTTTGTCAACTTTCATTCTGGCACATAGTTTTTGGCAGCTCAGCTGTTTTCGTGTTTTCATCTTTAAACATTGAATTGTATAGACCGTTCTATCAACTCAAATAAGAATTTCATAATTTCTGTAAATTTTACGAGTTTTTTAAATCAAATCCGAAAGCTCTTAAAAAATCACTTACGTATTTCTAAGTAGAGATACTTTATTTAAAAGCCTTTTTTTTGATAGATCACGTGTGAGTCGTGTCATGCTGTCATGTTTTTTTGTTAAGTATTGTTTGGCATTTCATGGAAAGACTTACGCCTGAACAACGTTTACAAATTATTCAGTTTTATTATCAAAATAATCGTTCGCCAATAGCGCTAAGTCCATTTTTTTTAAAACAAAAAAAAACACTTCCCAGTCGACCCACGACTTTGACACCCATGAGCAATATTTTAGCGCACGTTAAGAGCTATCTTTTTGCCATTGACCGTTTCCCGATCCGACGTACCGGAATCATCGTTCCATATTTCTTCAAAAATTATGCCGGTGAGAACGTTAACGTCAATGGCGACCGTTATCTTGCCATGATAACCGACTATTTGATGCCTGAAATTGAAGCTCGTGATCTCGGCGACATTTGGTTTCACCAAGACGGCGCCACTTCCCCCACATCGCAGCAATCAATGGATTTATTGAGAGAACACTTCCGTGAGCAGATAATTTCACGTTTTGGGCCGGTAGATTGGCCACCAAGATCGTGTGATATCACACGGTTAGACTTTTTCCTGTGGGGATATGTAAAGTCCAAAGTTTATGCGGACAAACCCGCTTCGATTCAGGCCTTAGAGCAAAACATCACGCGAGTTATGTTTGATTCTCCTTATCTTCACAGAAAAATAATACACAGATTATAATTCAATTTTTCTGGTTTATTTGGTTTTGATCTTAAGATTAACATTTAAATTACAAAGCAGAAACTTCATTGTGTCCCTGCAGTGCACTGCAATTACAACGTTAACAGCGTTTTATTACTTTGTATTGCAGCAGTAATTCGAAGATCACCAGCAGAAGGTATTTACATGCAAAGTTAACATTTTCTGTTATATTACAAATTTAAAATTAATAGAGGACGATTAGTGGGTGGATACGAACCATTGGTTACGTAACTCGCGTGTCATTCGCCAGTTACCAGTCGAAATGCTCGAACGAGTCATCGAAAATTGGATTCAACGGATGGACCATCTGAGACGTAGCCGCGTCCAACATTTGATAGACATAATCTTCAAAAAATAAATGCCAAAGAATGTTCTTTCAAATTATAATAAACATTCCCCATTCAATTTGAAATTTCTGTGTTTTTTTTTTCTTTAAAAAAGTAGGGAACCTCGAAATGGATCACCCTATATATAAAGGGTGTTCCAACAAGAGGTGTTATTTTGGTATTCAAAAAAAATGCTATATTTTGAGATAAATGATCGGATGTTTATTGCATAATAAAGAAAAAAGCCAATAATAATGAAAAACAACATCAGCCAAATGACCACCACGACCACGCTTACAGGACCATATCCTTTTCATGAAATTTTCCATAACCAAATCGCAAAGTGGCTGCCCTATGTCCTCGAATGCCTCACGAATTCTATCTTTGAGGTCTTGAATCGACGCTGGACTGTTGGCGTAGACCTTATCTTTCACGAGGCCCTAAACGAAGAAGTCGCAAGGTGTTAAATCACAAGATCTCGGTGGCCAATTGTGATCACCTCTTCGAGAGATAACACGGTCCGGAAACTTATCCCGTAACAAAGCAATGGTTTCGTTGCTTGTGTGGCACGTAGCGCCGTTTTGTTGAAAGTAAACATTGTCCAGATCAATACCAACTCAATCAAATCCAACTCTGACCATAAAAAATTATTAATCATCTCTCGATAGCGCAATCCATTCACCGTAACTGTTGATACAACCTCATTTTCGAAAAAGTAAGGTCCAATGACCCCTCCGGACCATAAACCGCACTAAACTGTCAAACGTTGAGGATGAAGAGGCTTCTCAACAATAACTCTTGGTTTCTCCGAGCCCCAGATGCGACAGTTTTGCTTGTGACGTAGCCACCGAGGTGGAAATGGGCCTCTTCAGTGAAGATGGTTTTGTATTGTTCGATGATCGTGTATCGTTCCATTTTTAGTAATGGCGTAGTTTCTACTTGTCAAATGTCAAAGAATAAAAGCTTCAAAAGTGACAGCTACCGAAATACCGGGTGATTCAAAATAACACCTCATGTTGGAAAACCCGTTATATTTGTATATATATAAAAAGGGTGATTTTTTGGCAACTTTCTTTCTGGCACACAGTTTTTGGCAGCTCATCTGATTTCGTGTTTTCATCTTTAAACATTGAATTGTACAGCCCGTTCTATCGACTCAAATAAGAATTTCATACATTTCTCTAAATTTTATTTTATTAAATCAAATCCGAAAGCTCTTAAAAAATCACTCAAATATTTTTTAATTATTATATAAGTATATATATAGAAGTATATATCGTCACCTGAAATCCAAAATAACGTAACCCACATGTTCATACTTTTTCAGGAGAAGCAAAAAACAAAGTAAACTAATTTTAAGTTTTTCGCTAGATTTATGGATTTCCCGACTATTAAAGCGAAATCAAATAACAAATATAGTGCAATTAGTTGTGGCGTACATTCTAAATAAAAAAATAAAATGTTATGAATCTTTGCGCTTTTTTAATGACATTGTTTGCTGTTACGTCATTTCGAATTTCAGTCATAAAATTTTAAATTTTAGATATTTAAAATTTTGTAGGAATGTATAGTTTTGTCTAACAGACTAAAATCAATCATAAAATACATTTTGATTTTTTTGATGTTACGTTATTTTGAATTTCAGATGACGATATACTCCTGTATGTAGATGTCACATGAACATCCAATAAAATCTCAGAATTGCTTTTGTCAAAGCAAAGTAACTTAATTAATAAAGTTTAGCCAAACCAATAAATTGGGCAAAAATAACAAAATCGATTATAGTTTTTCAATAAAAAAAACTTATAACAAAAAAACCTACTAATCTGGAATATAATTTCAACATACACATACATACAAGCACAACAATATTTTAAAGAAATGAAAAAAATAAACAGAAAACGTACACTTTTAAATTGACTTCTACTACAATCAAATAAAACAGTTTTTTTTATTATTATTATACTTAACTGAACTAAATTGAAACATACCTACGACAACAGCGATGCAGACGTCGACGTAAACGTAAATTACTTGAAATGTATCTGAAGACAAGAAAACTTATAAGCGCGGCGCGGCATTGTTGTTCCAAAATAAGAAAAATTCAAAAATAAAAAAGAAATATGTAACTACAGCAGGCAACAGCAACAACAAAAAGCAGAAATAATGAAAATAAAATCAAAGAGTCAAATTGCTCTCAGTTGTCGTCGTCGTTGTCGTAGTCATACTCTGTTGTATTGTACTCACTCACTCTTCTTCCCGTTCGCCATTAGTCACACATTCAACTACGATTAGTACTAGTTGTACAACAACGACGTTGGTTACTTACCGACGTCGTCGTCACACCAGGGAGGAAGTATTGTTGCCTATGTGTTGTTGTTCTTGCTGTAATTGTTGTAATAATATAATGAGTTGTGCAAAGAACAGATATAAAGACACACATCCATACATACATACATAAATGAGCGCAAAATTGGAATAAACTTCAAAATTTTGTTTAAACGCTATTCGGTGGGGCGAACGAGGGAAGAAGCACAAAGAATGTATCTGCTAGAATAGATACAAGAGCAGACACCGATGCACACACAGCCACACACTTCAAACCAACAATCCACTCCTTCCTCAAGACTGACGACCGACGAGCGAACAACGTTGCCAACCGCTCATGGTATCCGCGGTGGTGTGCAGGGAGGAGAGGAGCTAAGTTGAATGTTCTTATAACAGCAATTTTATGCTCACAATTAATATCGTTACATTGTTAACGAAATTACGTTTGGAACGTCGTACACTCAAAGAAAAATCAATGATTCGATGAGTTTAAAGCGATTATTCGAAGCAGCAGAACATAATTGCGAAATTTGCTTTGCAAACCTGTTACATCATGCAATAATAAATGTTAATTCCAATTATCAATACACGAACAAATTGGAAACACTTTTAATTAAATTTTCTTTAAGGGAAGAAAACGTTAGTTAAAACGGGTACCATTCACTCCCACACATTAAACATTATACATTATTTGGCAACCAAAGATTTTATAGTTAACGAATTTATTGAATTTGAATGCTATATACATACATATAGCAAAAATAATGAATAATAAGATATGTCATCCCGGAGCGAGTATGTTGTCAGTTACGAACGAATAGAAATTTCAACGAGTAGGACTTCAAAGTCACAATTAAAAAATTAATAGTAATTGATTAGTGCAAATAAGGTATTCGTTCGTAACATATGTATAATTTAAGGTCTGTGATATATAGTATTCAAATACACAAAATTCCACATAGATATGTGATTGTTGATATACAATATAAACTACAGTAATTGATTAGTGCAAATAAGGTATTCGTTCGTAACATATGTATAATTTAAGGTCTGTGATATATAGTATTCAAATACACAAAATTCCACATAGATATGTGATTGTTGATATACAATATAAACTACACCATTTTCAACTGTAATTCGAAAAAAATCAATTGAATTTCGAATAAGATCAATCGAAATTCGAAGATTCCATTTAAAATTCGTAAAAGGTCAATTGAAATTCGAAGATTCCATTTGAAATTCGAAAAAAATCAATTGAAATTCGAAATACATCAATTGAAATTCGAAACAAATTAATTGAATTTCGAAACACATCAATTGAAATTCGAAAAACATCAATTGAAATTCGAAACGCATCAATTGAAATTCGAAAAACATCAATTGAAATTCGAAATACATCAATTGAAATTCGAAAAACATCAATTGAAATTCGAATTTTTCCATTTGAAATTCGTAATACACCAATTGAAATTCGAAAAACATCAATTGATATTCGAAATACATCAATTGAAATTCGAAAATGTAAACAAATATGTACATTAGATTGGGTAGAATTTATTTAAACACATTTTCTGACTAAATCTTAATATATAATGTGACGAACAGAAAACATATAGATGATCTTTTTTATGAATATTTATTCAAAATTAGTTGAAACAAAACATATTTAAATATTTTAATATTAAAGGTTTAACACATACAAATTGTATCACTTAAATGCTACCCCATCTAATATACAGCATTGATTTTGTTTACATTTTTCGAATTTCAAATGATGAATTTCGAATTTCAAATGATGTTTTCCGAATTTCAATTGGTGTATTACGAATTGCAAATGGAAAAATTCGAATTTCAATTGACGTATTCCGAATTTCAATTGCAATTTTACGAATTTCAAATGATGTGTTTCGAATTTCAATTGATGTTCTTCGAATATCAAGTGATGTGTTTCGAACTCCAATTGATGTTTTTCGAATTTCATTTGATGTTTTTCGAATTTCAATTGACATTTTTCGAATTTCAACCGATATTTTTCGAATTTCAATTGACCTTTTTCGAATTTCAAATGGAATATCCGAATTTCAATTGATATTTTTCGAATTTCAATTGACTTTTTTCGAATTACAATTGAAAATGGTGTAGTAGAACATAACAAGTATTATAGAACAATGGTAACAAAACATAACACTATATGAATAACTTCAACAATTCCTCTTGTTATGTGATGTTAACATTATGAAGGCCCAATTTAGTTCGTAAGTACTTCAGCCTTGTAGGTTGCAATGGTTTTGTCATGATATCGGCAAGTTGATCTTCAGTTGAAATTAGTTTGAATTCCAGCTTTCCCTCAACTGACTTTTCGCGAACAAAGAAATGTTTAAGGGCAAAATGTTTCGTTCGACGATGATATTCGCGATTCTGTGCAAGTCTCACCGCAGCTGAGTTGTCAACATGCAATATCGGAACTTCATTATAGCCAATTGTTTCAGAGTACAATCGGCTCAACCAAACAATTTCTTTAGTTGCTTCTGTTGCTGCAACTACTTTAGCTTCCGTCGTCGACGTTGCCACCATTGTTTGCCTCTGGCTTAACCACGATACTGCTCCACATGCAGTATCTCTGGCAACTTGATTACTACCCCTGATGTTGATCTTCCAGTTTTGGTACACCCGCCAAAATCAGCATCCCTAAAACATTCCAAGTTACTCCGATCGTTGCAGTTGTATGTGATACCAATGTCAAGAGTACCAGCAATATACCGCAATACTCTTTTAACACGTACGATGTCATCATTCGATGGATTTTCCAAGGATCTTGATAAGATTCCGACGATGATATTCGCGATTCTGTGCAAGTCTCACCGCAGCTGAGTTGTCAACATGCAATATCGGAACTTCATTATAGCCAATTGTTTCAGAGTACAATCGGCTGAACCAAACAATTTCTTTAGTTGCTTCTGTTGCTGCAACTACTTTAGCTTCCGTCGTCGACGTTGCCACCATTGTTTGCCTCTGGCTTAACCACGATACTGCTCCACCAGCAGTATCTCTGGCAACTTGATTACTACCCCTGATGTTGATCTTCCAGTTTTGGTACACCCGCCTAAATCAGCATCCCTAAAACATTCCAAGTTACTTCGATCGTTGCAGTTGTATGTGTACCAATGTCAAGAGTACCAGCAATATACCGCAATACTCTTTTAACACGTACGATGTCATCATTCGATGGATTTTCCAAGGATCTTGATAAGATTCCGACGCTGTAGGCTAAATCAGGTCTACTGCCAAGCATTAGGTACATAAACGCTCCAAGAAAGAACGCTCTATAAGAAAATTTCGTTTCTTCCTTTTGAGCATTTTCTTCCCCTGACTCGGGAACTTCTGAAATATTTATCGTGGGAGTTGATACGCTTTTACAACCGGAAAAGTTATATCTTTCTGATAACTTCTTCCCATAAGCTTCTTGAGTGATTCTTAGTAAATCTATATTTCTTTTGATTTCAAATCCCAGGAAATAGGTTGCATCTATTGAGACGATTTTGAATTATTTCTTTAATTCGTTGAGAAACCAATTTAAATCTGTTAAATCCGTAGCAGCTACTAAGCCATCGTCAACATAAAGTGCTAAAATTATTTTCTTCCCATTTCTCTCTCGTATCTACAAATAGGGATCTGACTCAGATGATTTAAACCCCAGTTTTATGAGATAGCTTCCAAACTTTCGATTCCAGCATCTTGCTTTAATCCGTATATGCTTCGTTTAAGTTTGCATACGTTGTTGCTGTGATCTTCATATCCTTCCGGCTGTCTCATGTAATTCTTTTCTTCTAATTCTCCATAAAGGAATGCTGTTCAGACATCGAATTGGGTGAGGTGCATATTTTGACTAGCAGCTATACTTAAAACAGCTCTTATTGTCACTAATTTAGCAACTGGACTAAACGTTTCTTTATAATCTATACCTTCCCTTTGGGTAAAACCTTTGATGACAAGTCTCGCCTTGAATTTATCAATTGAACCATCTGGGTTCGTGACACTGGCACTTTTTATACCCACTTGCAAAGAATGGCTTTTGCATCTTTAGGAAGACTATCCATTACCCACTCCATTAACACTTTATTGTTCACTGCTAACGAACAATTTGTTGCTGTAGAATTGAATTCGCTGTTCCTTCGTTTATCGTGAGTAGACAGAACTAAAAACAAATTTCTTGAGATATTTGGTACATACCAAACATCTTCTAAATCCAGTGTAAGTATTTTGTTCTGCACCTATGAATGAACTTCAATAGTTCCTTTACCAACTGCTTCTAAAACATCTTTTTCAACTGCTTTTATGTGACATGAACGCTTAAACTTCTCGAAATCTTTGAAGATATTTAAATTGCTCCATACATGTTATCTATCCACCGGTCTTCTCGGGAGATCGGGAGAATTGTGCGCAAATTTCAGCAAACCGGGTCTGTAGCTGTGAAAACACCTGTGTATGCTTGCCCAGTTTGTTTGGTGCGACTTATGGGCTGGCGACGTCATCGGGCCATACATCTTCGAAATGAGGGCGGTCAGGCAGTTACTGTGAATGGTGTTCGCTATCGTGAGATGATAACGAACTTTTTATGGCCCGAAGATATGGATGTGGACAATATGTCGTTTCAACAGGACGGTGCCACTTGCCACACAGCAAACGAAACAATGTTGCGCAAAACAATCTTTTGCGCAACAAATTCAATGGCAGTGTCATCTCACGTCGTGGCGATGTCAATTGGCCGCCAAGATCATGTGATTTGACACAGCTGGACTTCTTTCATTGGGATTATTTGAAAGAAAAGGTGTACGTCGATACGCCAGCAACAATTCAAGAGCTAAAGGATGAGATAATTCGGCACATTAACGGCATAGAACCTCAATTATGCCTCAGCGTCATCGAAAATTTGGACCATCGGGTGGAGGTGTGCCGCCGAGGTCGCCTTGGCCATTTGGCCGATATTTTGTTCCATACATAATTACACCATACCAATATTATCATACTAAAAAGAAATGACAATAATTTCCTAAATAATTTGTGCTTTATTCAAAATCAACATCGGCCCTCAAAATGTAACCACCCTTTACTTTATGGGTTCTCAAATCAATATTCAGAGGTGTTAAAAACGGAGTGACACATTGAATTTACCTCTCATCCTCTGGTGGAGGGTATAAAAGAAAAACAGGGAATAACAAGTAAAGACGGATTAAGTTCGGCCATGCCGAATCATATGCACCATCCACCATGGATCGCATGTGAATAGTTATGGCTACTAATAAACTCAGTCCAAATTTCAGTCCAATTCGTTGAAATTTGAGGTTTTTGTGACGTTACGAAGTCAAATCTAGAGGACCTATGACTCCGTAAATTTGCAGCACATTAACAGGGTTGATAACGTTGTCCGATATGATAATCGTCTGTACATAGCTTTATAAGTTTGTTTTGGCCCAGATGTTTGTATCACCCTTAAATATTAGAGCTAGATCCACATTAAATTATGCCGATCGACTCAGAATCACTAGCAGATTCGATATAACTTTTCTAGTACCTACACAGAAAGAAAAAATTGAGTAATCCGTACTTGAATCAAGCCGTAGCGGTGTCAAAAGTACGTTAAGTGCGGATTTTCTTAAACCAAGTACAAAATACTTGACTCAAGTACGGATTTTTAAGCCCTGAATTCTTAATCGTAGCGCTTATTAAGCCTGATTAAAAAAAACCTCTTATTGGAAGACGCTTTGTATTTTTCTTCACTGAGTATCAGTTAATTTTTTCGTCGAGTGTAGTGAGAAGGAGCCTTTTAAAATAATTCATTACTTAAACTTAATTTTTATGTAAACACATTTTGCTTCGCACACAAACGAACGAACGAACAACAACGGCGACGACCGAAGAAAATTGCTCTCTCACGAAAAGTTTAGAAACATACAGACCCACACACACACATACCGACCGAACTCACAGTTAAAATGAAATGCAAAACTCAGAAAGGCAGAAAATATTATGAAAGGAAAATGTGTATAAGAAAATGCAACAATAATAACAACAACGACATCTGCAATAATGCAGCGCATATTTCGCACAACGACAACATCGAACAACAAACAAACAACCTAACAATAGTCAGTCAGTCGTCAGTCATTCAAAGTCAGTTTGTCGGTCGTTCGGTTGGCAATAATAATAAAACCTGCATTTAAATAAACACGAATACGGCCGCTCTAACTACTCAGTCTTATGTATGTGTGTGTAAATATTTCGTTCATTTTTGTACAAACAAAACATCGAAAAATAAAATAATAAATGAATTGTAAATGTAAAACTGAACTGTAGCTCTCATAGAAATACAAACACACACACACCGTCTTAACATTGTCTGTCGCACTGTCACAGTCAGGGCGGCAGCAGAAAAAGCTTGCAAGTTGGATGAAGCAGCAGCATCAAAATGATATTTATGCACATGTTTTAAAACAACGCCGCGCCGCTTTATTTCAGCAGCATTTCGCTTCCGTTGCATTCAAACAGACACACATTCGATTTTCATCGGCTACAGACAAACAGACAGATCTCTTCGGTGAGCGATGCTGCCGCGGCCGATGTACGAGATTCATTTGTTTTTCTTCTTCCGCACGTCGATTGCAGATTCTGCTGAGACTGCAGCTTTGCTGTAGCTGTGGTTGCTGCTGCTGCCGCTCTCGATGTTGTAAATGGCTGAAAAAAGAGGAGGAAAAATAAAAGCGAATATATTTATTCCAAATAGGCTGACTGAGATAAATATTACGATTTTTTGTCGGCTGATTTTAAGAAGGTATACAATGTGGGGTTGCCAACTTGTTATGAACATTCAAGGTCCTATCGTCTTAAAGGAAGGCATTTTGGGGGTACCAACATCTCCAAAGACCAGGGGATAAATCATGGCATTCGATAATGAGTCCTTTACGATCGAAATGTGTTTTTTATTATCGTTAAAAGAGTATCGGCTTCTGTCGAATTCATGTAGATTGTTTAAATATATTCGTATAGCTTATCTGGAAAGCTCAATGACAATTGAATAATATAGACGTCGCATGGAGCTTGACAATTCGTTTAGTATGTCTGCATATTGAAGATGTCGCTTTGTATGGCTAAACTGTAAAGAGAGCGTTCTGCTAAGAGAGGATAGATACTTTTATTTACTCGGCAAAGTGAGAAAAGATTTTCATCATTAATTTTATTATATTCCACCTTCAAAACATTCAACAACAAAACAAACTGAAAAACTCACTCCCTTCTCAGAAATTATTTGAGAGTACACAAAAGTCTGCATGTTTTGACTCAGAAGAAGGGAGTGAGTTTTTCAGTTTGTTTTGTTGTTGAATGTTTTGAAAGTGGAATATAATAAAATTAATGATGAAAATCTTTTCTCACTTTGCCGAGTAAATAAAAGTATTAATCCTCTCTTTGCAGAACGCTCTCTTTACAGTTTAGCCATACAAAGCGCCATCTTCAATATTCAGACATACTAAACGAATTGTCAAGCTCCATGCGACGTCTATAGTATTCAATTGTCATTGGATAGCTTTTAATTAATTCCAATGCTCACTTTTTCTTATTAACAAAAATTAAAATGGTTTATGATCGAAAATTACTCGATATCGAATACCGTAATTTGGCCCCTGTTTCCTGATCGCAATAATACATCTGCAGAAAGACAGGCACGCAGCTTAATTGACTCAAAAACTCTTACTTGGTCAATCGGTAGGTAAGACAAGCGATAGATGTGTTAAGTTCGTTTTAAAAATTAACAAAAGTACCAACAAATTGGCATATTATCGGTTTTGAATAACAATAAGAGCTAAAATTAATTGTGGACGATTTAATTAGGGTAGCAGCCGGAGTTACCAACTCACAAGGACCTAGGGTTGCCAGACGCCGTATTCGAAAAGTCGGGATAACCGAGACTTAAAAGCAGGATTTGTCGGGACAAATAAAAAGATAATATTTTATTGGTTTTGGCATTTAAAAAAAAACTCATTACAGTTTCAATAAAAGTCTAACATAAGAATATTCAAAATAACTTATATAAACTATAGGTCAATATTATGTTTGCCACAAATACTTTCTTTGTGTTATTCTTCACGAAATTCTCATTTACTTTAAAAAAGTTGGATGTAAACTATACACGCTGAAAAAAATCACTTCTGTAGTATATTGTCCCAAACATATTCGGCTTGAAACATATATATGTTTATGGTACACTCTAAACATATAATATTTGGTACACACAAAAATTATGTATTTAGGAAGATGTTATTCTAAACAAACATTTGTTTGCATCCCAATGTGACTGTTATTTCCGAAACAAATATTTATTTGCATTAAGTATTCATAAAATAAATAAATTGTCTTAAATTTTTAAGTAATTCTAAGTTAAATTTTTAGAAATGTTTAATATTCGTAAAAATAATAATTGAAATCGTTAAATCTTAGATCAATAATCTTAGATCTGGGGTAGTACGGATATAAACAATAGGGGTGATTCGCTTCTTGACTTTATTCTAACTACCAACCTTAGTATTTGTAACATAGGTAATAAACCGACCTTCACAATTAAAGACAGACAAGAAGTACTCGACGTAACGTTTGCTACTGACCGGCTGTCAGACAAAATTATTGGGTGGAATGTACTGGACGACCACTCATTCTCAGATCACCATTATATTGAGTTCAAACTCGCGGAAAAAGCGCCTAAACCTGCCGTCCACAGAAATGTAAGGAAGACAAAGTGGCACCTGTATGAGAAGAATTTCAAGAAAGTCCTCAACTCTAAACTTCTGTACGAACCGAATGACAAAGCCGGTCTGGATAATCTGGTCGATCATATCACCACATCATTCAATAGTTCCCTTGAAGAAGCCTGTCCGAAAACAAGGTACAAGGGTAAAACTAAACCCCAATGGTGGACTTCTGAGCTAACGGCTATGAAAAAGACCTGCAACAAGCTATTCAATAAGGCTAAATCTACTGGGGTCGCTAATGATTGGGATGCCTATAAAGAGCAACTCAAGATCTATACGAAGGAGCTTAGAAAGGCGCAAAGGCGCTCTTGGTATACCTTCTGTGGTGAAGTGGAAAAGGTCTCCGACGCCGCTAGGCTGAGGAAGATATTATCTGCTTCACCCTGTACAGTGGGATATTTACAGGATGAGGCAAATAACTGGACCAAAAACAGCGAGCAGTCGCTCAATGTACTGCTCGACACACATTTCCCGGGCAACTCTGTAACAGAACCCGAGGATCAGCAGGACCAACAAGAGTGCGAGTGGACTGCGAGCGTCGCTAGCTTCTTGACTGAGAGATCCAGAATAAGCTGGGCTATTAACAGCTTTGAGCCCTTCAAGTCACCTGGACCAGATGGCATCACTCCAGCAGAAATGCAGAAAATGTTAAAGTACATTATCCCCTGGCTGGAGAAAATTTATGTAGGCTGTATCAGGCTTTCATACGTCCCTAATCGGTGGAGGGATACCAAAGTGGAATTCATACCTAAAGCGGGAAAGATATCACACACTAGGCCAAAAGACTTCAGACCAATTAGCCTATCATCCTTCCTATTGAAAGGTCTGGAAAGACTTTTAGATCATTTCATTAGGGAAAACCTGGATACAAAACTCCTGTCGGGGAACCAACATGCCTACAATAAGGGCAAGTCTACAGAATCAGCCCTGCACGAACTTGTGAGCACTATCGAATCGTCCCTGCATTTCAAGGAATTCACCATGGTGGCATTTCTTGACATAGAAGGGGCTTTTAACAACATTCACTCAGATGCGGTAATTGCGGCACTGTCACATCTAAAAGTTAACAATAGTTTGATTAGACTAATTCAAAGTCTGCTCACCAGAAGACGCATAACAGCATGTCTAGGGTCCACAACTCTAACAAGGTATGTAAACAGAGGGATCCCGCAAGGAGGAGTACTGTCTCCACTAATTTGGAACCTAGCGGTGAATGAAATCCTGCTAGAGCTAGAACGTTGTGGCTGCAAGGTCGTGGCATATGCGGACGACGTGACAATCTCAGTGAGTGGCAAATTCGTAAACGTCCTCAGAGACATCCTACAGGTGGCTCTGAACAAGTTGGTTAGATGGGCCAGAAGCAGCGGTTTGGGCGTTAACCCCAACAAGACAGAATTGGTTCTCTTTACTAGGATGAATAATGTCCCACATGTGGACCCTCCACCTCGGATAAATGGAACAGATCTAGTCTTTTCTGAAAGTGCAAAATTTTTTAGGAATAATTCTAGATAGGAAAATGTTATTTAGACTTAACGTATTGGAACGTGTAAGGAAGGCCAACGTCGCCTTATATTCCTGCAAAAAGGCTGTAGGGTCGCGGTGGGGACTCTCTCCTAAAATCGTCCACTGGATATATATAGCAGTAGTTCGTCCAATACTGTTATACGGTATTGTGGTATGGTGGACGGCAACTGACAAACTAACCATTACCAACCTACTAACAAAGGTTCAGAGAACTGCCTGCCTGAGCATAAGCGGAGCCTTAAGGACTACAGCGACCGAGTCTCTACAAGCCCTACTCCATATACTGCCGATTAATATTGTGGCGAGAGAAGTTGCAACCAAAGCGGCAATAAGATTAAACTGCCTATCACTGTGGAGGTACAAGAACTATGGTCACATGAGGATATCAAAGTGTAGTGCTATGGTAACCGACCGAGTGGACTATATACCAACTGTGTACACCTTCGAGAGAAATTACATCACTATGATTCCCGCCAGAGACGAATGGGTCGGCAGAATACCAGGTAATAGAAACCATCTCCACTTTTACACGGATGGTTCGAAGCTTGATGAAAAGGTTGGCTTCGGAGTACACTGTGAAGAACTTAGTCTGGATATAGCTCACAGACTACCAGATACCTGCAGTGTCTATCAAGCCGAAATAATGGCAATATGGGAAGTCGCCAAGTGGCTGAGTCGCAACATAGTAACCAACACTGGCGTTGTCATTTACTCGGACAGCCAGGCTGCCATCAATTCTCTGGAGGCAACATCCCTAAATTCACAAACAGCCCTCGACTGCCGCAGATCTCTTAACGAGATGGCTGAGCAGTTTAATATACACCTCATATGGGTGCCTGGGCATAGGGATATCCCGGGGAACTGCAAAGCCGATGAACTTGCTAGGAAAGGGACGACATTACAAATTCTCGAAGAATTTGCATATATTGGTGCGCCACTATCCATGTGCAAGCTTTGGCTTAGGCAAGAGGCAATCAGGCAGTCCAACGAAAGATGGACAGAAATCGGCAACTGCAGGGTAGCTAGACAAATCTGGCCAAGGTATGACCTGAAAAGGTCAAAATATCTTCTCGCACTAGAGAGGAAACGATTGTCTACGTTAGTAAAGGTTCTGACGGGACACTGCTTGATCGGCGAACACGCCAAAAGATTGGGTATTGACTCCAATGAGTAAACGACGACTGGACATACTGGGGTCGGCCTTTTTAGGCAGCCTAACAGATCTTTCTAGTACTGATATTCGTACTATCGATAAATTTATATATCAAACAGGTTGGTTTCGATGAGGGGCATTTCAGCCCGTGGTAACACTAGGGACCTAAACTGGTCTATGTGAGCTTGTAAAAAAATACGGCTGCCACCCTAACCTAAACCTAAACCTAGATCAATATAAAGTACTTAGAGGATTGACAACTTATGATGGCTTGGAATACTCAGAAATTCGAAATGATTGATTTAAAAAGGAGTTATTGCTGCATATGGTATCAGAACTGGGAGGTACAATTTGAAACCAAGAAAAAATTAAAACTGAAATTCTAAAAAGGCAGCAAAAGTATTGGAAATATTTTTTAAATAAAATATATTTGGAAAAATTCCTAAATAATAATATTATTTGTACTTAAACACATATTTTATTTGAGAAATGCAGTTTGCAAATATTATTTGTTGAAAAATAATAATATATGCGTTCCAAATATATTATATTGATTTTCAAATAATATTTCTTTGCAAAGAAATATAAAATATTTAAAAATTGGTGTTCCAAATATATTTTGTTTCGATTGAAACGTATCAATAAAGGCGATTTTGCCCCGTGTAGCTTCTATAGGGCTAAAGGGCCAATTCGGACGAAACATATATATGGAATCTAACTCTGAACCGATTTTCGTCAAATTGAGCAAAGTTGTTCTCTGGATAAACAACTCTACCATGCTAAATTTCAAAACAATTGCATGTAAAATACAGCTTTTATAACTAATGAGCTATGTATAACTATATCTGATTCTTAGTCGATCGGTATACTTTAAGGTGGGTCTAGCTGTAGCATTTCTATGTCTGACAAACATCTGCCATGAAACAAAGGTATACATATCCGTGGCAATTCTTTACAAATAGCTCGAAGATTGCAGTAGTCGATGTACAACATTTCATAGGACACTGCATGTAAAATTTGTATAACTTTTGAAATTTCTACCAAATTCGCCCACGTTAATAGCTATTCTTTTAAAGAGTTTCTCAACAGGGACGCTAAAAAAGTAGACCGACAGTGACAGCAAACGACGCCATATTTTTTGCCGCTCTTTTGACATTTCTCTTCAGTAAGGTTTGCCATTTCACGATGGAAAGATATACGAGCCAACAACGAGTGGAAATTATTAAAATTTACTACCGAAATTCGGAGTCAGTGGCCTCAACGTTAAGAGCGCGAAAAATCGAAAAATCATCTTCAGCGATGTGGCTCATTTCTGGCTGAAAATATGCGTTATTGGTCAGACAGCAATCCACACGTACTCCATGAGTCATCATTGCATCCCAAAAAATTACGGTTTGGTGCGGTTTATGGGCCGGCGGCGTCATTGGGCCGTACTTCTTCCGTGATGATCAAGACCGGCACGTTACTGTGAATGGGAATCGCTACCGTTCAATGATAACCGAAAACCGTTTTTGTTTTATTTAAAAAAAACTTTTGTAGCGCTCTTATTGACGGACCCGATAGATAAGTTGCTTAATTCGTTCAAAATTTACATTTCTTGAAAAATGAAAGATTAGTGACGGAAAAATTACAAAAGTACATATGATAATAGCATTTTCATTATTATATTTTTTACTGCGCTTTTATTTTCCATAGTGTAGAGAGTAAATGGAAAAAGTCGGGATTTCCCCCTAAATTACTTCAATAATCGGGACTCTGTAAATACGCGAAAAGTCGGGAAAATCCCGACCGTCTGGCAACCCTACAAGGACCAGAAGTTGCCCCTAATCGAAACCAACCTATTTTATACACAAAATTACCGATAATGCAAATATCTGAAACGATAAGATCATTCAGACTACCTTGAAAGGTCGAGCCAAGTAAATGCACACGTCGTTTACTCTATACGGAACTGTAACAAAGCAGTCAATACTATCCACTTCCTCTTTATCTCCACAGCTTCTGCAGAAGTCATTGGACTCAGATAGTGTCCCATAAGAACTGACAGAGAGATATTTTGACCTTAGGTAGTATTTTGGACTGATTTGTCTAGCTATCCTACAGGTGTCGATATCTGTCCATCTCTCATTGGACAGTCGCTCAACGATATTACCCTAATTCTTCAAAAACTTGTAACGTCGCCCCTTTCCTAGCAAGTTCATCGGCTTTGAAGTTCCCCGGGATATACCTATACCCAGGTACCCATAAGGGGTATGAGTATATGTTAAACTGCTCGAGGACAGTTTGCGAATTGAGGGAAGTAGCATCCAGAGATTAATTGGCAGCCTGGCTATCGGAGTAAATGAAAATTCCAGCGTTGGTCACTATGACACCTCTCAACCTCTTGACGACTTCCCATATTGCAATTAATTCGGCTTGATAGACACTACAGTTAGTCTATGAGCTATATCAATACTGAGTTTTTTAATTTCAATCGGCAGTAGGTGGAGTAGGACTTGTCTGTCGCTGTATTCCTTAAAGTCCCGTTTATGCTAAGCAGGCAGATCTCTGAAATTTCTTTAAATGATTTGTGATGAATAGCTAATCGGTTGCCCTCCACCACACCACAATACCGTACTGCTGTATTGGACGAACTACTGCTAGATATATCCAATGGACGATTTTATGAGAGGCCCCAACGTTCCGCTACAGCTTTCCTACAGGAATATAAGCCGACGCTGATCTCGGATGCCGCAAGGCTGCGTTAGATATTATCCACTGCACTACTTACAGTGGGTTATTTGCGTGATGAGGTAAATAACTCGACAAAAAACAGCGAGCCTGCACAACAGAAGACGCATTTGGAATCTAGCGCTGACTAAAATACTGCTAGATCTAGAACGTTGTGACTGCTAGGTCGTGGCATACGCGGATGACGTGGCAATCGAAGGAACTGGCAAATTCGACATCTTACAAGTGGCTCTGAATAAATTTGAAAAATGGGCCGGAAGCAGCGGTTTCGGCATTAACCCAAACAAGAATCAATTGGGGTTCTGTTTACTTTAATGAATAAGGTGATACATACGGACCCTAATTGGATAAAAGGAACAGAGCTGGTATTTTCTGATATTGCAAAATTTGTATTAATAATTCTCGGTAGGGAACTGTTATTCAGACTTAACGTACTAAAACGCCTTATATTCCTGCAGGAAGCCTTTAGTGTGGCGGTAGGACTTCTGTCCTAAATTTGTCCATTGTATATATAAGTATAGCAGTACTCGTTCAATACTGCTGTACAGCATGTGGTGTGTGGACGGCAACTGATAAACTATAGTTTATCAGATGTATAGATACATCACCAATCTACTATCAAAAGTTCAGAGAACTGCCTGCATATGCATAATCAGAGCTTTAAGGACTACATCTACAAGCAATACTCCAAGTACTGCCGATTAATATTGTGGCAAGAGCAGTCGCAACCAGAGCGACATTAATATTAAACTATCAACGTGGAGGTACAAGATCTACGGCCACACGAGGATAACAAAGTGTAGAGCTATGAAAACCGACCGAGTGGACTATATTCCAACAGTGTACACATTCGAGAGGCACTATGTTACCAGTCAGAGATGAATGGGTTGGCAGAATACTAGGTAGCAGAAACCATCTCCACTTCTATACGGATGGTTCAAAGCTTGATGATAAGGTTGGCTTCGGAGTACACTGTAAAGAACTCAGTCTTGATATAGCTCACAGTCTACCAGATACCTGCAGTGGCTATAAAGCCGAAATCATGGCGATATGGAAAGTTGCAAGTGGCTGAGTCGCAACCTAGTTACCAACACTAGCGATTTCGTTTACTCGGACAGCCAACCTGCACTTGCTAGGAAAGGGAAGACACTATAACTTCTCGAAGAACTTACATATATTGGAGCGCCACTATTCTCATGCAAGCTTTGGCTTAGGCAAGAGGCAATCAGGCAGTCCAACGAATGATGGATAGAAATCGGCACATGTAGGATAGCTACACAAACCTGGAGAAGACATGACCTGAGAAGGTCAAAATATCTCCTCGCACTAGAGAGGGACACTGCCTGATCGGCGAGCACGCCAGAAGATTGGGTATGGACTCCAATGACTTCTGCAGAAGCTGCGAAAATAAGGATGAAGTGGAGAGTAAACGACGACTGGACATACTGGGGTCGGCCTTTCTAGGCAGTCTAACAGACCTTTCCGGTACCGATATTCGTACTGTCGATAAATTTGTATATCAAACAGATTGGTTTCGATGAGGGGCATTTCAGCCCGTGTTAACACTAGGGGCCTAAACTGGTCTATGTGAGCTGATAAAAAAATACGGCTGCCACCCTAACCTAAACCTAAAAAATTGTATTCCTCGTAGGAGTCTTCACCTATGAATATTATGATAAGCTCCAAAAATCTTTATGGTCATCTCGTGGGAATGAATCATTAATTTTGTCATATGGCATAGACACTGCAGCTGCAAAAAATGTCTAGGAACAATGTACGGAACACAATTGCTTTCCCTAATAGTGTGGTAGAACCTTTAAATCGGATAGTATTCGACGAAGTGGTACCAAAAACAAATACTTTTTTATCAAAATACAATTTTCTTCTAAAGCATCGGAAACAGCAGAGGGAATTTGCAATCCGGTTACTGAAAGAATGTTTATCGCTATTATTATTATCCAAATCGCCGGATATAACAGTCTAGAGTTTTATGAAATTGTATCCACACCAAATATCAAATATATCCTCGGACTAGAGAGAAAAAATAATGTCTACGTTTGTGTCAATCCTGACGGGACATTGGATGTTAGGCGAAAACGTTAGTAGGTTATTGACTGTTACAGAAGCTGTGGATATGAGGAAGAAGTAGAGAGCATTAAGCACTTGCTATACGAGTACTACTATCCCGCCTTGAGTAAACGATGTCCACATATACTGCGTAATTTAACAGATCTTTTTGGTATAGGTATTCGTACTATCTATAACTTTGTATATCAAACAGGTTGGTTTCGATGACGGGCATTTTAGGCTGTGGTTAGTCCTAATTCACACTCGGCAACATTTTGTCAAGTGTCAAAGTTTGTAGGAGGGAGAGACAGAGAGCTCAGGACTTACACTATGACCTAAACAGGCCTGAGTGACCTGGTAAAAAAACGGCTGCTAACCCAACCTAACCTAACATCAGAGAGCTTTCCTTGCCGACATACACATCTGTGAAAATATGATCACCGCAATCATGCATATATTTTCGTTTGTTAACGATGGTTGGCAACCCTCTCGCCTAGGTAAATAGCGAGTGTATGAACAACAAATGAAAAATCATAATGAAACAAATAATAAATTTTAACGAACTGAAACGAAACGGCCAGAATATCTGCTAATCCAAACTAAACTGAAACTAAAAAATGAACTGAGAGAATTAAACTAAACTGGACTTTGGTGGCATGGGATGTGATGGGAGGGAATAACATGAACCCAACGAAGACGAGTGGTGCGGCGTGGTGTGATGGCGGTGCTGGGAAACTCAAACCAACAAAGTGAACAAACTACTTTGGTTTGACAGGCTGGCAGCAGCGGCAGCAGGGAGGCTGTCAAAGCCACCACAAAAGTTTAAACACTTGAACAAGTTCAGGATGGTGGCCGGGGATGCATGGGTACGTTGTGTGTGTGTGTGTGTGAAATTGGGAAATGAATGAGGATGATTATGATGACGACGATGATGCTGGGTGCTGGATGCTTAGATATACGGACCCCCCACTTACTCCTTCGTCGACAACGTTCTTGGTTGCTGAGGCGGCATTGAAAATTTATTTTCGTTTAAAGGAATTTTTGTGTGTGCACAAATAGGTGAGTGAGGTAGGTAGGTGAGCGAATGAGGTTTTATTTTTCGCTATTTTTGTTATTTTCCGATTGTTCATTTCATTTCGTATCGTTTCAATTCAGTGCAGATGGATGGATCGAGCGGGAAACGAACGAACGAATGTTCTTCGTTCGATTGCCTTCTCCCTCCCAGCCAATGGATGGGTGTTGTTTGTCGGTTGTTTAACTTGACTTGAGGAGCTATGATTGTAGTATGTCTCTCCAGGTACGGCAATTGCCGGTATGTCCGTATGTTTATTTATATTTGGTCATATATCTTTTCCTTCTTTTCAAGTTCTAAAAAGTCGCAACTTGCAAACTAAACACGCCGACCACAAAGACACAACGTTATAGGAGAGACACAGGAGCGCAATGACTGTGGATATTGTTGAATATTTCCATTGCGGCGGTTCCTGTTTCGGGATTAAGCAAAACTTTGTTCTTTTGAACATTCGCATAGATTGTCGTTCATTAAAGTCGGTATTTGACTTACGAAAAATAACATAATAAAGAGAAAAATGCCAACAAATATCTTGGGCCATTACAATTCTAGACGCATACACAAGTACAAGCACAGATAAGCATTTTACATTAACATACATGCATAGGTATCTATGTATGTGTGCATATTTAGAGTCGCGACTCTGATTTCAGAAGAAAAAATACCCACAAGTCGACTAGGCATAGTTCAAATGCACATCCTCTAAATTCCATCCTTATTTGAAATTATTACTTCTTATTTTAAGCATGAAAGGACCGCTTTTCCTCTAAAAATATCAAAGAGTTAAGTCAAAGAATATTTTAGTGATCCTCGTTAATCAATGATCCATCGACTAGAAGTGAAGTCATAGACCATATGAAACCATCGATGGCAACGATGCAGAAAATCTATGGTGTAACATCAAGGACTCGAAGATGGTTGTTCACTTCGAGAAGGAAAATCTGCCTATTGGCAAGGATGTTCACAGACTTTACAACAGTGCTCGACGTAAAAAAACATCCCGTGATTGGGATGTTTGAATATGTTACATACGTTAAAAGCATATCTAAGATGAAAAGGTTCCTCTCAATAACTCATCTGTGGCAGCACCAAGACCGCCGTGTTCTAATGACAAACAATCTGGCAACGTTCTAATGAACCAGAGGAGGAGAAAACAACAGCTGATTCCTAAAGAAGTCTTCGACGTCAACGGTAGCATTTTTAGTAATACTTCGTAAGATTTTGTGAACTAGTTTTAGTAATAATAAATAGAATTAGATAGTTGTTAAATGTAAATACGAACGTCTTATTACTACATCGGCAACTATATTGGTGACCCCGCTTTTCACGCACAATCTGAAGTGGTATTTTTTACATTGCTACAAAAAGCAGAGCAGCGAAAAAAACTTGACAGCAGAGCAGCAGCAGCGCTTTTAAAATTTTCAACGTTTTTCATGCATAATTTTGCCAAAATAGTCTACGTTTTTGCGCATTCCAGACACAAATTGAGGCACCTTGATTTCATTTCGCAATTCAACGCAGTGGCGGAACGCAATTTCAATGCCAACATCAGTCACTCTAATAGAACTCCAATCAGCTCAAGAGATGGACGAAAAGTTGACAAAATTTAAAACTACAAATAGTACACTTTGATACTACACTGTGACGTATCCACAGGATATGTTCGCATGTATGTTCCTGAGTCACTACGTCAACAAATCTTCAATTCAATTCATAATCTTTCACATCCTGGCGACCGTACTAGTCTTCAACAGATACGTGAGAAATACGTATGGCCTGGAATGAAGAAACAAATCCTAAATTGGCCTCGGAATTGCATATCGTGCCAAAGAGCAAAGATCACCAGACACAACCGCCTTACTCAAGACAAGATAGATGTCCCACACAATCGGTTCGATCATGTTCATTTGGACATCGTGATAATGCCGTTAGTACAGTCTTATAGATATTGTCTCACCATGATCGATAGATTTTCACGATGGCCTGAAGCCAGACAAGATAGATGTCCCAGACAATCGGTTCGATCATGTTCATTTG
Organism: Eudasyphora cyanicolor; assembly: GCA_963930755.1. NCBI lineage: Eukaryota > Metazoa > Arthropoda > Insecta > Diptera > Muscidae > Eudasyphora > Eudasyphora cyanicolor. The sequence goes on along the minus strand of OZ005736.1, from coordinate 182,377,945 downwards.
GACATCGTGATAATGCCGTTAGTACAGGGTTATAAATATTGTCTCACCATGATCGATCGCCTGAAGCTGTTCCTCTGAGGGACATGTCGGCCCAGATGGTCGCGACTGCATTTTGGTTTCACGCTTTGGTTGTCCTAAGACAATTACGACATACCAGGGCACACAATTCGAGTCCGCGTTATTCAAGGCCCTAGCAAATTTAATAGGTTCGAAACGTACTCGAACAGCCACAATCGAATGGAATGATTGAGAGATGGCACAGATCTTTCAATGCAGCTTTCATTCACAAGTATCGTGGGTCGATATACTTCCAACTGTTTTGTTCGGATTAAGGACAGCGTCAAAGAGGATCTTCAAGCTTCGCCTTCAGATCATCTTTATGGTGGGCACCTCAAGTGTTCTTCACCGAAACAGAAATTCCTGCCGATTCATCTGAATTTTTAAGAAAACTTCCCTTAAAGAAACCCTGGTGGATGACATTTGTAAAAGGATGGAAACTATAGAGGATACCGTAAGGATCTTGATGAAGACTCATTTTTCGACTCATTGGTACTGCTGACCAGCAGTCTTTGGTCCAAGAGCGGGAATGCCTTTGAAAAACAGCAGGATTTTGTAACAAAAAGCGGGACTTTTTCTAAATCATTGAAATAAATTGAGTATAGATTGGTTCTATAAACAAAGCTGAAGTTTCAGAAAATATGACGAATAACAAGACAAAAAATAATTTTTTTCAGTGAACAACAAATAAATGAGAAATATGGAACTATAAAAAAATAGTTGAGATCATAATTAAATTTAAAAGTTAACTCTAATTATATTTCATTGAATGTTTAAAACCCTTAATAATTCGATAATTCAAAAATATTTAAAAAGCGGTACTGGCTCAAATTAAGGCGGGACCCCAATGTAAAAATCGGGATGAACCCGCCAAAAGCGGGATGGATGGTCACTTTAGTAATGCTGGACTTGCCGAACGAAAATGTGATGCATCAAGTACTTATTACGGATATAACAAATGTTATGGTTAAATAAGAGATTAAAAGCTGCTCTTCATTCAAGGCTGCGGGACCGGATGAAATATTTACAGCACTTCTTCAGAATGAGGTGGATCTGGTATGAAATTATCTGGCTGGAGTATTCACTGCATGCCTAACTCATGCATATACCCCAAAAAATTGACAGAAATCAATGGTGGTCTTCATTCCCAAGCCTGGCAAGGAGTGGCAGCCTGTAAAAATGACTCGCTTAGACTATACATCCATTGTATTACCACAGAGACATAAGGGAAAACATAAGTTAATTGAACTGTTCAGTCATCTCGTTAAGAGATCTGCGACAGTCGCGGCCAGTTTTTAAATTCAGGGATATATTAGGTGATCCATTTCGAGGTTCCCTACTTTTTTAAAGAAAAAACAGAAAATTTAAATTGAATGGGGAATGTTTATTATTATTTGAAAGAAAATTTTTTGAAGATTGTGTCTCTCAAATGTTATCCGCGGCTACGTCTCAGATGTTCCATCCGTTGAGTCCAATTTTCGATGACTCGTTCGAGCATTTCGAATGACACGCGTGATGTTTTGCTCCAAGGCCTGAATCGAAGCTGGTTTGTCCGCATAAACTTTAGACTTTATATATCCCCACAGGAAAAAGTCTAACGGTGTGATATCAAACGATCTTGGTGGCCAATCGACCGGCCCAAAACGTGAAATTATCTGCTCACCGAAGTGTTCTCTCAATAAATCCATTGATTGATGCGATGTGTGGGAAGTGGCGCCGTCTTGTTGAAACCAAATGTCGCCGAGATCACGAGCTTCAATTTCAGGCATCAAATAGTCGGTTATCATGGCACGGTAACGGTCGCCATTGACGGTTACGTTCTCACCGGCATCATTTTTGGACCGATGATTCCGGTACGTCGGATTGGGAATCGGTCAATGGCAAACATATAGCTTTTAACGAGAGCTAAAATATTGCTCATGGCTGTCAAGGTCGTGGACCGACTGGAAAGTGTTTTTTTTATTTAAAAAAAAATGGACTTAGCGCAATCGGCGAACGATTATTTTGATAATAAAACTGAATAATTTGAAAACGTTGTTCAGGCGTAAGTCTTTCCATGATGAAATGCCAAACAATACTTAACAAAAATAACATGACAGCATGACACGACTCACACATGATCTGTCAAAAAAGGCTATTGAAAAAAGTATCTCTACTTAGATCACCCATTAGTTTTCAGTGACGTGATAGCAGCCTGATTAAAGGAAAAAATATTAATGCATATTGCGTGCCTATAATGTCTAGCGGCATTAAATGTAGTATAACATTTAGTGGCTCAGTTGGTGTCGTTCTCAGCGCACCAGTGATACATATAGCAGCCATTCGCTGAACCTTTCTACGCCTGTACAGATATCTATGCAGGATTTATATTGAGCCTTTCTCAACTCTTTGTTGCACTTTTTGAGTTCTATCTTGTATGTGTACCAGCCCTGTGGGACTCTGGCCTTCGTCCTATTAAAGAGCTTCCTACAGCACTTCCTCAGCATAACTAATTGATACGGGCACCACTGCGGTCATTGTTTGCCCCTTGACTTTTGTTTGGCATATGCGGCATGTAACTAGTCGTTAAGAGTTGCAGTGACTCGTTCCATCGTTACTTCTATATGCCGGATAGCTTGCATTTGCCTTAATTTCAGGACCTTTTGGAAGAGACCTGTTGAATATGTGCCTAAATTTTTCCCAATTAGCCTTCATAATATTGGGTGGGAAGACGGATCAGGAGGCTTCGCATTCATGCAGAAGCTAATATATCTATGGTCGGAAATGCTATGAGTGTCCAAAACTATCCAATCAGAAATACTTACACTTAAATTCTCGGAGACAAGGGTGACATCGAACACTTCCTGTCTGTTTCTGCTGATGAAGGTAGGTCCGTTCATTCTATTACAAATCGCAAAGGTTGATACTTATAATATATTCGATAAGTACTTCGCCCCTGTCGTTGATGTCAGTACTCTACCACATATGATGGTGTGCATTGACATCACTAGAGAAAACTAGGACTTTGTTCTTTCGTTTGCCGCTCCTACCAATGATTTCAGGGCATAGGGTGGCGTCTCAGTGTTATGTGCCATATAAACGGAGGCCAACCAAACATGCGAGTTTTTTAAATCAAGGCAGGCTGATACTATGTTTTCACTATTAAAAGAAGGAAGAAGAAAATCAGCCCCTCCTTGCATCAGGAAGTCTTTATGGCAGCTGATGGAGCGTTAGAGTTGTGGAGGTTTATCTGTAGGAACCCGACCATTGCCAGGTTTCGCCACCACAGTTATATCTGCTTCGTCGTATGTGTCCGCTAGAAGCTTATCCTATCCGGATTCTTCCCCACAGAATTCTTGTGATGAAGAGCTTCTTGACGCATTCAAGCCCATTGGTAAAAGGTAAAACGCAAGTTCCCGGCAGATGCTGCTCTGATACCTTCGAAGAGGGACCCGGACCCGACAGCTTCCCAAGAACATCGAAGAAAACATATGTAGCACAGTGCCTGCTCTATCTCACTACACTTGCCCTTGGGAGTGTTGCTGTGTTCCTCTCCTCTGTTGAAGACCGCGAATGTCAAGCTGTCCTTAGTAACGTCAGCGAAGGACCGAGGAGCAGCGTTACCACTAAACCCAATGCGAGTTATACGACCCAAGCTTATCGACCTATTAGTCTAAATTCTTTCCTGTTAAAAGATGACAGGCTAAAATTCAAACAACACGCCTATGTCAAAGGAAGATCAGAGGAAACAGTCCTACATGAGGTGGTGCACCACATAGAAGAGTCCTTCAGTGAAGAAATGTATACACTCAACGTGTGTACCTAACAGTGGTATATCTGAAATATATCCGCCCGTCATATACGATAGAATTCCTCGCCCTATCCATCCGAGATACATAGATGCTATAATTCCTCGCCCAATCAAGCTTAGAATAAAGGATCTTGAAAACCTGGTAATGATCTTAAATTAGAGAAATCGCCCGGAGGAGGTGGTATGAAAATGATAAAAGAGCATCCGTTTTCAGCCTTGAAATGGTGATGTTTTTATTCAATGCTATTCAGCGTGTACACTGAAAAAGAGATATGATGACGTATCATTTAAAATTCACATACATACATAGATAGAAAATAAAAAAGTTAAACAGAGACGTAATAACGAAAAGTGGACATATCACCATACTAGCCATATTCCGTATGGGACAATGTAAAAGAGATATTTTTAACATATGAATTCGAAATCATCCTCAGAGACATTCTTCAGGTGGCACTGAACAAATTGGCAAGATGGCCCAGATAGATGCAGCGGTTTTGTGCAAACAAGGCAGAATTGGTTCTATTTACTGGATGAATAAGATCGCACATGTGGACCCTACTCAGATAAATGGAATAGATCTCAACTTTTCTGAAAGTGCAAAATTTCTATGTCTATTGGATATACTCGTGTATAGAAGTAGTTCGTACAATACTTTTGTACGGCATTGTGGTGTGGTGGACGGCAACTGATGAACTATACATCACCAATCTACTATCAAATATGCAAAGAACTGCCTGCCTATGCTTTAAGCACTCAATCTACTGCCGATTAATATTGGGCTAGATAAGTTGCAACCAGAGCAGCATTAATATTAAACTGCCTATCAATATGGAGGTACGAGAAATACGGCCACATGAGGATATCAAAGTGTTGTACTATGGTATCCGACCGAGGGGACTATATACCAACGGTGTACACCTTCGAGTGGAACTACATCACTATGATAGCAGCCAGAAATGAATGGGTTGGCAGAATACGAGATAATATAAACCATCTGCACTGCTATACGGACGGTTCGAAGCTTGATGAAAATGTTGACTTCGAAGTATACTTTAAAGAACTTAGTCTTGATATAGTTTACAGACTAACAAATAGCTGCAGTATCTATCAAGCCGAAATATAAGTAATGGCAATATGGGAAGTCGCCAAGTGGCTGACTCGCAACATGGTGACCAACGTTGGCGTTGTCATTTACTCGGACAGGCAGGCTGTCATCAATTTTCTAGGATCCAAAACCTAAATTCACAAACAGCTCTCGACTGCCGCAGATCTCTTAACGACATGGCTGAGCAGTTTAACATACACCTCATATGAGTGCCTGGGTATCTTGATATCCCTGGGAACTGCAAAGCAGATGAACTTGTTAGGAAAGGGACGACATTACAAATTCTCGAAGAATTTGCATATATTGGAGTGCCACTATCCACATGTAAGCTTTGGCGTAAGCAAGGTGCAGTTCTGACGGGACACTTCCTGATCGGCGATCGCCAGTAGATTGGGTATTGACTCCAATGACATCTGCAGAAGCTGTGAAGATGAGTTCTAAAAGGAGAATATTGAATACTTGCTATTTTGCTGTCCCGCTTTGAATAAACGACGTATGGACATACTGGGGTGGGCCTTTCTAGGTAGTTTAACAGATCTTTCCGGTACCGATATATGCGTTATCGATAGCTTTGTATAACAAACAGGATGGTTTCGATGAGGGGCATTTCAGCACGTGGAAACACAAGGGACCTAAACTGGCTTATGTTTGCTGGTAAAATACTCAAGGAAACTAACTACCAAGAAAATCGAAATTAAAAAATACCATAAATATTACCCATATAACTCTAGAAAATGAAGTGCACAGCCCCGCGGCAAAAAGTTGTAAACTGTTGTTGACCTACAACACGATGCAACACAATTTTTGTGGAAGGGCTGCACATAACATTTTCTGGTGTAATATGGAGTCCAAAGTTCAGATTTACACAAGGATATTTTTTCAGCAGATTATACGCTAATTCTCTTTTAAACTTGCCTTTGCGTTTACACGACCTAATTTTGTTTCGGCTATTCTATGTGTTTTGCTGTTTTTTCACGTGTGAATTATTGTTGTTTCAAAGAGCGAGTGAAAAACACAAAACGTTGACGAATTTTCTCAGTATCTTCCAGTCATATCCTCAGAGATAAGTCAAGTCTGGCAATATGCAATATGTCGGGCTTCAGATGTTAGTAATGACACTTTCACGTGAAAACAGAAGTTTAGTAACTGTCGATAAAACAAAGAGACAAAATTTGATTTTTTTCAAAAAATTGTTTTTTTTTATGCACGAAAAAAAAATAGAAATCAATTCGCAACAAAATTTATAATTTATAATATATCGTCATCAGAAACGAGAAAGGGGTTATCATCATATTTGAAAATTTTACAGGAGAAGCAAAAAACTAAGTAAAATGAAAAATGTAGTCGTTGGAAAAATGGAGTTTCAGGATAATACCTAAATATAATGATGCATATATAAATTCAAACAAACATGATTTACAACATGTTTCTGAAAATTGCGTGAAATATGAATTCTTAACTATGAAAAGAGAAATAATTTGTTGTTAGGCCCTTTGAATTTCGTTAATAATTTCGCCATTTTTGATAGTATGTTGCTAAAAATTTGTCAGGATGTGTATTTTGATCCAGTGAACCCACCTTAAAATATACCGTTCTACTCAGAATCACTAGCTGTCCGTCTGTCCATCTTAAGTTGTTCGTTAAGTACAGGTCGAAATTTAACTACGATCCTGCTAAAATTTGGCAATAAGGACTATTTCACACCAGGGATTAAACCTATTGGAAGTGGTCGAAATCGGTTTAGATCGAAATTGCCCCCATATATAAATGTGTCGATAGAAAATTCTGTTTAGATTCAGATTTATAAGGTAATTATCTCATATTTATATTTACAATATCTGAGCTTATTCTGCTCTAACAAGGTGTTGTCCGTTATCATATACATAGTTGGCTTCGGCCAACCTTTCCTTAATTGTTTTGTACTCGCTTAATAATATCGTATAATCTTGCAAAAATACTTATTTTGTTAGCTAAATATAATCAGAGCTTTCCTAAAACTGTTTTACATAAAAAACTCGATAGTTTGGTGAACTTTATAGATATTTGTGGCAAACAAAAAAGGTTAAAAAAAGCTTCGAATATTTTATCCTTCTTTTGTATCAAAATTGTTTTCCCAAACATTTTTGAGTGCAAAATTTCTATCACATAAATGGTACATTTTGCACAATCCATCTCGGAGTCGGAGTCGACCATAATTTTTCGACTCCGGGTAAATTTCCCAGACTCCGACTCCACAGCCCTGTTCCGTACAATATACCGAGATATAACTGTGTTAAAATCTAGATACAGTGCTAAAAATCGACCTTGACCAAAAAATTACGTATGGCCATTAAATTATTACTTGAGCCAATATGACTAAACGAATGATGCAGAAGTTCCAATTTTAGGGGCTACTTTCACGTACAATTCTCAGAATTGCTATTAAAATGCTACAGCTGTAGATCGAAAACTTCTCGCGGAATCAGTTGTTGTTTTAGGTCCCGGATATAAAAAACAATTTTGTTTGTTGCATAGTGTAATCAATATAACAGCGTGGCCAAGTTTGACTGGTGAAAGGGTTTCCATAAACTTTTTTCAGAAAGGAGGACTTTTGTGCCAGAAAAGGAAGACATTTGTGACATTTACAAAGACGGTTTTGGACTTTCGGAGGACATTTAAAAAATGCAGTAAGTGAAGAGGATGAGCATTTAACTATGATCAAAAATTACCGTACGCCACCCTATAGGAACAGGTTAAGTTAAGTCAACAGGGAAGCTAAAAATAGACATAACACCATGACGACTATTAACAGATATGCAGCGCTTCTAGTGGAGAATAGAAATGGCAACACTCAAAATAACATCCATTCCCAGATATTAACAGACGAATGTTAATTTACTACCGGACAACATTGAGTGGATGAAAACAACATAAGGTTCCCGCGATAATCGGATAACCGGAACGAAGTCTGTAATAGAAATAGACTTAAGGATTATCAACTCAGCGTCTCCAAGCTGCTACAACAACAATAACAGGTTAAGAAGGAATATTGCCAATTTTTATAAAAGTAATTTATCTAATGATTTGTCCAACAATTTGTATTTTAAATCGGAGGTACATATATATGAGGTCTATATCTAAATCTGAATAGATTTTTTTCAAATTTGTTCTGCCTAATTTCAAAGTGATTGGATATAAAAAACATAAAGACCAATTCGAAAAGAAAATATATATGGAGTCTATATCTAAATCTGAACAGATTTTGACGAATTTATTCCAGGTGTGAAAGAGTGTATTGTAAAATTTCAGTAATATCGGAGTGAAAATACGACCTGTACTTAACTAACAACGGACAGACAGGCAGACGAACGAATGCGATACTGAGTCGATCGGTATACTTTAAAGTGGGTCTAGCTCAAGTATTTTTAGGTGTTACATACATCTGTCTCGAAACAAACTTATAAGAAACAAGTGAAAGTGACATTAAGTTCGGGCATGCCGAAACCTATTTGCCCTCCACCATGGATCGCATGTCAATTGTTTCTGGTGCAATTTTCAGCCCGATAAAGTGGGTCTAGCTCAAGTATTTTTAGGTGTTACATACATCTGTCTCGAAACAAACTTATAAGAAACAAGTGAAAGTGACATTAAGTTCGGGCATGCCGAAACCTATTTGCCCTCCACCATGGATCGCATGTCAATTGTTTCTGGTGCAATTTTCAGCCCGATCATTAGAAATTTGTGTTATGAAGTCAAATCAGATAGATTCTACATATGGGGGCTATATCAAAAAATGGCCTGATATTGCCCATTTTCAATCTCATGGTACCTACAGTTGTAAGAAGTATCTGTACCAAATTTCACTCACGTAGCTGAGGACTCAACCATCCTATTTTGAAGGGACAAATTCACTAACTTTGTACTAAAACTAGTTGCGAATATAATGCATGTGAAGTTTGTGAAAAAGTTGAATTTGTAACAAAAGGAGGACAAATCTAAGATTTTTGAAAAAGGAGGGAGGACGGGAGAACACATGTCAAAAAGGAGGACATGTCCTCCGAAAGGAGGACGTGTGGTAACCCTGAATGGTGGTAAATCTGCACTTTGGAATATTAAGGCCCTTATCCATAAAAAGTTAAAGAAGGTTTGAGGAACGTTTTAGCAGTGTTAAAACGTTCTTCAAACCTTCATAAAATTTGTATGAATAAGGGCCTAAATGTTATCGCTTGTTGGTTAAACGGTCTACCCCAGACACGGTCCCCTTATGTTTTTATAGCCTACACAACCAGGGTACAGGGTATTATGATATTATCCATTTGTTTGTAACGCCTTAGAAGAGAACAGATTGATCAATCATTTACATACATATCGATTCAGAATCACTTTCTGAGTTGTGTGCGTCTGTCCATCCGACAACACATTCATAGCCGTTATAGATTCATACTAATATTCGCCTAAGCAAGGCCCGTAGAGCATCTTCGAAAGAAAATGTTTTCTTTATACTAATTTTTCCTCATTAAGTCGGTTTTCTGTATGTATGTATAAGTTAGTGGACATCTGCGTAAGTGTGTGAGAGAGACAATTAGTATTTGCAATATATGCGAGTTTTTTTGCTCACCTTCTCCCATATTCAATTTAGAAAACTTGTATCGTTTTTTTATGAAATAAAATTTCAAAAAGAAAGATACAAACGTAAATCTGTGGACCCAATGGACAAGGAAAGATGGCATGTCTCTGTGCAGAGCAGAGCTGCATTTATGGATTTTTGTTCGAGCCTGTTTTTCTCTATGTGCGCGCTCTTGTATTTGTGAATCTTGCCTATGCGTATATTTTAGAGGTTATTGCAATAATAATAATAACATCAGCAACAACGACAACAAATACGATCGGTCTTCGCAGGCGAGTCTTAGTCGATCTGCAAGATATGCTCGTTCACCCGTTGTTGTTTGTATCTGTCGTTCAATCTTTTGTTTGCAATAAACTTCTATGGATGTATGTACATACATACATACATATGTATGTATGTACATATGTATGGCTGTGTGTATTTGAGAACAAATAGGTGAGCCCATTTGTGTTTTTGTATGTTTCCATTTTGCGATATTGTGATTTAGATAAATTGAAACAAATTCTTTACAATTGCGAATTGTTTGCGGTTTGTGTATAAGTATTTATATTACTCTTATTCTGCTACCGTTCCCAACTTTCAACGTTGGATGTATGTACATATGTGTGTTCTTTTTTTTCTCAATTTAAATACATTTGATGAGTTGTTTTCTTTTTATGTATGTATATATGTATTTCTTTTGCGATGACACAACAGAGACGGGAGCTTCACAAAATTACGTGGACAACTTTTGATGTTTGACGTTGTTGTTGATTGGTGTGGCAGCACTGAATGTGTGTGTGTGTGCAAAGGATGCTGTGTAATTCGTAATTTGTGCATGCTGACTTCTTATTGTGTCATATTGTAATGCATAATGAATGCATTAAGAAGAAGGAATATTAATTTATTTAAATTTAATTTGCATTTGGAATTCTGTTCATCATTTCAAATGAAGCCTTGGGAGCAATAATGAACTAATCCACAAGGAACAACAAACGTAAAGCCTTTTCATGTGGAAACTTTGTGGAAGGCTAAATAGAAGGTTTATGTGATAATGAGGTCATACACCACAATTAGTGCACTGGAAAAAAGCGTACTGAGAGTCAATTAATTTTCGCAATTTTTATAATTACGGCATTGATTTGGCGCCAAAGACAATGATCATTAAGGTAAGTACATCTTATACCTACCTACTTCAATTAAAGACATAAAATGTCCTTAAATCAATTTCATGTTGTAATTAAGTCATGTACCTGCCTAAATGTTGTATTTACCATTAAGTGTATAGCCTAACAACAAAGAAACTAGACCCACGTTAAAGGATACCAATCGACTCAGAATCACTAACTGATTCTATTTAATAAAATTTGACTAAAAGCGGACAAGAATTAGGTTTCGCCCCGCAAAGATTTAGAATCATATAGTCGGCTCCTCCTGACTTAAGCTTTTCCTTACTGTTTTTTTTTGTTATGACAATTAGAAAAAATTTGATTTAAAAAAAACATTTTTAGCTGGCACGAAAAAATGCATAAAAAAGAAAAAAATCTCAAAAAAAATAATTTGTTCCATTTCTTGAAAGCAACGAAGATAATAATGCCTATTTGTCAAATATCTATGGATAAATGTATAAATAAGACCTATATTGTAAAAATAGGCAATTAAAAAATAATTTTTATATTTTTATTTTGGCAATTTTGTTTGGTAGGTACCAAAAGGAGCGTGGAAATAACACCCATTTTGTAATATAAAGGGTCCGCCATCTAACTTTTTTTTTCAACTAGTGCTTATTTCGTGAATGGTAACACTTAGCTCATGTCTGATTTGACAGATAATTAGTTTTATCCTTCCGCTGAACGAATATGGTTGTGTATACGCTTGAACAACGCTGGGAAATATTGCGACATTACTTTGAAAATCATGGAAATTATTAAAATTCAAAAATCATTTTGACTGATGATGTCCATTTCCACCTCGGTGGCTACGTCAACAAGCAAAATTGTCGCATTTGGGGCACAGAAAACCCGCACGCATACATTGAAAAGCCGATACACCTAAAACGAGTCACTGTTTGGTGCGGATTTTGGTCCAGAGGCATAATTGGGTCATTTTTCTTCGAAAATGAGCAAGGAGTGGCCGTTACAGTCGTTATCGTGCCATGTTGAACGAATTTTTGTTCACAAAAATTGAAGAGGAGGATATTGGCAACATTGGGTTTCAACAAGACGGCGCTACATGCCACACAGCCAAAGCTACACTCGATGTTTTGCGCCCTGTTTTTGAAGATCGCATTATCAGCCGCAGAGCTGATGTCGTTTGGCCCCCTCGGAGCTGCGACTATTATTTGTGGGGTGCCCTCAAAGATAAGTGTTACGCCGACAAGCCAGAGACAATTGACGCTTTAAAGGACAATGTTCGTGAAGCCATTGGTGAAATACAGCTGCACACAATCGATAATGTGCTTAAAAATTGGACCGATCGTGTAGGCTACTGCATGGCCAGCCGAGGCAGCATTTGAATGAAATTATTTTCCATTATTAACCGGAAGGAATGTACTTTCAAATAAAAAAAGAAATTTGAGAAAATATTCAGTAGTTTTTTATAGCATTTTAAAAAAAAGTTATTTGCCGGACCCTTTACAATGGGTAACACTGTACAAAATTACAGGTATTTGTATGTGCAGGAATCCAAAAATGGTCCATTTGTATGGGAGGTACCAAAAGGGCGTGGTAATATCGCCAATTTTGCACGGGACTATAGGTACTGTAAAGGCATTACACTCCTCTTTTATCTTAGTCTGAGATAGAAAAATATTGACACATACCAAATACATTCATACATACATTTACCAGAATAAAGTTTGGTTGCCTCAACCGAATTTTGGTAGTTCTGTCTACTATTATGCGATTCCATCAGGACAACCAACATTTTGATTGTGGTATACTTCTGCTTCCATGTAGACAACAATCATATCGCTCACTCACTTCAAGACAGTCATAACTCAAAATTGAATTTTTGAGGTTGCCTTACAGAATTGCTTATTTTGCAAATATCCATAAATAAATCTCAACGAAATTTAGTTTATAAGTAAACAATCATTCCACCTTTTTTAATAGTCTTATTTCATATTATTTATTTTTTATACGGACTTAAAGTTACACATCCTGACAATTTTCAATTTTGAGTTATGACACTCTTGAAGTGAGTGAGCGATATTTGGTTGCGCCAACTACGAAAATGGTGGCTATAATTATCTGTTGTATGTTGCCATAACCAACAGTTTTAAAAAATTGGTTGTTCTGACAACTTGTCAGTCATATACTACCGACAATTAACAGTTTTCATTAATTTTTATTTTATTTATTGAACAAAAGACCAAACAATTCATAACAAAATTAAAAATCCCATATTACAAATTCATCACTATTATGAAATGTGGAAATATTTGACACAAATTTCAGTACACGCAAAAAGAACCACAAAACTTTTATGCAAATATTGCTTAACCCTGTGCTTTCAATTTCATGATTCTTGCTTTTATTTTTTATTTATGTAAAACATTTTGCACAACATATTCTGCATTCCACACATTATTATCCACCCGAGATTATTTTTGACTACATATACCGTTCTTGAACAAAATGTCGAGTAATTACATTGAATTATTGTAAATTTGGGAAATTATTGGGATAACCAAAAAACGATTATTTTTTAATATTTTTTCTGTTTTTGCAGTAACCAATTATTCGTTGCAATAATAATCTTTGGTCTATTGATACAATTTCTGTTGTCAAGAATAAAACATTGGTTGTCACAACCAAAAATCTATCATATGGTACTATAATGCAAATTTAAAAGTAGTTACCACAACATACCGAGTGTCAATAAAAAAAACAATCTTAAATTGATTGATACAACCATCGATTTAGTTGCAAGCATTTTCATTTGATCGTTATTAAAATTACTTAAAATGGCCCAAAATGGATTTCCGTCTATGAGACCCCATATTCTTGGGGTCTTTTAGGTCACCCTATCGATATGTTACACTTTTGACTTGCAGCATCTGATATATACCATTGTTCACAACAGTGGGTGTATAAAAACCGGATTATGAAAAAACAAAAAACTATTTTTTTCTAATTATGTTAACGACAGTTACTAAACTTCTGTTTCCATGTGAAAGTCTCATTACAGTGTGTCCTCATAATTTCCTTTAGTATTTAAGGTATGTCAGGGCATTATCAACCATTATCAACCATTATCACCTGATTTTCAACCACTTGACCACAGAAGCTCCTTCAAGAGATAGAAATTTTAATTTAGTTAAAATCAAGTAAATTTTCATTATTTAACTGAAAATTTTATTGGAAATAAAGACAAAAAATTTCATTGATTTCGAGATGGTGTTGGCTTTAGTTTTACGACATTATTTTTTTCAGTGTGATAAATCAGGCAATAGCATATGATATTAAGTACACATAGTAATCTCTTCTCGGGGTCGTGACTACGGTGACCACGAGAAGAGATTACGAAAGGGAACAGTATTTTTACCACTTGGTTTTCAAAATGCTATTTCAGGATTTGGTGTCAATATTTTGAAAGAAAAACTAAAGGATGCTCGGGTGCTTTAAAACTCTGGTCGAAAAATCATCGGCTAAAGTAACAGAAATTAAGAGAGACAAATATAAATAATAAAGACATATTTTATGTAAAAACATGGAAAAAATCCGAAACAAATCATGATAAAAGGTGGGTTGAAACGTGAAAATTCTTCGAAAATGAAAATATTCCTTTAAAAACATTTTGAAATTAGTAGATTTTTCATTCATAAGTGAGACGTCCGGTCTCAACAACGACAGTAGTGCGTTTTGAGTTTAGGCTGACCACCTTAGCCTGGAATGTATTCAGTTCCTGACTAGTTACCACGTGTCATTTGCTGCCGTAGGGGCACCATCTCTCAATAAGAGCTTGCCGGCCATCTGCCTTGCAGTTCCCTGTTATGTCCTTGTGTCAGGTGAATATTGAACTGTTCAGCCATCTCGTTAAGAGATCTGCGACAGTCGAGGGCAATTTTTAAAATCAGGAATATAGTTTCCAGCAGCCCGAATATCAGAGAAAATAGCTAAGATTTCTGCCTGGTGATCAGGCAGTCTTTTGCGAGTGATATCTTAAGTTCATCAGAAATACACCAAAGCCCACTTGGCTGTTGAGTTTGGAACCGGCTGTAAAGAATTTTACGGAATCTCATATGGCCGGGATACGACCATTCGATTCGATCTATCGGGTATGTACTTCTTGTCAAATGCAGGTTCAGTCAGAGTGTAATATACAGTGCCCGGAAGGTCAGACATTGTGTGTAGATTGGCACTATGTCCGTAGCAGTTTCCTGATCATGTGACAGTTCCCTAAGTCTATTGTCAGTACATGCGGCATATTGCACTGCTGTAATGTTTGGTGGCATCAAATGTCGTATAATAGGTAGTGCCTCAGTTGGTGACGTTCTCAGCGCACCAGTGATACATATAGCAGCCATTATCTGAACCTTGTTTAATATCCCGCAGATTGTGGATTTATGCAGAGCTGTCCACCAGACTACAACGACGTACAGCATTATCGGTCTGACTACTGTCGTATACAACGAATAAACCATACTATACGGGGGTTCAGATCCCATCATTTTCCTATTGCCCTCGTACAGGTATATATGTATGTAGCGCTACCACAACCTTCTTGTTCTTTTCAGAATGTTGGGTTTAAAGTACAACTCCCTGTCTATTAAATACCTAAATATTGTGCGCTTTCAGAGAAGGGAACTTCAATACCACAAAGGAGGCAGTTGTAACAGGTGGTACATTATTTCTCCTGGTGCAAATAAATTCTGCCGTCTTGGTCGGTTTAACACCAAGACCAATATGGGAAGCCTATCTTGCCGCTGTATATAGGGTGTCTCCAAGAGTACTTGGAAACTTCCCTCTAACAGCTATTGCCACGTCAACTGAATAGGCAACAACCCTGACACTCCAGAGAAAATAGAATATTGTTCATAAAGAGATTTCATAGCAGATGAGACAGAACACCCCCTTGGAGCGTTCCTCTGCTGACAAATCTATGGAGGTTAGTTGACCCTAAGCTCGCTGAAATGTGTCTATTAATCAGAAGGTTATCAATGAACCTACGTATACTGCTATCAACCCCCAGGGTTGCTAAAGCCATAATTATAGCGGCTGGATCTATGTTATTGAAGGCTCCCTCTATATCTAAGAAAGGTACCTTAGTATATTCCTTAACCGAGAGGATCGGTTAAAGCTGAATAGATCATGCAGGGTGGTTTAGGTGGACTTGCTTTAGGAATGCTGTTGATTGGACAGTATCCAGTGACCAATTATAGTCCGAAGGTAACTATCTATTAATCTTTTCAGTGTTTTGAAGAAATGATGATAGGCTTGTTGGTCGGAAAACCTTATCTCCAGTATGGTACAGCTTTACCGCTTTCGGATGAAAACCTTGATCCTTGATTTCTCACTATTTTTTGGTATGTAGGCCTGATTGATATAACATGTGCAGATATCTCTAAATCAGCCATTGCCTGTAGCTCTTCTGGCGATACTTTGTCTGGTTCTGACGACTTAAAACGTTTAGGGCCTGTTTCTGTAACTTATTTTCGTTCGTCTACGGCGAACGATCAAAATTCTCTCAGCTATTACTTGAATTCTATAAAACGCAGGTTAGAAATATTTTAGTAACAAGCTTTTTACATGATTTTCTATAGACACAACGACTTATAAACTTCTGTGACTTATAGATTTCTCGGAATAATTGAGTGATTTTTGATCGTTCGCAGTAGACGAACGAAAAAAAGTTACAGAAACAGGCCCTTAAAGCTTTTAATAGCCCAAAGAATTCTAGATTCGGTTACATTATCGCTGTCGACCTCTGGTGGCTGCACCTCAAAGGAATCCAAAATTGAAGTATTCAATGCCTCTTTAGAGTTGCCCGGAAATGTGTATCAAGGAAAACTCCCTGCGAATAGCACAAAAAAAGTGGTGGAGGTTTATCTCCATGTATATGTGTCGCCCCTATAGGGGGTGGCATTACACCTCGTAGTCACCGAATTTTCTGTGGCTGGGTGTTGTCCGATGCGGCGTCACGCTAGTGACCGCTGAGTGGGGTGACTATGTTAATTGTTGTTTTGTGATTGTCCAGATTGTTATTCCGACTAACCCCCCTTCTTTAACACGGGCCACCAGTCCCAACTGGTAGTAGCTTCGGCTACGAAGTCTGACCGGAGACAGGAGCCCCTGGAACCTTGGTTCCAGCCTGGCTATTGATGTGCGTCTTGGGAAGCATTTTCGTAGTGGCTCTGGTTTAGACCCAAATCACGGGGAGAGCGTATGCTTGATTTGGAGTTTCATTTTCAACCTTGTGTCATGTCCCATAGATTGGAAGGAGTTTTAGGTAGGCTCCGCCCTGAACCAAGGGTGGAGTAAGACATGTCATTTATGTATGCATGGGGGCGTTGGTAGACGCATTGTATTCCCCCTGTGTTAAAAGCACAGTGCAGTAAGGCCATTGTGGCGGGAACGCACTCAAATCCTATGTCCGATCAATAACATGCCTACAGCAAGGACAAGTTCACCGAAACTGCCCTGCACGATCTGGTCAGCTTTATTGAAGGATCTCTCTCTGTTAAGGAATATTATACAATGGACTACAATGCCACTCTTAACCTAACCTAACCAACCTACGGCTTCCCTGGATCTTAAAATTGGAATATAGATTTACTTTGTATTGTAATTCATAAAAATAAATAAAAGAAAATGTATCACTTTTTCTGGAAAAAAAAGTAAAAAGAAGAAGCTTACATTAATCTTCCTTTATGTTTGATATTTAAGTCGAATAATTACAGCCCGACTTTTGCTGTCAAGCAATTGTATTTTGACATGCCATTTTAAAAAGCTGCATTCTTTGTAATACGGAGTCAAAAATGGTATAATTAATATAATTGGTATATAGGTATAAAACGAATGAAAGCACTTTAAATCAAGTTTGATCAGGCTTAAATCAAGTATAATCACTAGGTCGGGTCGATTTGTGGGGAAGCAAAAAAAGAATACGATTTTCACTGAGCACTTCACTGAGTGGGGGTCGGTCATACATTTGGACTCGATTGGAGCACTCTAAATGGGTCAAATTGGGATTTTTTCCGGGACATCAGAATTCGTTTTAGAGGTATGGTTCCTTCGGCAAAGTTTCTTATTTTGATCCCTAGAATACGATTTTCATTGAGCAATGGGCGATTTTTAAATCGACCCGCCCTAATAATCACACTTAATCAAATAAAGTATTGGTTAGGCTTAATTCAATCAAAATGTTCTTCATTGAAGCCCCTTTAGCAATCAAATCAATGTAAGTACGTTCGTACCAAATTTTTCTTACAACAAGTATGCATCGGACTAAATCGAAAAAATCGAGCACTGAAAGGCTTACGATATGTATATAATATATGAAATCAAATAAACATTTCTTAAAAAATAAGCATAATATGGCCTAAAGTAAAAAGAAAAGGCTTACTTTAATCTTCTTATATGTTTGATATTTAAATCGAATAATTACAGCCCGACTTTTGCTGTCAAGCAATTGTATTTTGACATACCATTTAAAAAAACTGCACTCTTTGCAAGACGGATTCAAAAATGGTATAACTAATATAAATGGTATAAAACGAACGAAAGCACAATAAATCAGGTATGATCAGGCTTAAATCAAGTATAATCACGCTTAATTAAATCAAGTATTAGTTAGGCATAATTCAATCAAAATTTTCTTAATTGAAGCCCGTTTCACACTCAAATCAATCCCATAAAATTCCTAAATCAAACGCTTTATGCTTTAAATAATAATATATCGGCTTAAAATTAAGCCTATTTAGGCTTAATGAGCGCTGAGATTAAGAATTCAGGGCTTAAAAATCTGTACTTGATTTAAGATAAACCGTACTTTTGACACCGCTGCGGTGTCTTTTTTCTTTTTGTGTGGGTTTTTCTAACAAAATTTGTAGAACTATTTCGTTTGATAGAATGGTAGAATCAATGTAAATTTGGTAGATGTAAAGCTTGTTTAAATATTTTATATGAAGTTTTGACTAAAATATACTTTGAGTTTATTAATTTCCTTTTCTTTCGCAAAATTACCGATACGAGTAATAGCGCTATTCTATTTTTGAAATACAAACAAATTAAATATAGAAACTTGAAAAAATGTGAAATAGAATGGACAAGTAAGATTATATACAAATGTGATATTACCATATAAATTAAAAAACTTGTTTCACGATGTCAAACAAAAACGTTCGCATTACTTCTATGCGAAAACAGCTGGTTTGCGACCAATCAAGAGGGATCAGCCAGTAGGCTTTCATTCACTTTGTCGTTCCGATGACTTCTAGGTCAAAGACAATTCAGTAACTATACACCCCAAAAGCCTTTTCAAAAGTACATTCGGATCTTTTGTTTCGGATTATTTTGTTGTTTCGTTTAACGACTAACGGTAATAAAATCTTTCAATTTCGCAGTGAGTTGGATAAATTGTCATTTATGTTTTGCAGCTCAATTGTGACAGTTTTTATCAAGGTGAGGGGATTCATTAGTCGGTTTACCCTACTAAACTTTGTAAAGATCGTTTGTTGTAAAGATCGTTTTAAGAAAGCGCCAAAAGAAAGATATGCTAATTTTCTAAGACCTGTACTTTCATTACAAGAATACATGCACAGACGGAGAGGCGGACGGACGGACAGACGGACATAGCTAAATCAACTCAGAAAGTGATTCTAAGTCGATCTGTATAATAAACGATGGGTCAAACAAATGCACAAAGTTATAATAACCTGTATCATAGTGTGGTGTAGGGTATAAATACCAAATGTAACATAACTTTATACAAAAAAATATGTTTTTTTTTACAAAAAAATCAAAACAAATTTTTAATTTAACAAAAAAAAATATTTTTGTGCATTTTTTTTAAAAAGGATTGAAGAAAAATCTATCGGAAACACTTTGGGCAAAATTTTCTAATACACAAGTTTACAAATTTTTGTCGGAGGGATGTGTATAACATTTTCAGGTCTAATATGAAAAAAATTAAAAAATAATTTTATTGTAATTTTTTGTTAATTCCGACATTCTTTGCCTTTAGTATTCGGATCATATTTTTATCCCCTCACCTTAGAGAGGAGGGTATATATCTTTTGCTACGAGCCAAAAATGGAACACATCGAACGAGTGACCTAAGACCCTAAGTATGTTCGACGGAAATCCGTTGGGTCATTTTAATTCATTTGAGCAATGTCCGTCCGTCTGTCTGTGTGTCTGTCTGCTGGCTGGTGCGCACGATAACTCTCGAAAGGAGTAACCGATTGACTTCAAATTTGTTATGTGGTAATATTTATACCCTCACTTTAGTGTGACGAGGGTATATATCATTTGCTACGAAAAAAAGTGTAACACATCGAAGGAGTGATTTAAGACCCTAAGTATGTTCGGCGGATATTCGTTTTGGGTCATTTTAAGACGAATGAGCAATGTCCGTCCGTCTGTCTGTCTGTCTGTCTATCTGTCTGTCTGTCTGTCTGTGTGTCTGCTGGCTGGTGCGCACGATAACTCTCGAAAGGAGTAACCGATTGACTTCAAATTTGGTACGTGGTAATATTTTTTTCTATCTCCGGCTAAGTTCGAAGATGGGCCATATTGGTCCACTCCTTATAGTACCTCCCCCACAAAGTGTTAAGATGTTGTGAAATATTGAATCTTTAATAACTGCAATACTTCTTATTCGAATCTTCTGAAATTCCACACATAGCATTAGTTTATTAGTCGCTATCAACTCGAGAAAAATGGGCCATGTTGCTACGCCCCTTTTGGTACCTCCCACACAAATGCACCATTTTGCACCAAAAGTTAACAGCTTATAACATTAATACCAGTGCATAAAAATACTTGATATTTTGTACTGTGTAATGCTTTCATAGCGCCTACAGTCCAGTGAAAAATGGGTGTCATATTCACGCCCCTTTTGGTACCTCTTACACAAAGGTACCATTTTGCACCAAAAGATAACAGCTTATAACATTAATACCAGTGTATAAAAATACTTGAAATTTTTTACAGTGTAATGCTTTTATAGTGTCTTTTGCACTGTGAAAAATGGACGCTATTTCCACGCCCCTTTTTGTACCTCCCACACAAAGGTACCATTTTGCACAAAAAGTTAAGAGCTCACAGCATGAGTACCAATGCCCGAAAATGCAACAACATTTTGCACAGTATAACGCTTTTGAAGTCCCCATAGCCCTGTAAAAAATGGCCGTTATCTCCACGCCCCTTTTTGTACCTCCCACACAAATTGGCCAAATTATACCAAAATTTAATATTTCATAACGTTAATATACCAGTGCAAAAAACGTTTATAATTCGGCGCAGTGTAATGTATTTAAAGAATCTACTATTCAGTGAAAAATAGGTGTATTTGTTAAAAACATTCTGGTGCCTCCCATACAAATTGACAGAATAATTCGTTTAATATTCCATATTACATTACTCACAAAGTGAGGGTATACCTTAGTCGGTTTACCCGACTGAAACTTTCTTACTTGTTTTCTCTATCTCCGGCTAAGTTCGAAGATGGATTCGGATCTTATTTTTATCCCCTCACCTTAGAGAGGAGGGTATATATCTTTTGCTACGAGCCAAAAATGGAACACATCGAACGAGTGACCTAAGACCCTAAGTATGTTCGACGGAAATCCGTTGGGTCATTTTAATTCATTTGAGCAATGTCCGTCCGTCTGTCTGTGTGTCTGTCTGCTGGCTGGTGCGCACGATAACTCTCGAAAGGAGTAACCGATTGACTTCAAATTTGGTATGTGGTAATATTTTTCTCTATCTCCGGCTAAGTTCGAAGATGGGCCATATTGGTCCACTCCTTCTAGTACCTCCCCAAAAAGGGTTAACTTTTAGTGAAATATTGATTCTTTAATACCTTCTATACTACTAACTCGAATCTTCTAAATTTTCTCACATAGTATTATTTAATTGGTCGCTAACTCGTCAAGAAAAACGGGCGAAGTGGCCGCTCTCTTTTTGGTACTTCCCACACAAATGGGCCATTTGTACCAAAAGTTAACTGCTTATGGCTTTAATATCAGTTGATACAAATACTTGAAATTTTGTACAGTGTAATGCTTTTATAGTACCTAGATTCCAGAGAAAAATTGACGTTATTGGCGCGCCCCTTTTGGTACCTCCCACACAAATGGACCATTTTGTACCAAAAGTTTAAAGCTTTTAACTTTAATACCAGTGTATATAAATACATGTAATTTTGTACTGTGTAATGCTTTTTTAGTACATAGAGTCTGCAGAAAAGTGGGCGTTATTGGCACGCCCCTTTTGGTACCTCCCACACAAATGGACCTTTTTATACCAAAAGTTAAAAGCTTTTAACTTTAATACCAGTGTATATAAATACATGTAATTTTGTACTGTGTAATGCTTTTTTTAGTACATAGAGTCTGCAGAAAAGTGGGCGTTATTGGCATGCCCCTTTTGGTACCTCCCACACAAATGGACCTTTTTGTACCAAAAGTTAACAGATTTCAACTTTAACAACGGTGAATATAAATACTTCAAATTTTGTACGGTGTGGTGCTTTTATAGTATCTAGAGCCCAGAGTAAAGTGGCCGTTATTGTCACGCCCCTTTTCGTATCTCCCACACACATGGACCATTTTGTACCAAAAGTAAACAGTTTTTAACTTAAATACCAGTACATACTTTAAAGTTATTAAATACAACTTAAATTGATAATTATTTAATTAAAACAAAACAAAAATATACGAATATTTTTTGGGGATTCAAGGTGAGGGGATTCATAAGTCGGTTTACTTCGACTGAACTTTCTTACTAGTTTTTATAATAATAATGCTGTCGAAGGAAACTAGAGATAAATAAAGATATGACTGGAAATTTGGTACGTTTATAAATTTTTATATGAATTATTTAGAAATAATCACTCTTTTTCAGAAGCAAGCCATTCTAAGAGTTGGTGGAGATGATTTACCGAATTTTATTGGATTTGCAATTAGAAGAGTAACCTACAATACAAAGTTTTTTTCGTTTCCCTAATCAGAGGTAAGGATTTTATATCCTTTTATTAATCTTCTATTATATTAGTAATGTATTAACATTTTGAAATAGATGCATGTCGGCAAACATTTCCAGTGCAGAGGATACAAAAATGAATTCGGTCATCCAGCAAAATTTTGAGCACGCTTGAATATTGAAAAGTAAATAAATGTTATATTATTCTTTACTTTATTAACTACTAGCTGGACCCGGTCCACTTCGTTGCCCCACTTTTTGCAAAAAAATTTGTTCCAAAACCATCTCAGACAAAATAGCTTTCAAACAAAAGAAAAAATTTTAATATCGGTCCAGTAGTTTAAGCGTCTATAAAACACATACATACATACAAACATTTTTCCATTTTTATATATATAGATAGATAGATAGATAGATAGATTATAGATTATTTAAAGTATCGAATTCAATAAATAATAATTTCAATAATATTTTTGAACGTTTTTCTTTGGGGTTGTTTTACTTATCGTCGTTTACGAGTCGACAAAGTGATTCGCAAGCGAATCAATTCGCCATAACGATGCGTATAATCAAATCTCGCTATCGGTTTGCCTTGGCGAAACACTTTCAATTCCCCACGGCGATTCGGCTAATCAACAATTTATTCACTTATGACTCTTCTAGGTAAAACCCCTTTTTCCTGTTTTGCTTACGTTTCTTCTAGGCTAATCGCTTTGATGACACAATTGCTCAAGCGATGATTCGTTGCCGACGCGCAGATTACAATCGCGGCGATTTATCAAGTCTTTCAGACGATTCGCGGAAGGATCTTCCGCGATCAAAAATGTTTGCTGGGTACTCTTACTTAGTCTACACCACCGGTAATTGTCCCCAGGGAATAGTTTTTTAGAGGAGTCTGACTTTTTATGATATGATATGATTATTTATTCTATGTGATGCACAATCCACATTTTCAACCGCTTTATGAAACTTGAACGAGAGTAGTTCGTTGATCTAAGAACGAATTCTGGAATTTATAATGTAGTCATTTCAGATATAGCAATTATATAGGGTGATTCATTTCGAGGTTCCGTACTTTTTTAAAGAAAAAAACACAGAAAATTCAAATTGAATTTGGAATGTTTATTATCATTTGAAAGAACATTCTTTGGCATTTATTTTTTGAAGATTATGTCTATCATGTTGGACGCGGCTACGTCTCAGATGGTCCATCCGTTGAGTCCAAATTTCGATGACTCGTTCGAGCATTTCTACTGGTAACTGGCGAATTACACGCGTGATGTTTTGCTCCAAGGCCTGAATCGAAGCGGGTTTGTCCGCATAAACTTTAGACTTTACATATCCCCACAGGAAAAAGTCAAACGGTGTGATATCACACGATCTTGGTGGCCAATCGACCGGCCCAAAACGTGAAATTATCTGCTCACCGAAGTGTTCTCTCAATAAATCCATTGACTGATGCGATGTGTGGGAAGTGGCGCCATCTTGTTGAAACCAAATGTCGCCGAGAGATCACGAGCTTCAATTTCAGGCATCAAATAGTCGGTTATCATGGCACAATAACGGTCGCCATTGACGGTTACGTTCTCACCGGCATCATTTTTGAAGAAATATGCACCGATGATTCCGGTACGTCGGATCGGGAATCGGTCAATGGCAAAAAGATAGCTCTTAACGAGAGCTAAAATATTGCTCATGGGTGTCAAGGTCGTGGGTTGACTGGAAAGTGTTTTTTTGGATTTAAAAAAAAATCGCGCAATTGGCGAACGATTAGTTTGATAATAAAACTGAATAATTTGTAAACGTTGTTCAGGCGTAAGTCTTTCCATGCTGAAATGCCAAACAATACTTAACAAAAATAACATGATAGCATGACACGACTCACACGTGATCTGCCAAAAAAAGCTTATTGAAAAAAGTATCTCTACTTAGATCACCCATGCTTATTCTATCCTAAAAAAGTAAATAATACTTTACAATAACAATTTATACATATGTTTTCCGTAAAATAAAAATGGAAGATTTCAAACGATTTTTGTAAAAATTTTACACAAATTTGGTAGAAAAAAAATTATTTTAGTGGCAGCAAAAAAAACGTAAGCGTGCGAAGTCGGTGGGTAGACTGTTTAAGATTTTTTTAAATCTTTTCGAAATTCTGCCACTGTGCCCCATTGGAGATAGTATCAGCCTTGCTCGTTTAGGGGATTTGTATCCTATTTGGGGACTGTTCTTTGTAAATGGAGATATTTTTTGCTGGGGATTGCAATTTCCTATTATTACTTCTTTTCATTTATGTTAAAATTTGTATTTTCTGTAAAATCTTTTTTTTACAAAACACAAAGCACGTTCGTAGAAATTGTGTCAAAAGTTATGAATCTCAATGGATAAATGCGGTTTATAAAAGGGAAGGAGTTCTTCGCTAGTATTAATCCTTTGACGTACTTAAGAAAAATACTTTATTCACATAAATTACAATATTTTCTGTTTTTTTTTATTTTGGATGAGCAATTTTTTGGAGGATTCAAAATAAACATTTGGGGATTTTATACCAAAAAAAAGTGACAACACTGGATCGTATTCGCCTGTAATCTGTGTTATCTGCCACTGTGCCACATTGGAGATAGTATCAGCCTTGCTCGTTTAGGGGATTTGTATCCTAGTTGGGGACTGTTCTTTGTAAATGGACATATTTTTTGCTGGGGATTGCAATTTCCTATTATTACTTGTTTTCATTTATGTTAAAATTTGTATTTTCTGTTAAATCTTTTTTTACAAAACACAAAGCACGTTCGTAGAAATTGTGTCAAAAGTTATGAATCTCAATGGATAAATGCGGTTTATAAAAGGGAAGGAATTCTTCGGAGACGACATTATGAACAATTTAAGCTCATTTTGGAGTAAAGTTTACTTGTATCAGAATACTGCCGGTCCAACCCCATTTTTAACTTGCAACGCTAGTATTAAACCTTTGACGTACTTAGGAAAAATACTTTATTCACATAAATTACAATATTTTCTATTTTTTTGATTTTGGATGAGCAATTTTTTTGGAGGATTAAAAATAAACATTTGGGGATTTTATACCAAAAAAAAGTGACAACATTGGATCGTATTCGCCTGTAATCTGTGGTGTTAACTAACCATGCGCATATTATATATTTTTTTTGATAAATTACATAGTGCTTTTCATAAAGTTCATAATCCAAAAATAATCCGACTACTTTTAATTTAACATAATTATGTACCCACATACACACTTCACACTTGTAGACATTTAATTATTCCTGAATATAATTAAAATCCAATTCTCACAGCAGTCAAAATGTTCACATCCAAATGTACATACCTAACGCTTAAATGAAGTACAAATAATGTTATTTATCAAAAAGACACACACATATCCAGTGTTCCCAACTCTTCCGAGGCAAAAATCACTACGAAACAACTGTGCAGAAACCACCACAAAACCACTACCAACCAAGTATAAAAACGCCAAAAATCGTTGTGAGAAAATAACAAAATCTCCAAAAAACGCTAACACTGACAAAAATGTTAACCTTTTTTTAAATTACCACCAACAAAATATTTTTGAATTCCATTAATTTTTTAAACATTTAGATAATGTTTGTAACATTTTTCCATGAAAACATATGTAAGAACTTATATTTATAACATAAACGTAACAGTCTTTTTTTGTTTTCCATTCTTAGGATTAAATTATAAATAAATGACTTGTTCTTTGCCAAATAAAATAGTATAATTTTCGTCTATCTCTTCTGGCTTTAATATTGATTGTGTATAAAAGTTTGATTTCTAAATGTTTCATTGGCATTTATTTTTAAACATAAATTATTGTGTATTTTATACTTCGAGCAGCAAACATTTTGAAACTTTAACACATATCTTATTTGTATTAAAGAATTTACTGTATTTAAAGACAATCGGTTCCTAAGTCCTGCATCACACGAGCCAATTTTTCGAAGCAAGTGTCAAAATCTCTCTCCTACAAACGTTGACACTTGCTTGGATTCAGGACTTACGTTGTTCTTAGCTCAGTTGTGAGTTACGGGCACAAATCACATATGAACATATGGAGAAAAATAAACGAAAGCGACATCGTTTTTACATTCTATGTGCTTTAAAAGAGTGCGACGATACGTTGCGTTAAATACATGCATTTTTTTAATGTCGCCGTCATTTTGCATTCTTCGCCGATGTATGAAAAAAATCACTAAAAGCGCTACAAAAAATTGTTAAAAACGCTACGGTAGTGGTTTTTCTGAAAAACCACTACTTTTACAAAACAGTGGTATTTGGAGATCTAAAATCACCACAAGTAGCGGAAAAATCACCAAGTTGGCATCGCTGCACATATCCAAAAGCAACCAACCCAAACAAAGCACTCTCTATGTCCATCTCCCTCGCTCTCCCTGCTCACACCCATCGAAACAACAATCAAATGAAATTTTCCATAATAAACACCTTCGAAACATCAACAACCGAAACTGTGTTGAACGAATTTAATAAAAATCAATTGAAATAAGAAATACAAGTACTCTGCCAACGCACGTGTAGTTGTTGTTATTGTTGGCTGTGAATTGTTTGGTTTTTGTTTTAAGCCGCTGTTCCTTGCACCATACACACACGCAACCAACCAGCCACCCAACCAAATAACAATACATGTCGATGCGACGCGTGCGTCGTGCAACATGTATGACAGCGAACCAATGAAATTAACAACAACAATCGGCTGCAAAGGAAACGTCATTGAGATTCTCGCAAGAAAATTCACAAATTCCGCATAGTGAGTGTATTCGTTGGTGCGAAGAAACGGATATGCGAGAATTTATTACTACACCAGCGTTTCTTGCTGTTACTGCGACTGCTTACGCCGTCCCATTGTTATTGGCTTGTCAAAGAAATAAAATCACAAAACCACCTCACATAACACAGTGGGAGAATTTCGAATAAATATGGAAACAAATCTGGCGATTTCAAATAAACCGCAAACCCACTTATTACAGAGGTGTTGTGGAGCTCTACATAGTTGAAAATGTGGATACTTATTATGGGTTAGAATCACTTTCTAAGTAGATTTAAGGACAGGTCGTTGTTACGGTCCGATTATGATGATATTTTGCTGCACCTTTTTATACCCTGCATCACACTGTGGCACACTACATTATAGCTTTGTGTATTGGTTTTTAACACCTAAAAGGTGCTGAGATGGAACCATCGTATATTATACCGATCGACTCACTCACACCACTTTCAGAGCCGATGTAGCTATGTCTGAGTCGATTTCGCTGTCCGTCTGTAAATATATTCCTGGAATCAAAGTGCGGGTCGTAATTATTGCACGATTTTTTTGTCCAAGAACAAACCCTATTGAAACTGATGAAAATCTCTTCAGATTTAGAAATAGCCCCCAAAAATATGTTACTCCCGATTTAACATGTAAGCGCTGTAGAAACAGTTTTTTATCCGATCTGTAAGAAATTAGGAAAATATAGATTTCTTAGTTCATGAATGAATACTGCCAAATTTGGGGAAATCGGTACATTTTTAGATGTATGTGTATTTTAGACCGGGGCCAGAAACCTACCAAAAAACTTACAATTGCAAAAAAACATTTTTTTCAATTTTTTTCGAACCCGCGGAATCTGTCCGTAGTTTTTTGTTTGTTGCTCGATTGTCACATGCGTTGCATCAGTGTGTTGGTCTCGACGAGTACTACGTTTGCCTCATAGATGCCGCAGGTGTACAATGTCAATTTCTAATGAAGACTTCACTTACTGCAGTTTCTACCCCTACAATTTAAAAATGTTTTGCTATAGAATTAAATCCCTTTAAAAACCATGAACATTTTGCTTTGAGTGCATATAGTTTTATTCAGAATCAAAAATTTTGCAATAGACAGAAAGTAAATGAAACATATGGTCTCAAACCAAAATAAATTCTGACTGAATAACAAAAGCACAGACCAACAATAAATAACAACAACACATACAAACACATGAGGTACGATGACGTCGGCTTTAGCCGTAGACAAAACCAAAAACAACATAATTTAAGAAGACATTCCTTCCTGTAGCGAGTAATTGTCAGTTACGAACGAATAGGAATTTGATTCCAACGAGTGAGGTTTTTCGCGGATTTTCAGACCGTTTTTCCCGAATTTTTTGTAATTGTCACAATTAAAAAATTAATATTAATCGATAAGTGCAAAAAAAGTTCAATCAATGTTCGCGGAATACTGTTTTTTTCGCGTGTGACAATTCATTCCTATTCGTTCGTAACTGATAGATTTTGACGTTTCTGCCTGAAGGAATGTCTTCATATATTCTATTTGTCTTTGGACAAAACTACATTTGTTTCGTGGTTCGCGATGCGAACCCAAGCAAAAGACAAAAATGTATTGGTATGAGAGTTTTAGTATGTTGACTTAGTTCGGCAAAATACGGGGTTGGTTAGCAGTTCTTGTTAAATTCAATTTACTGCTTCCATAAGTATTTCAGCTGATTTAAGTTAAAGACATACACTATTGCTACTGAAGATGATAGAGTGGTGTCTATCGAAACTGCAGTCAATTCTACCAACCAATTAAAACTCTCCACCAATTTTTATACCCTACACCACACTGTGGTACAGGGTATTATAAGTTTGTTTCACGGCAGATGTTTGTAACACCTGAAAATATCACAGCTAGACCCACCTTAAAGTATACCGATCGACTCAGAATCACTTGCTGAGTAACGATGTCCGTCCGTCCGTCCGTCCGTCCGTCCGTCCGTCTGTCCATGTAAAGTTGTTCGTCGACTACAGGTCGCAATTTCACTCCGATCGTTCTGAAAATTTGCAGTTTAGAGTATTTCGCGGCTGTTAAGATCGCTATTGAATTTGGTTGAAATCGGTTCAGATTTAGATATAGCTCCCATATATATCTTTCGTCCGATTTGGCCCTTTAGTCCTATAGAAGCTGTATTTTACATCCAATCGTTTTGAAATTTAGAATGGTAGAGTTTCTCGATCCATGAACCAACATTGCCGAATTTGAAGAAAATCGGTTAAGATTTAGCTATAGCTCCCATATATATGTTTCGTCCGATTTGGCCCGTTAGTCCTATAGAAGCTGTATTTTACATCCGATCGTTTTGAAATTTAGAATGGTAGAGTTTCTTGATCCATGAACCAACATCGCCGAATTTGAAGAAAATCGGTTAAGATTTAGCTATAGCTCCCATATATATGTTTCGTCCGATTTTGCTCTTTAGATCCAATCGTTTTTATACCCTACACCACACTGTGGTACAGGGTATTATTTAAGTATAACATGTCCCAAAAGTAAATTTATGTAAACAATTTATACATGAATTACAAAATGTATATATCAGAGTTATTCAATATTACGAGAGTGGTGTAGGGTATTATATAGTCGGCCCCGCCCGACTTTAGCCTTTCCTTACTGGTTGTATTTGTTTCTGTTACTTTTTTGCAATAGACAGAATGTAAATGAAACGTGGTCTCGAACCAAAATAAATTCTGACTGAATGTTTCAAATTTTAAATGTGAACTATCGATTACTTTGACTTGTGATTTGAGCCCTTTGGATTATTTGCTGTCATATGAATGATATTGCGTTCCATTATTAAATGACAAAGTTTAATCCTTTCAATAAAACCAGACATTTTAAACAAATTATCAGTACTTTTTTTATAGACAATTAAAATTTTAAATGGCCCACACTGTATTTACGAACTGACTTTCACAAGTTCAATACTCATGTGTGTTTACCCACAAACAAAGTTATTGTTTAAGAAGTTTTCCAAATAATTTTATTAAAGAAAGATATTTAAAACTTTGCTAACTTTTTCGAATTTTAGTTTAACTTTGTCCTAGATTTCGTGTTATACGTTGATGATGTCGCGGCTGATTTACAGCCTCTAAGTCGTAGCGTTGATTTTAGATGTGAATCTCTTGTGCAACCGCGTGTCGACCAGGCTGTACGTTGATCTTTGGATTAGGAGACTGCGTTGTTGGTGCCAGCAGTACGATTTCAGGGTTCCATCTGTGGTCCATTAATTTGGAACCTCATAATGTATCCACTTTAGAAATTACTCGCTTTCTACAAAATGAGTACGTATGCGGACGACCTCCTCATATCCACTATAACATTAAGTTTTCTTATCATTCTATATGAAATTTGGTAGAAGATGAATTATTCGTTCGTAATCGGTTCAGACTTAAAACCGGTTTAGGCAACGAAAACGTAACTTAACTTTGGTGCAGTCGATTCGTTGCCCGTTAGAGCAATTCCCCAAAACTTGAAAAACGTGCCATATGACTCAGATATTTACAACTAAAATTTTAACATTTTACTACTAATGTTAAAATTTTTGCGTAAATGTATCCTTGTTTCTCTGATTTTGTTTGCAATTTGCACGTAAACGAACCATCCAAATCAAATTTCAACGGATTTCGCCGTTCGTTTACTTTTTGTTTTCGTTGGCTAATCGTTTGATTTCCATATGCCAAAGGTTCAAATTTGAAGTCGGTTCATTTTGAAATATAGGTTCCATATACATGTACATATGTATAAAAAATTACTGATCATTTTTTCAAATTTCTGGTTTTATCGGAAAGGTTGAACTTTGTCATTTAACAATGTAACACAATATCATTCATATGACTACCACGACTGGCTCGACAGTAAATCCTCCGATCAACCCAATTTTTCAGTACGTTTTCGATTTTTTCGGGTCGAAAATGTACTGAAGGCAACTTCGATTTCATGTTTCAAAGATTTAATTGTCTCTGGATGCTTTGCGCAGCATTTATCCTTAATGGCTCCCTACAGAAAATAATTCAATGGGCTCAAATCACAAGTCAAAGTAATCGATAGTTAAAATTTAAAATTTTAAATGGCCCAGCCTTACCTACAGATTTGGCATTTCTGCGGTATATAAGCATTATTTTCCGGCAGATATTTATGAAATTTAGCACAGGAAGTCCTGTGATGCATTAATTACGTCTGCCAAATTTCATAAATATCGGCTCAGATTTCTATATATAAGTATATGTATATATGTATACATCCCAATTTGGTATCAACGCGGTGCAGAAGCCATCTTTAAGATAAAATATTTTCAAAATTTTATACAGAAAAGTGTTAACGCGCCAATAGACGAGTACTGCCGCAGTTCATGCCGATGAACCCCTTGTGTACGTGTGTGATTGACATTTTCGATACACACATATCAATCAAAAAGTAATTTTTGTCAATTTTTTTAATTTTCTTCACAAAACTATTTCAAATTTTCGTTGTTTACATACATACATGTAATAAAATTTCCAATTACGTGACATAAAACTATGAACAAATTTCATCTGATTGATAGGTCTTCATTTTGAAAATCAAAAGTATTTTGATTTTCATACTGCAACCAATACACTCTCATGTTGTGTCAAATTCACCAATACACACATATTGTCGTTCCTGCGGCAGTACTCGTCTATGGGGGGCTTTAGCGCCGACAATAAAACTTGATAAAACAAAAGAAAAACAGTTCATGTTTAGATATGGTCTCCATATATACATATAACCCGATTTTGCATATAACGACTATGTAATCCGCATTTCTGGAGAGAACTTTATAAAATTTAGCAGATAACTGTTTCATGAACCAAGAACGGTACTTGGTAAATTTTAAGAATATCAGTTCAGATTTAGATGAAGCCAATATAAAACTATATCCCGATTTATCGTTGTGGCTGTGGAGCTAGATACGTCCTTAACTGAAATAAAACCAATTATGTATTCCAAATTATTATCGCAATTATTTTATAGTCGTCCCCGCTCACTATCTGTTATTCCTTACTGCTTTTTATTTTGTAAAATAGTGAATTTTTCTACTATGTTGGCATTATAGGGCTATGAAACAGATTTGGTGTTTTTTTTTTAATTCTTCCACTGTGCAGCGTGCACAGACAGCAAGCAACAAATGAAGTAAACTAATCCGACGACTTCTTTCTTCATTCATTCATTGTTTGCTGTTTGCCTGGTTCTTACTCTGAGAAACGTGAAGCAGCAGCGCAATGATGTTGACAATTTACGCTTTTCATTTGCAAGCAGCGATAGCTGAGATAGCTTCTTGTTATTTCTTCCCCATCGTGTTCAGATTTATTTTTATTATAATTATTACATACTTATGTACATTCATACAAAATATTTGTTTGGATAAAAAATAGCAAGAATAACAACATGGTTGTCGATCGGTGAAGACGGAAGAGGAACGAACGAACGACTATAAGAAAACTAGTGCGGTGTTGCACTGCCACAGAGCAGAGCGCAGAGAGCGAAGATTATTTGAACTCCGCATAAAGTTCATTAAAGTAAAATCAATTTGAATGTGAGTACGTATATGTACATAGATATGTATGAACGTATGTATGAGAGTTTGGTGAATTTTCAGAAACAGAACGACACAGTGACAGTGGGGTAGGTAAGATGCACGTGTTTGTGTATGGGTTCCTTTTTTGTTATTTAATTTATATTTTTTAAATTGTTGTTGATTTTTCGCTCTCGATTTAATATTTATTTTTGTTGTTATTACTGGTATATATATATTCACTTCTTTATAAACGTGGTATATTTAATGCTACTCTGTAAATGTGTTTGTGCGCTAGTTAGTGAATACGTGTGAATGTGTGATTTTTTCTTCTGGTCTACAAGAAAATGAAACGATTTTTATTTATTTATTCGTCGTCGTCTTCGCCGTCGTTCGTTATTCATTTGTAATATGAAACGGCAATTGTACTCTATAATGGAAACACACACACTGCCGCAAAAAGAGAATAAATAAAGACGTTTCGTTGAAAATATGAATACAATGACTTTTATAACTATCACAATGATGATTATGACGACAATTATGAACTTCATAATGATATTTTATTGTTTTTTCTTCTTTGTTTTGTTTTTGATAATCATTGAACGGCGAAGAAACAGAAACTGGAAAATTTAGTAATTTTTATGTACACAAAGGTAGGGCTAAATATTTCAAGTTTTTTTTTTTATTGTTTTGTACCTATTTATTTTTGTTTCATAGCAAGAATATCTATGTATGTATGTTCATACAGTGGTGGTCACATAATTAAGGACACTGTACAAAAATGAAATATATACTTCAATATCAATTTATTTAATTTACTCTATAGTTTCTTTTCGAGCTCACTGTAAATTTTAGCGGTAAATTTTAACCAGGGTTACCACACGGGGCAAAATCGCCTTTTTTGATATGTTTGAATGGAAAGAAAATATATTTGGAACACAAATTTTTAAATATTATATATTTCTGAACAAATAAATTTTATTTGAAAATCAATAAAATATATTTGGAACGCATATATTAATATATTACAACAAAATATATTTGCAAACACATACTTTATTTGGGAAATTTAGTCCCAAATAAAGTATGTGTTTAAGTACAAATAAATTTATTGTTTAGGAATTTCTTCAAATATATTTTATTTAAAAAGATTTTCAAATCTTTATTTAGCTGGCTTTTTCGAATTTCATTTTTAACTTTTTCTTGGTTCCCAATTGTACCTCCCAGTTTTGATACCATATGCAGCATTGACTTCTGTTTCAAATCAATTATTTAAATTTCTGAGCATTCCAAGCCATCATTAGTTGTCAATCCACCAAAAAAATTATTTTGATCCAAGATTATAGGATTTTAATTATTATTTTTACGAACATTAAACAATTTCTAAAAAATTACTTTCAATTACTGAACAATATAACACAATTTAGGTATTTTCTGAATACTTAAATGTCAATTTTTTATTTGTTTCGGAAATAATAGTCCCAAATAATAACAATTTGGGAGTAAACAAAGATTTGTTTGTAACACCATCTTCCCAAACATATAACCTTTGTGTCTACCAAATATTATATGTTTAGAGTGTTCCCTGAACATATATATGTTTCAAGCCGAATATGTTTGGGACAATATACTACAGAAACGATTTTTTTTCAGCGTGCATTAACGTTTTTCGGGAAGGAGGACTTTTGTGCCAGAAAAGGAGGACATTTGTGACATTTACAAAAGAGTTTGGAACCTTCAGAGGAAATTGAAAAAATATAGTAATTGGAACGGATGAGCGTTTACAACATGGGACAAAATTTATTTTTTCATATGTTTGAATCCAAAGAGAATATATATTTTTAACAGAAATTTTTACATATAACATATTCCTTTTATTTTACATATAACATTTTATTTGAAAATTTATTTGGATATTCGATATTTTGTAAAATTTGATGACAACATTTTCCAATTTTGATGAAACTGGTAAAGTTGCTTATCCGAATTGAATATACTCTACATCACGGATCCCATTCAATGCTATGCTAGCGATATCTGGAAATGCTCGATTAATTGATTCTGGGTGTTATTCACCAAATTGTACTAGTTCAGTAGTTTGTCATATGTGAATTTAAAAATAATTTTAAATATATTTTCCAAATGTGAATTTATTGGTAAAGAGGTATTTCTTAACCCAGGAACGATTCCTATTTAAAATGCGGCATATCGGTCCATACTTGATATAGCCTCCATACGAAGGTCCCTTTCGATAAGATAAATTAACGCTCTAGAGAGCGCATTTTTAACCTATCATGCAGAAATTTAAATATGTGTACTTTGTATTATATTCAATCGTGCCTATATATAGGCATATATATATAAAATATATTTTGATATAGCCCCCATACAAAGGTCTCTTTATGGACCGACATGCCTCATTTTCACTAGGCACGATTGAATATAATACAAAGCACGCGTATTTAAATTTCAGCAATAAATTGTTCGACAGGTAACTCCTTAAGCTTTTCCCCAGTTTTTATTTTAATAAAACCGGGTCAGCAGTTATTGAGGATTTCAAGGCCAAAGTTGAACTTTTGAATTTTTTTTAATATTTAGCATGTGAATGTGGGGTTTTGTTTTGTTTTCATCTTCTTTATTAAAGAATGTCATACGTTGATAAATAAACCATTTTAATAACAAATTTTGTAAAACTAAAAAAAAAATTGTTTCTACAAAAAAATTTCCTCGATCTTTAAAAAACGCCTTGCATACACGGGGCAAAATCGCCTTTTTTGATATGTTTGAATCGAAAGAAAATATATTTGGAACACAAATTTTTAAATATTATATATTTCTGAGGAAATAAATTCTATTTGAAAATCAATAAAATATATTTGGAACGAATATATTAATATATTACAACAAAATATATTTGCAAACTAAATTTCTCAAATAAAGTATATGTTTAAGTACAAATAAAATTATTCTTTAGGAATTTTTCCAAATATATTTTATTTAAAAAATAATTTCAAATCTTGTGCTGACTTTTTCGAATTTCATTTTTAATTTTTTCTTGGTTCCTAATTGTACCTCCCAGTTATGATACCTTATGCAGCATTGACTTTTGTTTTAAATCAATCATTTTAAATTTAAGTACTCCAAGCCATCATTAGTTGTCAATCCACCGAAAAATTTATTTTGATCCAAAATTATAGAATTTCAGTTATTATTTATTAGTATTACGAACATTAAAAATTTCTAAAAAAAATTGTTTTGAATTACTGAACAATATAACGCAATTTAGGTACTTTCTGAATACTTAAGTGCAAATTTTTAATTTGTTTCGAAAAATAATAGTACCAAACAAAAAAAAATTGGAGTAAACAAAGATTTGTTTAGAACAACATCTTCCCAAATATATAACCTTTGTGTGTACCAAATATTATATATTTAGAGTTTACCCTAAACATTTATATGTTTCAAGCCGAATATGTTTGGGACAATATACTACAGGAGCGATTTTTTTTCAGCGTGTAGCAAACTTTTTTATATTTTGTATTTGAAACAACATTAAGGAAAAGCATTTATTTTTTTTACTTATAATGGGTGATCTATGTAGAGATACTTTTTTCAATAGCCTTTTTTTTTGACAGATCACGTGTGAGTCGTGTCATGCTGTCATGTTATTTTTGTTAAGTATTGTTTGGCATTTCATCATGGAAAGACTTAAGTCTGAAAACGTCCGCTAAGTCCATTTTTTAAATTAAAAAAAAACACTTTCCAGTCGACCCACGACCTTGACACCCATGAGCAATATTTTAGCTCTCGTTAAGAGCTATCTTTTTGCCATTGACCGATTCCCGATCCGACGTACCGGAATCATCGGTCCATATTTCTTCAAAAATGATGCCGGTGAGAACGTAACCGCCAATGGCGACCGTTATCGTGCCATGATAACCGACTATTTGATGCCTGAAATTGAAGCTCGTGATCTCGGCGACATTTGGTTTCAACAAGACACTTTCCACACATCGCATCAATCAATCGCAGATAATTTCAAGTTTTGGGTCGGTCGATTGACCACCAAGATCGTGTGATATCACACCGTTAGAATTTTTTCCCGCTTCGATTCAGGCCTTGGAGCCAAACATCACGCGTGTCATTCGCCAGTTACCAGTCGAAATGCTCGATCGAGTCATCGAAAAGTGGACTCAACGGATGGACCATCTGAGACGTAGCGCGGCCAACATTTGATAGACATAATCTTCAAAAAATAAATGCCAAAGAATGTTCTTTCAAATGATAATAAACATTCCCCATTTAATTTGAATTTTCTGTGTTTTTATACCCTACACCACACTGTGGTACAGGGTATTAAAACTTTGTGCATTTGTTTGTAACACCCAAAAGCAGAAGAAATAGACCCATCGTTAATCGATCGACTTAGAATCACTTTCTGAGTTGATTTAGCTATGTCCGTCTGTCCGTCAGTCTGTGCATGTATTCTTGTAATCAAAGTACAGGTGGCAATTATGGTCCGATCTCAACGAAACTTTTCACAAATCTTTTATTTGGCCCAAGGATCCCTATTGAATTTTGTTAAAATCGGTTCAGATTTAGATATTGCCCCCATATATACTTTACCCCCGATTTGACATGTAAGCGCTGTAAAAACTGTATTTTAGATCCTATCGGTATGCAGTTCGGCAGAAAGAGGTTTTCTTTTATATGAATGAACACTTTTAAATTTGGAGGAAATCGGTTCAAATTTAGATATAGCCCCCATATATACCTTACCCCCGATTTGACATGTAAGCGCTGTACAATTGTTGTTTTATATCCGATCAGTGCGAAATTCGGCAAAAAGAGGTTTCTTTCTACATGAAGGAATACTGCCACATTCGGAGAAAATCGGTTCAGATTTATATATAGCCCCCATATATATGTTACCCTCGATTTGACATGTAAGCGCTGCAGAGACTGTATTTTATATCCGATCAGTACGAAATTCGACAGAAAGAGGTCTTTTTACATGAATGAGTATTCAGGGAAAATCGGTTCAGCTTTATATATAACCTCCATATACGAGTATATATTCCTCCTGATATGGTATCAACGCGCTATAGCAGTTGTACTTTACTTCCGATCATTAAAATTTTCCAGAATGATGTTTCTCAATGTTCAGAATTAGATAATAATGCTCACTCACTTCAAGAATGACATAACTCAAAATTTTTGAGGTTGTCTTACAAAAATACGAATTTTGCAAATGTTCATAAATTAATCTCAGCGAAATTTGGTCTATAGGTTAGGTTAGGTTGAATAGAGGAGACGTTTAAAACGTCTCATGTCCATGGACATACACTTAAGCCACATCCAGTAAAATAATTGGTTGGAATTCGATTGTAACAATAAAAAAATAGTACTATTTGTCGGTTGTATTTATATATAATTAGTTGAAACAACAATAATAACATGGATACGACCAAATGAAAATGCTTGCAACTAAATCGATGGTTGTATCAATCGAATTAAGATTGTTTTTTCATTGACACTCGGTTAGTTGTGGTAACCAATTTAAATTTTCATTATAGTACCATATGATCGATTTTTGGTTGTGACAACCAATGTTTTATTCTTGACAGCAGAAATTGTATCAATAGA
The DNA here is from genome assembly GCA_963930755.1 of Eudasyphora cyanicolor. Taxonomy (NCBI): domain Eukaryota; kingdom Metazoa; phylum Arthropoda; class Insecta; order Diptera; family Muscidae; genus Eudasyphora; species Eudasyphora cyanicolor. Next base: position 182,339,217 of record OZ005736.1, on the reverse strand, counting down.
CCAAAGATTATTATTGCAACGACTAATTGGTTACTACAACAGAAAAATATTAATAAATAACCGTTTATTGGTTATCCCAATCATTTCCCAAATTTAAAATAATGAAATGTATTTTGGGAAATACAACCGAAAGATTGGTTGCTGTTCTTTTGCTGATACATGACAAACAAAAAATAAAATTACTCGACATAAAAAATCTTCAACATTTTGTTCAAGAACGGTATAGGTAATCAAAAATAATCTCGTGAGGATAATAATGTGTGGAATGCAGAATATATGTTGTGCAAAATATTTTACATAAATAAAAAATAAAAGCGACAATCATGAAATTGAAAGCACAAGGTTATGCGATATTTGCATACAAGTTTTGTGTTCTTTTTCGTGTACTAAAATGTGTGTCAAATATTTCCACATCTCATAATACTCGTAGTTATGAATTTGTAATATGGGATTTTTAATTTTGTTATGAATTGTTCTGATTTTTGTTCAACAAATATGATAAAAATTTATGAAAACTGTTTTTAATTAATTGTCGGTAGTATATGACTGACAAATTGTCAGAACAACCAATTCTTGAAAACAGTTGGTTGTGGCAACTTCAACAGATAATTTAAGCCACCATTTTCGTAGTTGGCGCAACCATATATGATTGTTGTCAACATGGAAGCAGAAGTATACCACAACCAAAATATTGGTTGTCCTGATGAAATCGCATGATAGTAGACAGAACTACAAAAATTCGGTTGGCAAATAATTCGGTTGAGGCAACCAAACTGTATTCTGTGTGCAGTGGTTCGGCCTGTTGTGCGCTCCTTATTTATGATTTTCATACCCCACGGATTACAGAAAATCGGTACTAGACACGTATTTTCTCAGTATCTTCCAGTCATATCCTCATCTCAGAGGATATATGGCAATATGTCGGAACCGAAATATCGGGATCTTGTATGTGTGAAAGCTGGGCAGTGACACAGAAAATGTTCTATCGTTTCGATGTTTTCCCTGCAAGCCCTGCACTCGTCGTTTTCTGCTAGTCCTATGCGATGAAGATGTGCCTGTAAGCTTGAGTGTCCCGTTAGAACACTTATCATCTTACTAATCTCGATCTTGTTTAGTTTCAGACAACAATATTTCGGATTATTCAAGTGTATTAAAACATCTTATTTCATGTTACTTATCTTTTTCTACGGACTTAAAGTTACACATCTTGCCAATTTTCAATTTTGAGTTATGTCACTCTTGAAGTGAGTGAGCGATGTGTTCCTGCCCATTTACAAATTATTATCGCTTTGTTAGGGAGGTGTGGGGTATTATATAGTTGGCCCCGCCCGACTTTCTGCCTTTCCTTACTGGGTTTCTTTAAAAAAGTAGGGAACCTCGAAATGGATCACGCTATACTTATATATATAATCAAAGAAATGATAAAAGTACAAAATTGCCTAGAATGTTTAAGCAGGTACGAGGCTGCCTTTTATAGGTATGCAAAACTAAGAGCACTCGTTTCGGTTATTGTTTCTGTTTCATTTCATAAATAATAATAATAAGGAAATAAAAGAAGCACACAGACTATACAAATACCAGAAAAACAATAAATTCACAACAACAGCGAAAATAAGGCGCAAGAAACACTGAGTAAGTGTATTTATTGTAAATGTAAATTGAATTGAATGGAAATGGAAATAGAGAAAAACAACAATAGAATATTAAATACGATGAAACCGTATAAAAATTGTGTTTATCATTATTAATATTTATTAAAAACTTTGTCCGCAGCAACAATGGTGGCTCAAGTGTTGGTGGGAGGGTGGCGGGCCAAGGTGTGTTGGGAGCTTGCCAGCCACGCCATAAAGCCAAATTAAACAATTTCATAATTAATACTTCCCTTTTTTTGTCTTCCAGAAAGTTGAAACTACGTATGTACTCATGATGTACCCTGGCTTGAACGTCTTTATGTCTGTTTGTGTATTCAAATTATTCGCTTATTATTCACTTCTTCGATAAAATACTCAAGATACACACATACGTAAGTATACATATGCTTGTATGAATGTACGCACATATCAAATTATTCCCATGGGCACGCACATATAATATTTTGTAGCTGAAACTATATTAATTATTTTTATTCAATTAAGAGTAAGTAAAAAACAGTCCACAGATTGTGTTTTGTTGTTATTTAACACTCCACGATATACACCCCTGCAAACACTTGGATGATTGTTATACAACGTATTGTCCGCGCGATAATTTCACGATTCTTCCAAACGATGCTTCTGGAATGAATCGTCATGGCGATCCGTGGCAGATGGATCAAAATCTTCCTAACAACAGTTGGAAGCTGTTTGGGATATCGGTCATCCGGACCACGATTCTACGATGGTTCCTAGCGATAATTTGAAGAAAGTTCGATTCTCCAAAGCTAAAGCGATTGTTTTACGATCGAGTAAAAATGAATGCAATCTTCTTAACCACAGTTGAAAGGTGTTCAGAAGATTTGTCCAAGATTATTCCTGGCGATTGTTTGATGTTTGCTCGCTTCACCATCATCTTAACAATAGTTTAGCGATCTGATAAAAATGTATACAATCTTTCTAACAACATTTGGAAATGGTTCAGTAGATTTATCGTCCGCGAGATGTTTCTACGATGGATGCATTTCTATGCTATGCTTTTGTGCAAGATATCGAAATTTCAAAATTAGGCCTACATGGGCGGGGCCACGCCTATTGGTCCGATTCCGCCCATTTTTTGAAAATTCACATAATCTGTCACTAAATGCATACACAAAAAATTTCAGCACTCTAGCTAAAAAATTGTCTCAATATCAAATTTGGACCCATATGGGCGGGTCCACGCCCGCTTGATATATCGAAAATTCAAGTACCCTATTTTCAGCACCCCCTACACATGTACATTCTGTGAAAATTTCAAGATGATCGGTCTAGCCGTTTAGACGTCTATACGGAACAAACAAACAAACATACAAACAAACAGACACTCTCTTTTATAACAGGTGGCGCAAAAGTAATCCTCCTATCAGAAAATGCTATAAATTTTGCGATTGGCCCCTAATGTCAGTTCTGTTTTGACATTTGTGTAGTAAACACATGCGAAATACACGTTAATAAACAATGTTACGCTGCACTGCTCCAGAACGCGGAATATTGCTGACTATTTATTTGACCAATAATCGGTCGGACCAATAATCATGAGTGATGAGGCCCATTTCCATCTTAGCGGGTACGTAAATAAGCAAAATTTACGCTTCTGGGGCACTGAAAATCCGCGTGTAACCCACGAAGAGCCATTACACCCGCTCAAAGTCACTGTATGGTGTGCTGTTTTCGCTGGAGGAGTCATCGGACCTTTTTTCTTCGAAGACGTCGCGGGCCAAACGGTTACTGTGAATGGTGAGCGCTACGATCAACTACGCAATGATCAACGAGTTCTTTTTGCCGCAACTTGATGAATTGGGATTGGAAAACATGTGGTTCCAACAGGACGGTGCAACGGCACACACTGCACGTGCCACAACCGATATGCTGAAGGATGCATTTCCCGGGCGCCTAATCTCCCGTTTTGGCGATTTGCACTGGCCAGCAAGATCGCCTGATTTGACCGCTCCAGACTTCTTTTTGTGGGGCTTTTTGAAGTCGCGGGTTTATGTCAACAAGCCTCAGACTCTTGCAGCTCTTAAAGACAATATCCGTCAAGAATGTGAGGACCTATCGCCGGAAGTTTTGGCTAAAGTGATGGAAAATGCCATAAAAAGGGCTCAAATGTCAATCAACTGTGGCGGCGGCCATTTACATGACATCATATTCTCGTCTTGATGTAAAAAAAATTAAAAGACCAAATACAAATAATCCACAAGAAGAATCAAAGTTTTTCATTTTTTTTTTTAAATTACAGGCAAAAAACATCGAGAGGTTACTTTTGCGCCACCTGTTATATATAGACTAGCTGAGCCCGGTGCGCTTCGCTGCCCATGTCAAAATTAGCGCTGTATTTTAAATCCGATCAGTACGAAATTCGGCAGAAAGAGGTTTATTATTACATGAAGGAATACTGCCAAATTCGGAGAAAATCGGTTCAGATTTAGATATAGCCCCCATATATATGTTACCCCGATTTGACATGTAAGCGCTGTAGAAACTGTATTTTATATCCGATCAGTACGAAATTCGGCAGAAAGAGGTTTCTTATTACATGAAGGAATACTGCCAAATTCGGAGAAAATCGGTTCAGATTTAGATATAGTCCCCATATATATGATACCCCCGATTTGAAATTCAAGCGCTGTAGAAACTGTATTTTATATCCGATCAGTAAGAAATTCGGCAGAAAGAGGTTTCTTATTACATGAAGGAATACCGCAAAATTCGGAGAAAATCGGTTCAGATTTAGATATAGCCCCCATATATATGTTACCCCCAATTTGACATGTAAGCGCTGTAGAGACTGTGTTTTATATCCGATCAGAAGGAAATTGGACAGAAACAGGTTTCTATTTTACATGAATGAGTATTCAAGGAAAATCGATTCAGATTTATATATAACCTCCATATATATGTATGTTCCTCGAGATTTGGTTACAAAGCGCTATAGAAGTTGTACTTTACTTCCGATCATTACAAAGTTGTCCAGAAAAATGTTTCTCAATTTTGGAACGAATATTGCTAAATTTAGCGATTATCGGTTCAAAATACATTTACCAATTATTCCACATTATTATCGCAATGACCCTTATCGCATTGTTAGGGAGGTGTAGGGTATTATATGGTCGGCCCCGCCCGACTTTCTGCCTTTCCTTACTGGTATTAATAATAAATTCACTGAATGAAAAAATACCGAATTCAGTGGAAAGTCCAGAAAATAGAAATGTATACTTATAAAATTTCCAAATTCTTGTTTCATTGGTCATGCATCACATTATCATATTGCGATTGTATTGGAGTGAGCAGCTGTAATTATCGCATTCCGAGCATTTTTGTTCATGTACTTCCTATATAATACTTGCAAGATATATCAAAATATGGGCTGGACCACGCCCACTGGTCCTATTCCGCCCATTTGTAAGCCAATCACGTAGACTGCTACCAGATATATGTACGCAAAATTTCAACACTCTCGCTAACAAAATGAGCAATATAATTCAATTTCAAAATTTGGCTCATATGGGCGGTGGCACGCCCATTGGTCAGATCCCGCCAAATTTTGGACCAATCACGTGGACTGTCACCAGATACATATGTACAACATTACAGCACTCTAGATAAAAAATTGTGCAAGATATATCAATTTCGAAATTTGGCTTATAAGGGCGGGGCCACGCCCATTGGTCCGATCCCGCCCATTTTCTGACCAATTACGTAGAATGCCACCAGATACATATACACAACATTGCAGCACTCCCGATAGCAAATTGTTCAAGATATCAAAATTTGGTCTATGTGGGCGGGGCCACGCCCATTGGGCCGATCCCGCCGATTTTTGGACCAATCACGCAGACTGCCACCATATACATATACACAAAATTCCAGCACTCTCGCTAACATATTGTGCAAGTTATATCAATTTCAAAATTTGGCTTATATGGGCGGGGCCAAGCCCATTGGTCCGATCCCGCCCATTTTTTGACCAATTACGTAGAATGCCACCAGATACATATACGCAACATTGCAGCACTCCCGCTAGCAAATTGTGCAAGATATCAAAATTTCAAAATTTGATCAATGTGGGCGGGGCCACGCCTATTGGTCCGAACCCGCCCATTTTTGGACCAATCACGTAGATCGCCAACGGATATATAAACACAAAATTCCAGGTCTCTCGCTAACAAATTGTGCAAGATATCACATTTTTAAAATTTGTCTTATATGGGCGGTGCCACGCCCATTGGTTCGATCCCGCCCGTTTTTGGAGCAATCACGTGGAATGCCATCAGATACATATGTACAACATTACAACACTCTAACTAACAAATTGTGCAAGATATATCAATTTCAAAATTTGGCTTATATGGGCGGGGCCACGCCCATTGGTCCGGTCCCGCCCATTTTTTGACCAATTACGTAGAATGCCACCAGATACATATACGCAACATTGCAGCACTCCCGCTAGCAAATTGTGCAAGATATCAAAATTTCAAAATTTGGTCTATGTGGGCGGGGCCGCGCCCATTGGTCCGATCCCGCCCATTTTTGAAGCCATCACGTAGACTGCCACCATGTACATATACATAACATTCCAGCACTCTCGCTAACAAATTGTGCAAACTATCTCAATTTCAAAATTTGGCTTATATGGGCGGGGCCACGCCCATTGGTCCGATTCCGCCCATTTTTTGAAAATTCACATAATCTGTCACTAAATGCATACACACAAAATTTCAGCACTCTAGTTAAACATGTTTCTCAATACCAAAATTTGACCCATATGGGCGGGTCCACGCCCACTTGATATATCGAAAATCCAAGTACCCTATTTTCAGCACCCCCAATACATGTACATTCTGTGAAAATTTCAAGATGATCGGTCAAGCCGTTTAGACGTCTATACGGAACAAACATACAAACAAACAAACAAACCCACAAACAGACACTCTCTTTTATATATATAGACTAGCTGAGCCCGGTGCGCTTCGCTGCCCATGTCAAAATTAGCGCTGTAGAAACTGTATTTTATATCCGATCAGTACGAAATTCGGCAGAAAGAGGTTTGTTATTACATGAAAGAATACTGCCAAATTCAGAGAAAATCGGTTCAGATTTAGATATAGCCCCCATATATATGTTACCCCCGGTTTGACATGTAAGCGCTGTAGAAACTGTATTTTATATCCGATCAGTACGAAATTCTGCAGAAAGAGGTTTCTTATTACATGAAGGAATACTGCCAAATTCGGAGAAAATCGGTTCATATTTAGATATAGTCCCCATATATATGTTACCCCCGATTTGAAATTCAAGCGCTGTAGAAACTGTATTTTATATCCGATCAGTAAGAAATTCGGCAGAAAGAGGTTTCTTATTACATGAAGGAATACCGCAAAATTCGGAGAAAATCGGTTCAGATTTAGATATAGCCTCCATATATATATATATATATATATGTTACCCCCAATTTGACATGTAAGCGCTGTAGAGACTGTGTTTTATATCCGGTCAGTAGGAAATTCGACAGAAACAGGTTTCTATTTTACATGAATGAGTATTCAAGGAAACTCGATTCAGATTTATATATAACCTCCATATATATGTTCCTCGAGATTTGGTTACAAAGCGAAGTTGTACTTTACTTCCGATCATTACAAAGTTCTCAGGAAAAATGTTTCTCAATTTAGGAACGAATTTTGCTTAATTTAGCGATTATCGGTTCAAAATAAGATATACATACACACACACACCACATTTACCAATTATTCCAAATTATTATCGCAATGACCCTTATCGCATTGTTAGGGAGGTGTAGGGTATTATATAGTCGGTCCCGCCCGACTTTCTGCCTTTCCTTACTGGTATTAGTAATAAATTCACTGAATGAAGAAATACCGAATTCAGTAGAAAGTCCAGAAAATAGAAATGTATACTTATAAAATTTCCAAATTCTTGTTTCATTGGTCATGCATCACATTATCATATTGCGATTGTATTGGAGTGAGCAGCTGTAATTATCGCATACCGAGCACTTTTGTTCATGTATTTCCTATATAATACTTGCAAGATATATCAAAATATGGGCTGTGCCACGCCCACTGGTCCTATTCCGCCCATTTGTAAGCCAAGCACGTAGACTGCTACCAGATACATATACGCAAAATGTCAACATTCTCAAAATGAGCAAGATAATTCAATTTCAAAATTTGGCTTATATGGGCGGTGGCACGCCCATTGGTAAGATCCCGCCAATTTTTGGACCAATCACGTGGACTGTAACCAGATACATATGTTCAACATTACAGCACTTTAGATACAAAATTGTGCAAGATATATCAATTTCGAAATTTGGCTTATAAGGGCGGGGCCACGCCCATTGGTCCGATCCCGCCCATTTTCTGACCAAGATATATCAAGATATATTCTGCAAGATATATCAATTTCGAAATTTGGCTTATAAGGGCGGGGCCACGCCCATTGGTCCGATCCCGCCCATTTTCTGACCAATTACGTAGAATGCCACAAGATACATATACGCAACATTGCAGCACTCCCGCTAGCAAATTGTGCAAGATATCAAAATTTCAAAATTTGGTCTATGTGGGCGGCCACGCCCATTGGTCCGATCCCGCCCATTTTTGGAGCCATCACGTAGACTGCCACCATATACATATACATAACATTCCAGCATTCTCGCTAACAAATTGTGCAAAATATCTCAATTTCAAAATTTGGCTTATATGGGCGGGGCCACGCCCATTGGTCCGATTCCGCCCATGTTTGGAAAATTCACATAATCTGCCACTAAATGCATACAAACAAAATTTCAGCACTCTAGCTAAAAAATTTTCTCAATACCTCAATTTGACCCATATGGGCGGGTCCACGCCCACTTGATATATCGAAAACTCAAGTACCCTATTTTCAGCACCCCCTACACATGTACATTCTGTGATAATTTCAAGATGATCGGTCAAGCCGTTTCGACGTCTATACGGAACAAACAAACAAACACACAAACAAACCCACAAACAGACATTCTCTTTTATATATATAGATAGACTAGCTGAGCCCGGTGCGCTTCGCTGCCCATGTCAAAATTATTCCGATTAAAAAGATATTATTTTTGTAATAATTATTATTTATTTGTTCTTTATTAAAGTGCTCTTTGGTATACTACATTTTTTGTTTTGCCATTTGGTGCGAATACATAAAGATCGGATGGTTTACCCATATATATGTACCTCCGATTTGGCATATATGCACTGTATAAGCAACATTTTTGAACCGATTTGTACAAAAATTGACAGAGAGTAGTCTCGTGATACACTTAGAGACAATACAAAATTTGGCGGAAATCTGTTCAAATTTAGATATAGCCCCCATATATATGTTACCCCCGATTTGATATGTAAGCGCTGTAGAAACTGTATTTTATATCCGATCAGTAAGAAATTCGGCAGAAAGAGTTTCTTATTACATGAAGGAATACCGAAAAATTCGGAGAAAATTGGTTCAGATTTAGATATAGCCCCCATATATATGTTACCCCCAATTTGACATGTAAGCGCTGTAGAGACTGTGTTTTATATCCAATCAGTACGAAATTTGACAGAAACAGGTTTCTATTTTACATGAATGAGTATTCAAGGAAAATCGATTCAGATTTATATATAACCTCCATATATATGTTCCTCCAGATTTGGTTACAAAGCGCTATAAAAGCTGTACTTTACTTCCGATCATTACAAGTTCTCCAGAAAAATGTCTCTCAATTTAGGAACGAATATTGCTTAATTTAGCGATTATCGGTTAAAAATAAGATATACATCCACATCCACACACACCACAATTACCAGTTATTCCAAATTATTATCGCAATGACCCTTATCGCATTGTTAGGGAGGTGTAGGGTATTATATAGTCGGCCCCGCCCGACTTTCTGCCTTTCCTGTTCAAATTTAGATATAGCCCCCATATATATGTTACCCCCGATTTGATATGTAAGCGCTGTAGAAACTGTATTTTATATCCGATCAGTACGAAATTCGGCAGAAAGAGGTTTGTTATTACATGAAGGAATACTGCCAAATTCGGAGAAAATCGGTTCAGATTTAGATATAGACCCCATATATGTGTTACCCCCGATTTGACATGTAAGCGCTGTAGAAACTGTATTTTATATCCGATCAGTACGAAATTCGGCAGAAAGAGGTTTCTTATTACATGAAGGAATACTGGCAAATTCGGAGAAAATCGGTTCAGATTTAGATATAGACCCCATATATATGTTACCCCCGATTTGAAATTCAAGCGCTGTAGAAACTGTATTTTATATCCGATCAGTACGAAATTCGGCAGAAAGAGGTTTCTTATTACATGAAGGAATACTGCCAAATTCGGAGAAAATCGGTTCAGATTTAGATATAGTCCCCATATATATGTTACCCCCGATTTGTAATTCAAGCGCTGTAGAAACTGTATTTTATATCCGATCAGTAAGAAATTCGGCAGAAAGAGTTTCTTATTACATGAAGGAATACCGAAAAATTCGGAGAAAATTGGTTCAGATTTAGATATAGCCCCCATATATATGTTACCCCCAATTTGACATGTAAGCGCTGTAGAGACTGTGTTTTATATCCGATCAGTACGAAATTTGACAGAAACAGGTTTCTATTTTACATGAATGAGTATTCAAGGAAAATCGATTCAGATTTATATATAACCTCCATATATATGTTCCTCCAGATTTGGTTACAAAGCGCTATAAAAGCTGTACTTTACTTCCGATCATTACAAAGTTCTCCAGAAAAATGTCTCTCAATTTAGCAACGAATGTTGCGATTATCGGTTAAAAATAAGATATACATCCGCACACACCACAATTACCAGTTATTCCAAATTATTATCGCAATGACCCTTATCGCATTGTTAGGGAGGTGTAGGGTATTATATAGTCGGCCCCGCCCGACTTTCTGCCTTTCCTTACTGGTATTAGTTATAAATTCACTGAATGAAAAAATACCGAATTCAGTGGAAAGTCCAGAAAATAGAAATGTATACTTATAAAATTTCCAAATTCTTGTTTCATTGGTCATGCATCACATTATCATATTGCGATTGTATTGGAGTGAGCAGCTGTAATTATCGCATACCGAGCATTTTTGTTCATGTATTTCCTAGATAATACTTGCAAGATATATCAAAATATGGGCTAGGCCACGCCCACTGGTCGTATTCCGCCCATTTGTAAGCCAATCACGTAGACTGCTACCAGATACATATACGCCATTTCAACACTCTCGCTAACAAAATGAGCAAGATAATTCAATTTCAAAATTTGGCTTATATGGGCGGTGGCACGCCCATTGGTCAGATCCCGCCAATTTTCTGACCAATTACGTAGAATGCCACCAGATACATATACAAAACATTGCAGCACTCCCGCTAGCAAATTGTGCAAGATATCAAAATTTGGTCTATGTGGGCGGGGCCACGCCCATTGGGCCGATCCCGCCCATTTTTTGACCATTCACGCAGACTGCCACCATATACATATACACAAAATTCCAGGTCTCTCGGTAACAAAATGTGCAAGATATCACATTTTTAAAATTTGGCTTATATGGGCGGTGCCACGCCCATTGGTCCGATCCCGCCCATTTTTGGAAAAATCACGTGGACTGCTACCAGATACATATACACAACATTGCAGCACTCTCGCTAGCAAATTGTGCAAGATATCGAAATTTCAAAATTTGGTCTATGTGGGCGGGGCCACGCCCATTGGTCCGATCCCGCCCATTTTTGGACCAATCACGTAGACTGTCACCTGATACATATACACAAAACTACAGAACGCTCGCTAATAAATTGTGGAAAATATTTCAATTTCAAAATTTGGCTTGTACGGGCGGGGCCACGCCCATTCACATAATCTGACACTAAATGCATACACACAAAATTTCAGCACTCTAGCTAAAAATTTTTCTCAATACCAAAATTTGACCCATATGGGCGGGTCCACGCCCACTTGATATATCGAAAATTCAAGTACCCTATTTTCAGCACCCCCTTCACATGTACATTCTGTGAAAATTTCAAGATGATCGGTCTAGCCCTTTAGACGTCTATACGGAACAAACAAACATACAAACAAACCCACAAACAGACACTCTCTTTTATATATATAGACTAGCTGGACCCGGTCCACTTCGTTGCCCCAGACTTCAGATTTCCGATGCCGTCCATTTATCAAAACATGGTTTATGTAGATATCGACAGTAGGAATATCGTTAATCTATTCGTAGGTACGGACAGTAGGAATCACTAAAAACATTGGCTTATATGGGCGGGGCCACGCCAACTGGTCCGATTCCGCCCATTTTTTTATAATTCACATAATCTGCCACTAAATGCATACTCACAAAATTTCAGCACCCTTGCTAAAATTTTTTCTCAATATCAAAATTTGACCCATATGGGCTGGTCCACGCCCACTTGATATATCGAAAATTCAAGTACCCTATTTTCACCACCCCCGACACATGTACATTCTGTGAATATTTCAAGAAGATCGGTCCAGGCGTTTAGACGCCTATACGTAACAAACCAACATACAAACAAACAAACAAACAAACCCACAAACAGACACTCTCTTTTATATATAATAGCTGAGCCCGGTGCGCTTCGCTGCCCTTGCCAAAATTAGCGCTGTAGAAACTGTATTTTATATCCGATCAGTACGAAATTCGGCAGAAAGAGGTTTCGTATTACATGAAGGAATACCGCAAAATTCGGAGAAAATCGGTTCAGATTTAGATATAGCCCCCATATATATGTTACCCTTAATTTGACATGTAAGCGCTGTAGATACAGTGTTTTATATCCGATCAGTACGAAATTCGACAGAAACAGGTTTCTATTTTACATGAATGAGTATTCAAGGAAAATCGATTCAGATTTATATAACCTCCATATATATGTTCCTCCAGATTTGGTTACAAAGCGCTATAGAAGTTGTACTTTACTTCCGATCATTGAAAAGTTCTCCAGAAAAATGTTTCTCAATTTAGGAACGAATATTGCTTAATTTAGCGATTATCGGTTCAAAATAAGATATACATACACACACACACACCACATTTACCAATTATTCCAAATTATTATCCCAATGACCCTTATCGCATTGTTAGGGAGGTGTAGGGTATTATATAGTCGGCCCCGCCCGACTTTCTGCATTTCCTTACAGGTATTAGTAATAAATTCACTGAATGAAAAAATACCGAATTCAGTGGAAAGTCCAGAAAATAGAAATGTATACTTATAAAATTTCCAAATTCTTGATTCATTGGTCATGCATCACATTATCATATTGCGATTGTACTGGAGTGAGCAGCTACAAGGTGGCGCAAAAGTAACCTTTCGATGTTTTTTGTGCCAAAGTCACCGACCGATTATTGGTCAAATAAATAGTCAGCAATATTCCGCGTTCTGGAGCAGTGTAGCGTAACATTGTTTATTAACGTGTATTTCGCATGTGTTTACTACACAAATGTCAACATTAGGCATTAGGGGCCAATCGCAAAATTTATAGCATTTTCTGATAGGAGGATTACTTTTGCGCCACCTTGTATAATTATCGCATACCGAGCATTTTTGTTCATGTGTTTCCTATATAATACTTGCAAGATATATCAAAATATGGACTGTGCCACGCCCACTGGTCCTATTCCGCCCATTTGTAAGCCACGGAATAGCTGTCACGTAGACAGCTACCAGATACATATACGCAAAATTTCAACAATCTCGCTAACAAAATGAGCAAGATAATTCAATTTCAAAATTTGGCTTATATGGGCGGTGGCACGCCCATTGGTAAGATCCCGCCAATTTTTGGACCAATCACGCGGACTATCACCAGAAAGATATGTATAACATTACAGCACTCTAGATAAAAAATTGTGCAAGATATATCAATTTCGAAATTTGGCTTATAAGGGCGGGGCCACGCCCATTGGTCCGATCCCGCCCATTTTCTGACCAATCACGCAGACTGCCACCAGATACATATACACAAAATTCCAGCACTCTCGCTACTAAATTGTGCAAGATAGCTCAATTTTTGGTTATATGGGCGGGGCCACGCCCTTTGGTCAGATCCCGCTCATTTTTAGACGAATCACGTAGGCTTCCACCAGACACATATACATTAAATTACAGCACTCTCGCTAACAAATTGTGCAAGATATCTAAATTTCAAAATTTGGCTTATATGGGCGGGGCCACGCCCATTGGTCCTATCCCGCCCATATTTGGACCAATCGCGTAGATAGCCAACGGATGTATATGCACAAAATTCCAGCTCTCTCGATAATAAATTGTGCAAGATATCACATTATTAAAATTTGGCTTATTTTGGCGGTGCCACGCCCATTGGTCCGACCCGGCCCATTTTTGGACCAATCACGTGGACTGCCACCAGATACATATGTTCAACATTACACCTCTCTCGGTAACAAATTGTGCAAGATATCACATTTTTAAAATTTGGCTTATATGGGCGGGGCCACGCCCATTGGTCCGATCCCGCCCATTTTTTGACCAATTACGTAGAATGCCGCCAGAAACATATTCGCAACATTGCAGCACTCCCGCTGGCAAATTGTGCAAGATATCACATTTTTAAAATTTGGCTTATATGGGCGGGGCCACGCCTATTGGTCCGATCCCGCCCATTTTTGGACCAAGCACGTAGACTGCCACCATATACATGTACACAAAATTCCAGCGCTCTCGCTAACAAATTGTGCAAAATATCTAAATTTCAAAATTTGGCTTATATGGGCGGGGCCACGCCCATTGGTCCGATTCCGCCAATTTTTGGAAAATTCACATAATCTGCAACTAAATTCATACACACAAAATTTCAGCGGTCTAGGTAAAAATTTTTCGCAATATCAAAATTTGACCCATATGGGCGGGTCCACGCCCACTTGATATATCGAAAATTCAATACCCTATTTTCAGCACCCCCTACACATGTACATTCTGTGAAAATTTCAAGATGATCGGTCAAGCCGTTTAGACGTCTATACGGAACAAACAAACAAACACACAAACAAACCCACAAACAGACACTCTCTTTTATATATATAGATTTATTGTATTAACTATTATACAAGTATCGAATTCAATAAATAATAATGTCAATAATATATTTAAACGTTTTTCTTGGGGTCTTTTTACTTATCGTCGCTTACTCGAGATTCACACAAGACAATTGCCACGTGTGTAGCACGACTTTCAAGTCGTCAAAGTGATTCGCAAGCGAATTACTTCGGCGAATCGCATTAATTTCGCCACAACGATGCGGATAATCAAAACTCGCTATCGACTTGCCTTGGCGAATCGCTTTCAATTCTCCACGGCGATGCGGATAATCAAAAAATTGTTCCCTTTTGATCTCGCAAGCGAATCTTCTTCTGCATTACTTACGTTTCATCTTGGCGAATCACTTTGATTGCTTACAGCGATGATTCGTTGACGAAACGCAGATGACAATCGCGGCGATCTATCAAGGCTTCGAGGCGATTCGCGGAAGAATCTTCTGCGACCAAAAATGTTTGCGACCAGCAGTAAAAGAATTAACCACATCAATATTCATGCGCCGGAAAATCGGTACAAAGTGTAGATTTTAGGAACAACTCGAACATGCCGAATGTTTCTATACCTTCTACCCTGGACCGCATGTGAATGGTTTCGGGTACAAATAAACACCAGTAGTTTTGATTTAGCTGCCATATTTACTTTTTCATGGCTACAGTGGCACACGCTGAAAAAATCGCATCTCTAGTAAAAGGGTTTTCCAACAAGAGGTGTTATTTTGGTATTCAAAGAACAATGTCATTTTTGAGATAAATGATCGGATGTTTATTTCATAATAAAGAGGAAGGTATGCCGTTAATAATGAAAAACAACATCAGCCAAATGGCCACCACGACCACGCTTACAGGACCATATCCTTTTCATGAAATTTTCCATAACCAAATCGCAAAGTGGCTACCCTATGTCCTCGATAGCCTCACGAATTCTATCTTATCTTTCACGTGGCCCCAAAGGAAGAAGTCGCAAGGTGTTAAATCACAAGATAACACGGTCCGGAAACTTTTCCCGTAACAGAGCAATGGTTTTGTTGCTTGTGTGGCACGTAGCGCCGTCTTGTTGAAAGTAAACGTTGTCCAGATCAATACCATCCAACTCCGACCATAAAAATCATTAATCATCTCTCGATAGCGCAATCCATTCAACGTAACTGTTGATCCAACCTCATTTTTGAAAAAGTAAGGTCCAATGACACCGACGGACCATAAACCGCACCAAAGAGTCACACGTTGAGGATGGAGAGGCTTCTCAATAATAACTCTTGGGTTTTCCGAGCCCCAGATGCGACAATTTTGCTTGTTGACGTAGCCACCGAGGTGGAAATGGGCCTCATCAGTCAAGATGATTTTTCGATGGAATTCCGGATCATTTTCATGCATTTCAAGGACCCAATCGACCGCCTTGAGGTCTTGTGGTAACTGAACTTCATAAGCCTTAAGACCCAAGTCTTTATGCAAGATAAGGTGTAATTACGTTTGTGGAATGCCCAATTCCAAAGAACGACGAGGAATGGACAAACCTGGGGTTTCTTCAACACTTTGGGCTACAGCAGCAATATTCTCAGTTGAGGAGGTACTTTTCAAAACTTGACTATTCCATTTTGAAATAACTGATTTTTTTATTCTTTTTTTGTTTGGTAGCACTGAATTCGCAGATCAGCGAAATTAAAATTGTTCGAAATATGTAGGACTAATATTATCGTCTTTAATAATGCACCAAAAATTCGGGTTTCATACGCAGGGCCATAGTATTTTCGCACATTGTGCAAAAACACAAAAAGTGTAATAGTCAAGTTTTGAAAAGTTCCTCCTCAGTTGTTCTTGAGCGACGTGCACGGGTTTTATTCTTCACATCACTAACTTAAGTTAAGACAATTGTCCCAACAGCTCGAATTTTTCCACCATTTTCTGTATTGCGGTCCGACAAGGTGCTTCACGACGACCCAAAAATGCTTTAGTTTTGCGAACTGTAACTGCAAGATTTTCACAATTTTTGTAGTGAATTTCAATAATTTCAGTGTGTTGTTGAATCATGTATCGTTCCAATTTTAGTAATGGCGTAGTTTCTACTTGTCAAAGTCAAAGAATAAAAGATTCAAAGGTGACAGCTACCGAAATACCGGGTGATTCAAAATAACACCTCTTGTTGGAAAACCCTGTATATTGTCTCAAACATATTCGGCTTGAAACATATATGTGTTTAGCGTACACTCTAAATATATAATATTTGTATCTACACGCAAATATTATGTATTTGGGTAGGTGTTGTTATATACAAATATTTGTTTCCATCCAAATTTTTTTTTTATTTGGGACTATTTTTGTTCGGAAAAAATATCGATACCTTAATTGTGTTAAGTTGTATGTAATTATGTCAGCAATTTGTAAAAATACTTTATAATTGAAATCGTATAATCTTGGATAACTAAAAAATTACTTGAAGGATAGACAACAAACGACGACAGTGAGTTCTTTGCAACGGAAGGAATAGTCCGACACCAAGGAAAAACTAAAACTAAACTGATTCACACAAGGCAATTTTTTCCAAGCAAGTGCCAAAGTTTGTAGGAGAGAGAGGCAGGGAGCTCTTTCCCCCTGCCTCTCCCACAAACTTTGACACTTGCTTGGAAAGAATTGCTCTTGTAAATCTGGACTAAGCAAAAATGGAACGTGAGTTAAATTAATTTAACTGCCACAATGTTGCAGCTATCCAATTCGGGAAAAATTAAAAAAAAAAACAGTAAGGAAAGGCAGAAAGTCGGGCGGGGCCGACTATATAATACCCTACACCTCCCTAACAATGCGATAAGGGTTATTGCGATAATAATTTGGAATAATTGGTAAATGGGTAAGAACATATATATGCGGATATATCTAATTCTGAACCGATAATCGCTAAATTAAGCAATATTCGTTCCTAAATTGAGAAACATCTTTCTGGAGAATTTTGTAATGATCGGAAGTAAAGTACAACTTCTATAGCGCTTTGTAACCAAATCAGGAGGAACATATATATGGAGCTTATATATAAATCTGAATCGATTTTCCCTGAATACTCATTCATGTAAAATAGAAACCTCTTTCTGTCGAATTTCGTACTGATCGGATATAAAATACAGTCTCTACAGCGCTTGAATGTCAAATCGCTTGAATGCTAACATATATATTGGGGCTATATCTAAATCTGAACCGATTTTCTCCAAATTTGGCAGTATTCCTTCGTGTAATAAGAAACCTCTTTCTGCCGAATTTCGCTGTGATCGGATATAAAATACAGTTTCTACAGCTATTGAATTTCAAATCGGGGGAAACATATATATGGGGGCTATATCTAAATCTGAACCGATTTTCTCCGAATTTGGTAGTATTCCTTCATGTAATAAGAAACCTCTTTCTGCCGAATTTCGTACTGATTGGATATAAAATACAGTTTCTACAGCGCTTACATGTCAAATCGGGTGCAACATATATATGGGGGCTATATATAAATCTGAACCGATTTCCCCAAATTTGGTATTGTATCTAAGTGTATCACGAGACTACTCTCTGTCAATTTTTGTACAAATCGGTTACAAAATGTTGCTTATACAGTGCATATATGCCAAATCGGAGGTACATATATATGGGAGCTATATGTAAATCTGAACCGATTTTAACCAAATTCAATAGGGATCGTCCTTGGGCCTAAAAAAAGATATGTGCAAAGTTTCGTTGAGATCGGACCATAATTGCGACCTGTACTTTGATTACAAGAATACGTCTACAGACAGACAGACAGACGGACATAGCTAAATCGACTCAGAAAGTGATTACAAGTCGATCGGTATAATAAACAATGGGTCTATCTCTTCTCCTTTTGGGTGTTACAAACAAATGCACAAAGTCATAATACCCTGTACCACAGTGTGGTGTAGGGTATAAAAATGTGCACATAGACAGAAACGTAAATACGGCATAAAATTCTTAAAAATGCATATATTTCGATGAATTTTTTTTTAAAGTTCTTTATTTTGATATTAGAAATAATAATCAAACGCAAAATGCGGACATTTCTAATGGAAAATACCTCAATTCCCAAAAAATACATCAAAAATCCCCAAAAATGGTATTTTTACTTTTAGTCCTATATCTTCGATATGAAAAGCCGCGCTCGGGATTCCCTTTGCAGTCGATTTTGTTACACCCTAATACAAATAAATAAAAAGAAAAATTTAACAATTTAGCTTTGCGATTGGAGAAAATCGATCAAACTTTTGAAATTTATGTAAAAAAAGGTCCAAATCGGAGAAGGGTGGCAACCACACCAATTTAAATTTTGGCTTAGGATTTTCTCTAACATATTCTGTGAAACGTCTCCTTTAAAATGAGTTTAAATTTTATATACTTTGTGTAACAAACTTTTTCTACAAGACCTAAATACGAATTGGACTGTTTTCGCCAAAAAATCTCAAAAAATTAAATTTTTTCAAAAATTTGACTTTATAAGACCATAACTTTCTTATTTCTTCACATATCATATCGATTATTTTTTTCATGATATTGTAAATTTTATTGGCAATCCATAAAAAAACACGCGAACAAAAGCGGTAAACTTTTAACTGAGATATTGGCTAAACACCAAGGCAAAGTCGACGAAAAAATGAAAAATTCTAATTTAAAATCCACATATCTCGGAAACTATTCATGATATCTTCAAACTATAAAATGTTTATTGTAGGTCTATTCTAGAGTATCCACAGAAAAAACCCCACTAAAACCGGACACTCCATTCAAAAGTTAGAAGCCGGTGAAAATTTTGTATACCCGAGGTGGTCAACTTTAGGGCCCTGTAGCTCCGCCCCGCTATTGGTACATCTTTTGGTACAAATGTGCGAATACACTGGGGTGTCTATACCTTCGATTGTCTTTGGTTCTGGATTTTTCAAAATAGGTATTTTTCCAATATATTCAAGAATATATGCTAAACTGCTGTTATGGGGGTAGTAGTTTTTCCAAATGTGTAAATGGGGGGTATTTTGGGTCGAGGAATCCAGTTTTGCGATTTATATTTATTTTTGAGTGAAGCCAGAGGGCTCTTTCGTAAGTTGTTGGGATTTTATCGGCTTTTTGGGGAAATTTTGCGATTGAATTACACAGTGCGACAGTCCAAAAAGCGCGATATTATTTTTCTTGTAGGTCTTGGCGAGTACAACAAGTACGATTGTTCTATAAAATTTGTAAGGAACAACACGCAACCAGTCTCTTAAAAATCCGTTTGTAATTGACTGATTATTTTTGCTTGGTTATTTTTGCCACTTATTTTAAAAAAATGCGACCAAATTTTGTCATTTGGCACATTTTTCGGTAGATGGTTAAACGCACCTCGGAGACAACAGTAATCTGAGTATAGCTGATCGCTATTAATGTTATTTGAGATTTGCAAAACATTTGGAATTCCTAATAAGCTATCCCAAGTCAAAAGGGATGTTTTTAAACTCAATACAGAAATTGTTTTGTAAAAGGAATTGTCTGTAAAATCATACCGGTTTTCTAAGTAAGTTATAGAAGTTTTCAAAAATTTATTTGCTTCTGATTTAAACATGTCAATTTCACAACTTTACTTCCATAAAAGTTATCATTTATTCGACTGTGTAGACTGCTGTTCAGTTTAGTCATTATACTGTGAAGCTCTAATATCATGTTTAACTTTTTGTCAATCAGCTGTTGTGATCAGTGTTGGGCAAAAAATCATTACTGTTTAGACTAGAAACACAATCATATCGGATGGCGGTCGGCGAATTTATCTTCAGGAGCACTTCTTATGGTTTATATGAAATACTGATTGTGTTTTTTGAAATATGCTGGTTAATATAGTTTGTACTCAAAATTGCGACTTAATATTTCAAAAATGGTGTTAGCTTGACAAATGTAATTTTGTCTTGACACTTGACAAACATTAAAAAAGCTTGACAATCAAGCCAAATCAATCCCGTCTGGCAACCCTAGTTGCAGATCATATTTCAAGGTGTTGCAAACAGAATGACAAAGCTAGTGCACCCCCTGCTATGGTGGCAGGTATACAAATTATCGATTTCCATACAATGATAAGTCATAATAAGCCGCTAGGCGGCTCTATGATATACTCGATTTTCAAGATATGCTAAGTCGAAACTGGTTGTTTTCAGGAGAGGCGAATTTTCGTTTTAGTGAAATTTTAAATTTGTGTAGAATTGCCTTGTATTTTGTTTTGAGCTTAACTTCATTGAATTGATGGATATGACTAAAGACAATTTCGAATATTCTCCAGTATAACGTACTTAGCAAGTCGACTTAGCATTCTTTACAATGGAGGTATTAATTTACATGCAGTATTAAAATTCTGTAATACTCCATTGTTTTTTTTTCGAAAATATTTGTTTGTCTATGTGTACGTAATCTAATAATAAATAAAAATGTTATTATTTCCTTTAAAAAATAATTTTTATAATTATTTCTCTATTACTAAAATAATTATTCTCTAAGAAATTTATACATGTTAAGCTCCCTCTTGTGACAATAAACGAATCAAAACGAAGGTGACTATAACAAAATTCAGGGTGATCCATTTCGAGGTTCCCTACTTTTTTAAAGAATGTTTATTATCATTTGAAAGAACATTCTTTGGCATTTATTTTTTGAAGATTATGTCTATCAAATGTTGGCCGCGGCTACGTCTCAGATGGTCCATCCATTGAGTCCAATTTTCGATTACTCGTTCGAGCATTTCGACTGGTAACTGGCGAATGACACGCGTGATGTTTTACTCCAAGGCCTGAATCGAAGCGGGTTTGTCCGCATAAACTTTAAACTTCACATATCCCCACAGGAAAATGTCTAACGGTGTGATATCACAGAAAACGTGAAATTATCTGCTAACCGAAGTGTTCTCTCAATAAATCCATTGATTGATGCGATGTGTGGGAAGTTGCTCCGTCTTGTTGAAACCAAATGTCGCCGAGATCACGAGCTTCAATTTTAGGCATCAAATAGTCGGTTATCATGGCACGATAACGGTCGCCATTGACGGTTACGTTCCCACCGGCATCATTTTTGAAGAAATATGGACCGATGATTCCGGTACGTCGGATCGGGAATCGGTCAATGTGTTTTTTTTTATTTAAAAAAAATGGGCTTAGCGCAATTGTTGAACGATTATTTTGATAATAAAACCGAATAATTTGTAAACGTTGTTCAGGCGTAAGTCTTTCCATGAAGAAATGCCAAATAATACTTAACAAAAATAACATGACAGCATGACACGACTCACACGTGATCTGTTAAAAAAGGCTATTGAAAAAAGTATCTCTACCTAGATCACCCATTATAAACCGATTTGTTAAATTTTTGCTTTTGTAATTGCCGCTGTGTAGTATCTACGAGTATGGCTCAAATACCATATTTTGGAGCGAACTCTATAGGCGAGCTATGTAAAACATTGACCGATATGGCCCATTTGCAATCCCAAACTACCTGCAAATATAAGAAGTATTATAACGGACGGACAGACAGACGGACTCGTCTTAGAATTTTACGACGATTAAAAATATATATACAGGGTTGCCCATATTCGACGGACCCATGTTTTTTTTGGGCCCATTCCAATCGACGAGGCTTGTCCGCAGGCAACAATCTTTGCGTCAATTGAATTTTGTACGGGAACAAATGCAAATCAACGCGAATAATCCGTTGTAAAGTGGACCGAGCCATGCCCAACTGCTGAGAACGGCGTTTTTGGGATGTTCTTGGGGACCTCTCAACACTGGCTCGTACGGCAGCGATATTCTCGGCCGATCGCCTTGGTCGACTTTTATTTGGCCTCTTCGGATTAGAAAGAGCCTCACCAGTCGAAAATTTTTCGTATAAACGCTTAATGGTGTTCTTAGAAGGCGCACTTCTCACATTTTTTAATATTTTAAAAGCACGTTGAGTTTTCACAATTGACTTCTTCTGTTGAATGTAAATTTCAACTATTTCGCGTGGCGTGTATTGTTCCATGGTAAAAATCTGCTTGGACTGACGCTTCAAACGCGGTATGTCATTAAGCGATCTGACATCTCTGTCGAAAATTATGGCGTTGCCAGATGGGTCCGTCGAATATGGGAGACCCTGTACTTTAGGAGTGACAAAATGCATATAACCCTCATCCTATTGTGGAGGGTATAAAAACGTTGATACTTAAACTAATGAGACTTTGTATGCACATAGAAATAATAGAACGAGGTATGTAAATTGGAAGGAAATAGATAGTCAACTTTACTATATTGGTTTTATTACAAACATGGAGAACAATGAGGAACTTGAAACCTCCAAAAAAAGAAAACTTACAACAAAATTTCAGCTTTAAACCTGAAAAATCGCTTTAGTCATGTTTAAAGAAAGGAATGGAATGTCTTTCGACCATACTCGAATAAGCTCAGAACTTTTAAGAAGACTGAATTTTGATGAAACTGTAAAAATTTTCACAATTTCTTGCTTTCACCTCAAGGAACAGAATTAATAAAATATTTTTACAAAAGTACAAAGTACATGTGGCAAAATAAATAAATTTTAATTTTGAAATTGATCTCTGAATATTTTTGTATATTTTGTTATGCTTTACTTGTATGTCCTTTTTTTAAATAAATACTTTTAAACCGAATTTTTCCATAATTTTGCAGTTCAGATTTTTCTTCCAAAATCCTGCTAAAATGGAATTTGAATCTGGCAACCCTATCCGTAATACTAAAGCCAAAGCTGAGTATAGACGATTGCCAGATCGGCAAACGTTATCAACCCTGCTAAAGTGCTGCAAATATACGAACAATGACAGATTGTTAGGCAAAGGTGAATTGACAGTTCAGACGATTGCAGGAAAACATTACAATTTTATATATTTACAATATATGTTGTAAATATTTATATGCAGGATTGCCAATAAAAATACATTATAGACAGTGTTGCAAATAAAATGTTTTTCTGGCAATGGCGCCGTTGTCACATGCAAAAACTTCGCACATACAACAATCTGCAAATTATCTCGCATTGACTTTTCTGCTAACGTTGCAAAACAAAGATTGTGTGTTCACACGGTTGTAAATTCACAGGGTTGCATTTTTCCGCCATTTTTCTGGCAACGTTGTCCGATCTGCAAATCGTGTGTACTTACCTTAAGTATACACGATTGCCACATCCGACAACGTTATGAACCCTGTTAAAGTGCTGCAAATGTACGGACATTGACAGATTGGCAATGACAATGGCGCCGTTGTCGCATGCATAAACTTCGCACATCTAACAATCTGCAAATTATCTCGCAATGACTTCTGCTAACGTTGCAAAAGAATAATTGTATGTTCACACGGTTGTAAATTCACAAATTCCCGAAAAACATTTTATTGGCAACACTGTCTATAAAATATTTTTATTGACAATCCTGCATATAAATATTTACAAAATATGTATATTGTAAATATATGAAATAGTAAGGATTTCTTGCAATCGTCTGAACTGTCAATTCACCTTTGCCTAACAATCTGTCATTGTCCGTACATTTCCAGCACTTTAACAGGTTTGATAACGTTGTCAGATCTGGCAATCGCGTATGCTTAGCTTAAGTTTAAATTCTGAAAATATCATTTGAATTCATTACATAGAAAATAATAGTAATAGTCAGAAAATAGTTTAACAGCCTGTTCCTGTAACTTGAAAATTTGCTTTCGTTCGCCTGCCAGACGACAAACAGCTGATTTGGGTTTCAGTAACTACCATCAGGACGACAAGTCACATGATAATGATCTCGTATGAAAACGTAATCATTTCAGTGTAAATTTTGGTTTCTCTATCATCTGGGCGAACACAAATGTCAGATCGAGTCACTTTATTTTATTTGTCGAATGATAGGAACAACGGCAAAAAACGTTATTAAAAGCAAAAATAAGTAGATATTAATATGATTATGGTAAAAACAATTAAATAATAATAAAATTCTATACACACACATATGTATACATATTTAAGCAAAAATAAATCAACATTGGCAGCTCGCTAAGTCCCGATTTACACTGGCTGAATGTTCAGCAGATTGTCGGCGTTTTGTAGGAGAGAGAGGCAGTCGGCAAGAGGAGGGAAAAAACTCTCCCTGAACATTTTGAGTTATTCATGCAAGTTCAAAAGAGAATTTGATGATAAGCAGCTGAAAAAACTTGCCTAGTGTAAATTCGGACTGAGATGGACAAAATCATCAGGGCCCAATGAAAGAGACGTGAGAGAGAGAGAGAAAGAATTGAGTCTTGCTCAGCTCAGCTGATTCACCCAGGGTAGATTTTTTGGCCACCGCTAGTGTAAAGAGTACAGAGGTGTATTTGCTCAGGTCGACCATACAAAAATGTTTGCTTTTTTAAACCGGAAGTTGCAAAATTATTTATCTGGCAATTACATTATTTTCCAATTGGTAAATTGCTAACGTCATTGACGTAAGGACAGGCGAACGAACCAACTAACCTTAGAGAAACCAAATTCCTAGCGAATGTGAGTGACTGGTTCTCGTTCGCAAAGACTTTCGTTAGAAATACAGAAACAGAACCATTCAGAAACAACCATTTCAAAATCGAGATCACAGGCACAGCCCAATTATTTTGTCCTACAGCTTCTGTAGCGTTATATATGTCAACAAATATAATGCAAATCCTTAAAAATAATAATAAAACATCTTTTTCGGTTCATCAAAAATCATTTAATTTATTTATATTCGTACAACAAATTATTTTGTTCGTACAACAGAGGGAAATTATTCTGATGCCTCACAAGCATCGCCATCGTCAACACAAAGTAAATAATTTATGTATAACATTAGAACAATTATCTCCAAGAATATTTCCTATCTGACATTTAAATTAACTATTTTCTATGTCGGCATTATTCCAATTAATTGCTTATTGAATAGAATTTAAACTTGTCTTCGTTTTCAAGAATATTAGCAAAAAGAAAAAAATACATGCATATACACCCATACATACATGCATATACACCCATACATACATATACAGATGCAAGATGCAATTCTCTTTTGAAGTTGCATTTGCGTTCAGACAACGTATTTTGTTTCGACAATTTTTTTTTCATCGTTCGTTAAAATTCATTAAATTTCATTAAAATGTATGTCGCACAAATTTACATATCGTCGGCACAATGCTATTTTGTTACATACGCCATTTTGTATGATCGGAGAAAAACACAATTTATTGAGTGAAAACGGGACTAAAGCTGAGTATAGACGATTGCCAGATCGGCAAACGTTATCAACCCTGTTAAAGTGCTCCAAATATACGGGCAATGACAGATTGTTAGGCAAAGGTGAATTGACAGTTCAGACGATTGCAAGAAAACATTACAATTTCATATATTTACAATATATGTTGTAAATATTTATATGCAGGATTTCCAATAAAAATACATTATAGACAGTGTTGTAAATAAAATGTTTTCTGGCAATGGCGCCGTTGTCACATGCATAAACTTCGCACATATAACAATCTGCAAATTATCTCGCAATGACTTTTATGCTAACGTTGCAAAACAAAAATTGTATGTTCACACGGTTATTCACAGGGTTGCATTTTTCCGCAATTTTTCTGGCAATGTTGTCCGATCTGCAAATCGTGTGTACTTACCTTAAGGAGTTAAGGTATTGGCCATAACTAAAGCACCCCCAGTACAAATTTTGAAAATCAAAATTTTTTGTACGAAAACGACTTTATTAAAGTATATTGAGTATTAATATTACTTATTCATACATTTATTGTTCATAAACAAAAACTTTCGAAATTCACCGTTATATAAATAAAAAGTTAAATTCATAAAATCTTTAGAACCACAAAATGAAATGGACAAAACTAAAGCACCACCTATGGAAGCAACAAAAATAACGTTTAAAATTAATACTTCGTTGCGAATCCTTTATTCTGAATAACACACGCACATCTCTTAGGCATTGAGGATATCAAATTGTCAATTGTGTCCTCCGATATTGCTTCCCAAGCTATTTTTACGGCTTGAAACAAATCATCCTTATTTTTGCAGTTTTCTCGATTTATTTTCATGTTAACAATCTCCCACAAGTTCTCAATGGGGTTGAGATCAGGAGATTGAGCAGGCCAACCAAGAACTTCAACCCCATTGCTTTGTAGCCAGGCTTTGCAAACTTTTGAAGTGTGTTTAGGATCGTTATCCTGTTGGAACCTCCATTGAAGTGGCATCTCTTCTTCAGCATATGGCAACATCACATCTTTTAATATGTCACGATACATGAATCGATCCATAATACCATCAATCTAATGAATTGGCCCAATTCCTTGACCAGAGAAACAACCCCAGACCATTATGTTGCCTCCTCCGTGTTTTACGGTTGCTTTGCAATACTTAGGATTTAGTCTTTCCCCTTTTGGTCTACGTACACGTCTCATTCCATCAGAATTTTTTAAATTATACTTGGATTCGTCAGAAAACAGTACAGTCTTCCATTTTTGAACACTCCAGTCGAGGTGGGCCTTGGCAAAGTCAAGTCTGACTTTCCTGTTCTTTGCTGATATGAAAGGATTTTTTGCTGGTCGTCTGCTGAATAATCCGGCTTCTACAGCTCTTCTACGGATCGTTCTTTCGCTAACGCTCAGGCTTAATTGATTTCTTACCTGGTTAGAAGATGCAGTAGGATCGTTTTGAAGAGTCCTTCTGATCAAGGAATCATCATAACGTGAAGTCTTGCGCGGGCGTCCTCCAGAATGTACTGGAGATATGCGACCTGTCTGCAAAAACTTTGAAATCAACCGAGTAATTACTGATCGATTGATTGAATATTTTGCACTCTGTTCATGTCGTGATAAGCCCATCCTCCAGTCATCAATAATTTTAAATTGATTTGAGTACGTGTTTCTGGCCATTGTTCTGATCTCACCATAAACTACACAAGATAGAAATTGAACACACTAAACATTCTTCTAATGTGTTTTTCTGCTGAAATTGTACATGCATGGAGATTACCGTTAGTTAATACCGCAAATTTCCAGTAGCGTAGTCAAATTTTCAAATGTAATATAAGGGGGTGCTTTTGTTTTTGCGACTTTAAATATTTTACCTATTGTATCTTATTATTTGCAAAATTATATATTCCATAATGAATGCTATAATAACAGTAACCATAAAAGTAAATAAAATTAATACTCAATATACTTTAATAAAGTCGTTTTCGTACAAAAAATTTAGATTTTCAAAATTTGTACTGGGGGTGCTTTAGTTATGGCCAATACTGTAAATACCATTCACAACGAATTCTTCACAGCTAGTTTGTAGATGGCGTTCTGAAGGTTGCATCTAGTTTGCAGATGGCGTAAATAACCAATAGGGTAGCCATTTACACGTTAATTCAAATATTTGGTGTTACTGATTATCAAATTTGAACATTTTACTGGAGAACATGAAATGTACAAATGAAATGTGTAAAATGAAAAAGTTTGTATACAGAACAGACAAAATACCTTTTATTCAAAATACCAATCTTGATAACCGATACATCAAATTGATAGTAATAAACTTTGATTTTTTAGACTAATAGTTTATTCGTTCCAAATTTTAACGTTTTTATCGATTTCCTTCTTCCAAGAGTTTTTTGCCGTCCTTTAAATCTGCTTTCTTGGACATATTACATTTTTAGTTACGTTAAAATTTCTGAAATAGATAATTTTATTAAAAAAACCAGTAAGGAAAGGCTAAAGTCGGGCGGTGCCGACTATATAATACCCTACACCACTCTCGTAATATTGAATAACTCTGATATATAAATTTTGTAATTCATGTATAAATTGTTTACATAAATTTACTTTTAGGACATTTTATACTTAAATAATACCCTGTACCACAGTGTGGTGTAGGGTATAAAAACGATTGGATCTAAAGAGCCAAATCGGATGAAACATATATATGGGAGCTATAGCTAAATCTTAACCGATTTTCTTCAAATTCGGTAGTGTTGGTTCATGGATCAAGAAACTCTACCATTCTAAATTTCAACACGATTGGATGTAAAATACAGCTTTTATAGGACTAAAGGGCCAAATCGGACGAAACATATATATGGGAGCTATAGCTAAATCTTAACCGATTTTCTTCAAATTCGGTAGTGTTGGTTCATGGATCAAGAAACTCTACCATTCTAAATTTCAACACGATTGGATGTAAAATACAGCTTTTGTAGGACTAAAGGGCCAAATCGGACGAAACATATATATGGGAGCTATAGCTAAATCTTAACCGATTTTCTTCAAATTCGGCAATGTTGGTTCATGGATCAAGAAACTCTATCATTCTAAATTTCAAAACGATCGGATGTAAAATACAGCTTCTATAGGACTAAAGGGCCAAATCGGACGAATATATGGGAGCTATAGCTAAATCTTAACCGATTTTCTTCAAATTCAGCAATGTTGGTTCATGGATCAAGAAACTCTACCATTCTAAATTTCAAAACGATCGGATGTAAAATACAGCTTCTATAGGACTAAAGGGCCAAATCGGACGAAAGATATATATGGGAGCTATATCTAAATCTGAACCGATTTCAACCAAATTCAATAGCGATCTTAACAGCCGCGAAATACTCTAAACTGCAAAATTTAAATCGACTCAGCTAGTGATTCTGAGTCGATCGGTATACTTTAAGGTGGGTCTAGCTGTGTTATTTTAAGGTGTTACAAACATCTGCCGTGAAACAAACTTATAATACCCTGTACCACAGTGTGGTGTAGGGTATAATTAAAAACACTTTCTTCACTAAAATATAAATAAGAAATAACAAGATTCAGAAAATCATTTAAATGCAGAGAACTCTTTTGAGAAAAATAAAAAACATAAAATATTCCAATTAATTTGGGCACTTTCTGAGATAATTTTGGGCGTGAAATATAAAATTTTCCATCGGCAACTCTGGTAAACAGGGAGACATAGAAAAACTGCCTATCGACATCTATTTTCCACTTTTAACAACGTGCTACGACATCTTTTGGAAATTGTAAACAATTTATTGTTTTATCTTGGTATTTATATCTTTGGTTACACACTTTCTACTTCATAGGGTTCTTAACAGTGTTTGTATGATTGTCATGCATTTCTATGCCATTACATTTAAAAATAAGCAAGATATAACAATTTTTAGCGTATGGACCAAAATAGCATTAAGCTGACGATATGTTGAACCTTGCACAAAACTACGAATATTAAATAAAAAGGATTGTGGAAAAAATCACCACTTTAAGCACGGTACTATGTTCCGGTTTCACGCTGAAATCCCGTACAAAAAACAAAGTTGTGAAAATATGAGTGAAATGTTTTCATTTGTGGTACTATGTTTTTTCAACGTGAGAAATTGACATTTTGCGCCGATACAAATTAATTGAAGCCGCCAGCATTGTAGTCCTATTTATTTATATTCATTTTTGTCTGCGAGAAATTCAACTGTTGTAAATATTAGCAATAAAATTTCCTAATAAAGAATACTAAATTAAATTATATGAAATAAAGAAAACTAATGCAAAGGAAAATAATTATGTACATGGAATAAACGAGAAGAGTGAAATTCCGATTGGAAAGCAAAGAAAAAATGTTCAAAACACAGGAAGGACATGTAACTATATGTAATAACGTGGAATTTATCTTGTAATTACGTATGTACATTTACGTTTGTATGTTTAGAACAATCGTGACGAAAAGCCTTGAAAAACTTTGTGGACGGCTAACGCTACCGAAGCAGTAGGACAATGGAATTGGGCAGTGCTTGTGATCTCGTTTTTAAATGGTTATAAAGAAAATAGTGAGTTCTTGCCAGCCATAGAAGTTGGCAGAAGAAATTCTGTTTATGGATGGAAGTTTAATTTATATATGTCAACAAATATAACGTAAATCCTTAAAAATAATAATAAAACATCTTTTCGGTTCATGTTATTTGTAACCTGGCTTCTGATGCCTCACAAGCATCGCCATCGTATCAACACAAAATAAATAATTTATGTATAAAAGCACAATGATCTTCAACAATATTTCCTTTCTGCAATTTAAATTAACTATTTTATAAGTCGGCATTATTTCATTTAATTGTTTATTGATTAGAATTTAAACTCGTGTTTGTTTTCAAGAAAACCAAAAAGGAAAAAATGCACATGCTTATACACACACATTCATGTAAAAGTGACATTTCGACACACACACTTCAAAAATGCAATGCGACTTTAGTAAAAAAGCGTTCCTTTTTTCAACTTGAAATAACATTTTGTGGAATTTTTTCAAGCTGAAAAACATAGTACCCACCTTTACAGCGAAACAAAACGCATTGCAAAAAACTTTCAAGTACGAACGACTTCTTTATCCCCCCTTACTGACTGCGTCCCTCTCCAACAAACACTGCAATTCTACGGGGGAAAATTGCAAGTGTGAATATGAACTTTCACACACCCACTTCAAAATCGCAATTCGTTTTCAATAAAAAGCGTTCCATTTTTCAACTTGAAATAAAATTTTGTTGAATTTTTTCAAGCTGAAAAAATATAGTACCCACCTTTAGAAAGTAATTATACATATAGACAAAAATCAAATGGTATATTGCATTCCTAATTCACACACTCGGCGTACGTTTTCTATCACAATTAATTTGAATACAATATATGGCCAGGAGATCGTATTCTCTAAAAATGTGTTTATTTTCCAATTTTTATTTATATAAAAAGAATATGAACTGTTAGATTTTTAAATATTTTGCATAACACTTTCACTATTTTAGAGTACTCTTTTGTAAAAGCGCAAAAAAAAGCAATTTCATTCTTTGAAATTTATTATCCTTAAATAAATTTAAATTATTACCATTAGTTCAGATTCACAAGAGGCAATTTTTTCCAAACAAGCAGGGTTGCCAGAACTGGGGTTTTGACCCCAATTGTGGGGTTTTGCCATTGCAAATTGGGACAAAAAAAATAATTTGGGGTTAGGGGTTTTTTTAGGGGCTTTTATACTATTTTATTGGGGTTTCTTGGGGTTATTTGAAAATATGCAAAGATTTTTTAAAGCTTACATTTTTAAATAAAAGCTTAAGAAATTCCGACACATCAATTTCGATGTAGACCATCTGAGTGAGATACTGAAAAGTGTAACATTAGTAGCGAATCCATTTGAAAACATAAAGTTACATAGAACGAAATGCACAGCAATTTTAAAAAATGTTGTTGCACCATCACTCGCTCTTGAACTTGTTAGCGATATTGGGGAATCCAAATATTCCCTAATTGCGGATGACTGACATTTCACGAATGAAATGGATATGTTTAATGGCGAATTCTTTTCTGCAAAAAAGTGCAACATGTTCATTGCTCTTTTTCCGAAAACGGCACTTTTGTGATACTTTTTTGAAATTTGGTAATTAAGTTACTCGAATTTAGCACAACTAAAATTTCAAAATTTCAAAAAAGCGATATAATAGTCCTGTTTTCGGAAAAAGGGCAATGCAAGTGTTGCACTTTTTTACAGAAAAGAATTCACCATAAGTGTTCGATACTTTACCAGCTCAAAAGGAAAGATTATTATTGATTTTCTAGGAATATTCCTAGTTGAAGAAGCAACTGCAGACAAATTATTTGAAGGATTTACGAACTACTTAGACAATTTTGGTTTAAAACTATCAAACCTGGTATCGATTGGAACGGATGGTGCAAACAATTTGTGTGGAATGCAGAAATCATTATTTGCCTATTTGAAGTAAGATATTCCAGATCTTCTGCTCATAAAATGTACTTGTCACTCACTACATTTGTGCTGTTCGAAAGCGTCTGAGAAAATACCAGAGGGTGCAGAATATGTCGTACGAGAACTGTATAACTATTTCAGCCTAAGTTCGCTGCGAAATGTAAAATACAAACGAGCTTTTGATTTGATAAATACAGGCGTGGATAGCATTAAATATCGAAGACTAGTACAATTGTCATGTACAAGATGGCTGGCGTATGGAGCTGCTGTTAAGCGTGTTCTTGAGCAATGGATTGAGCTGAAATATCATTTTTCAATAATCGCAACCGAAGAAAAAGAAAGAAAGGCAAAAAATATATACCTCGAAATGTGTGATGAGAGAAATCGATTATTTTTTATCTTTTTAAATCCCATAATTAATGACATAAACCGTTTGAATTTGGATTTCCAATGTGACACTATTGATGCTGGGAGTCTGTACGACAAAATGCACTTGTCATTTCTTTCTTTATGTGCCAAAATTTTTAATCCCGCCACAATGAAAACTATTCAAAATATGACAAATGTAAATGATGTTCGATATTTATTTGACGAGGAAAGTGCTTTCCTTCCTTTAAGTGCTGTTGACTATGGATCGGATTTCGAAAAAGAATTAAAGGATTGCAATTTTGAAAGTGATGTTGTCGTAAAACTTAAGGAAATATGCTTGGATTATTTAATGTCTTTAATAAAGGAAATGATAAAACGCTTTCCTGAAAATATGAAAATTTTTAAGCAGTTTAAAAACTTTTCTGTCATGAGATGTACGAATTCCGTGGCACAAGCCAAATTTTGTGTAATCAAAGATGTTCTGCAAAATTTTACGGATAAAAAAATTCCAATGAATGTTTATGAAACTCAATGGGCTAAGCTTCCTTTTACCAACTGGAATCAGTATTTTGAAAATGGAACACCAAAAAATTTTCACCATAAAGAACTTGGAGAAGCTGTTCTTAGCATGCTTACAATTCCAACGAGTAATGCGTGTGTAGAAAGAGTATTTTCAATAATGAGCATTACCAAATCAATACAATATAATACAATATAAACGAGACTGAAGATACTGATCGTTAAGCTGAAGTATATCAACTTATAAATGACTAAACTTTATTACTATAGTGCTATGTACAATTCCTTTAAATGATCTCTATAAATACTCAATGTCTTTTTTATATGTTATGATTTAAAAAAAAAATTTATGTTATGTTTGAATTGTTTGAAATAAAAATCTTTCATTTGGGGTTATGTTGGGGATTTTCTTTGGCTGGTTTGGGGATATCAAACATTTTTTTCTGGCAAGCCTGAGAAGACAACAGCCGACAACTGATGGCCAGGGTTGCCAGAACTGGAGTTTTGACCCAAATACTGGGGTTT
This sequence comes from Eudasyphora cyanicolor, assembly GCA_963930755.1. NCBI lineage: Eukaryota > Metazoa > Arthropoda > Insecta > Diptera > Muscidae > Eudasyphora > Eudasyphora cyanicolor. The sequence goes on along the minus strand of OZ005736.1, from coordinate 182,305,208 downwards.
TGTCAATGCAAATTGGGATAAAAAAAAATAATTTGGGGATGGGGTTTTTCTTAGGGGATTTTGTAAATATTTTTGGGGTTTCTTGGGGGTTTTTTAAGCAATAAAAGATTTTCGTTAACGTTAAGTTTGCAATAAAAAAAGACTGAATAGGACGAGCCTTTTAAGGCTCTTACTAAGTTTAAATTGTAATCATATTAAAATATAGTCCGAGCATTTGCACCATTAAGTATAAATAGTCATCAAATGAATAGCTGAAAAATATATATTTCAAAATACAATACAATATATATGAGACTTGAGGTGATGCTGAAGTATATAAACTTTAAAATAACTGTAATTATTACTACATTGCAATATACATAGATGCCATGCATTATCATTTTAAATTATTAGAAGTTACACTAGTCGACAGACGAATCGAAAAATTCAATTATATTGCTATATTTTTATGGTCAATCAAGGCTCTATTTGGAGTTTTTCATGATAAATTCTTAATAGTTTGACCCTTTAGTCCAAAATTAAGGACCTGAATTGATAATCTTCAAGGATAAAGAATGTTTTCTATATTCTGACCTCCTCAAACACAAAAACTAGTACGTGAAACTGTTCGGAAGATGACAAGTTTAACTAATGGTATTTTTAAAAAATTCCTGAAATAGGTAGCTTTGGAGATCTGTACCAACAAAACTACAACGAATTTTGAAAAATTAAAAACGCAAAAAAATGTGCCTTTACTAGAATTATTGTGTCAAACTTTATTAAATCAAAAGGGGTAGTTTTCTAAATGGTGTTTTTCCGATTCATTTGGTGATATTTGTAGTTTAGACTTGTTTATTTGGGGTTAAGTTGGGGGTTTTCTTGGGAAAATTTGGGGACATCAGCAATTTTTTTCTGGCAACCCTGCAAACAAGTGACAAAGTTTATATGAGAGAGGCAGGCGGCAGAGCTCTCTCCTACAAACTTTGAAACTTGCTTGGAAATAATTGTCTTGTGTGAATCAGCACTTACCACATAAAAAGTACTTTCCAAAAATTGAATTTTCCATCCCTGTAACTGATTGTCAATTTTGTCCTTCGATCTTCTCTCTGGTTCGTTTTTTTCACTATTTCAAAAAAAAAATAGTATGCCAGGGATGTTTTTTGACAGATCATTGATATAATGTGAACGCGCCCTTACATTTGTAGGTACTGATTTACACGAGACAATTTTTTGTAAGCTAGTGTCAGTGTTTGTAGGAGAGAGCAGGCAGAAAGAGCTATCTGCATCTCTCTCCAACAAACCCTGACACTTTCTTGGAAAAATTGGTTTTCACAATAATGTGTGCTTTACATTATGTCAAAAATACATCCCTGGCCTACTAGTCAGATTGTAAAAACGAGGATCTGATGATTTCGAGTTAAAAAATTGCACTGCAAAATTGACAGTCTGTACAAGTTCAGATTTACACTAGGCATGTTTTTTCAGCAGCTTATCATCAAATTATCTTTTGAACTTGCACGAAGAACTCAAAACGTTCCAACAAAACGCCGATAATCTGCAGAACATTCATTCTGTAATTCTCTTCCTGACTTTGTAAACGCCAATCAAATCTATCGAAGCTGTCGGCACTTGCCATGTTGGGACTAAATTGTGTTTTATATGACATGGCAGTGCCGCTATTAAATCAAATTCTATCATATAATCATGCTTCAAAGTAGAGAATTGTTTATTGGCCAGTTTCAATTGATATTTCCAAATGTCCTCGTTGAACATGGAATTCAAATGCAGCATCGTAAAGCTATGGAAATAAAAACTATTGGGAACAAGCTCGTGTCATATGCTTCATTGTAGGAAGAACAAACACCTGGACTAACGATTTTCTTAGATTAGATCCGACCGGAATCAAAATGTGTTCTTGAAAATGGATTCCTTGCGTCCAAGCAGCATGAATAGATTCCCCACGTTTCTGTTGAATTAACAAACATTAATACAAAAATGCTGGTACATATTTTAAAGTTTTGGAATTTACTTGGTGTTGACAACTTCAGAGAAATTGCTTGCCATGTGCCCCTCTTGATTTTTACACATTTGTGGAGAGGCTTCTTTGTATTCCATAAGTGGGCAGTGTCTCAGCTATTTCAATCATTTCTTCGCTGTTAATCTGAAAAACACATTTTGATATAAATTATAACAGTAAAATATTAAATTCTTACCAGTTTGTATTTGGTATTTCCAGCAAATTCAATATTTAATATTTTTCTACTTCGTGCACTGTTCCAAAATAAAAAATAAAATGCTGCTTGTCATCTGTTTGTGTTTATGTTTTCTTTTGTTGTTGTTTTGTTTTCTTTCGTTGTAGTTGTAAGCGCATAAATTTTCCTAATAAAGAATAATAAATTAAATTATCTTCCGAAATAAAGAAAAAGAATGCAAAGATGTGATTTTATTTAATAATTATGTTTATTTAATAAACCAGAAGAGCGAAATTCCAATTGGATTGCAGTACAAAAGCAAACAAAATGTGCAAAACACTGGAAGGACATGTAACTAAATGTAATAATGTGGAATTTGTCTGGTAATTAGATATGTACATTTATGTTTGTATGTTTAGAACAATTGTGTGCAAAAGCCAGGAGAAACATTATGGACGGCTAACGCTACTAAAGCAGTAGGTCAACGGAATTGGACAGTGCCTGTGATCTCGATTTGGAATTGGTTGTAAAGAACATACATAGTTAATTCTTGCCAGCCATAGAAGTTGGAACAAGATATTCCGTTTATGGATGGAAGTATAATTTATATATGTTAACAAATATAATGTAAATGCTTAAATATAATAATAAAACATATTTTTCGTTTAATCAAAACATCATTTTATTTATTTATATTCGTACAACAGTAGGAAATTATTTCGTTATTTATAACATTGTACTACCCTGACTTTTCATGTCTCACAAACATCGCCACCGCAAGAACACAAAATTAATAAATTATGTATAACATTAGCACAATGATCTCCAACACTATTTACTTTCTGACATTTAAATTAACTATTTTCTAAGTCGGCATTATTCCAATTGTTTATTGATTCGAATATTGTTTTCAAGAATGTTAGCAAAAAGAAAAAATGCATATACACACATACATATAAAAGTGACACTTTGACACACACGCTTCCAAATTGCCATGCGACTTTGTAAAAAAGCGTTCCATTTTTCAACTCGAAATAACATTTTGCGAAATTTTTTCGTGCCGAAAAAACATAGTACCCACCTTTATACAGTAATTGTAAAGGCAGTGTCAATCGAAAATCAGATTAGGAAAAAAGGAAAATAAATAGTTTATAAATCAATTGACTTTTACAATCGAAGTGGCAAACTTCCCTAGAAGTGCTGATTCACACTCTAAAATTTTTTCCAAGCAGGTGTCAAAGTTTTGGAGAGAGAGCTCTATCCGCCTGCCTCTCTTTGACACTTGCTTGAAAAAAATTGCCGAGTGTGAAGCAGGACCAATCTTCCTCTGATACGATCAAAAATTGCCATATATGTGCATAGTTTTCTTATAGGATATGAAGCTAGTGGCATGGTACTTGAATCGATTCAAACCGCATGCCATCAGACGAAAGACTGCAAACTACAAAAACACTACCCAAGTAATTTTTCTACGGACAACTCATTATAAATATTTAAAAATATGTTTTCTATTTCGCAATCCAATGTTTTTTCATTTTTGATGTCACCAGCTCATACAGTTTTTGTAATTATGACGTATGAAATGTTGGAAAAATTTTGTGTTCGATCGCATGAAAAATCGTTCTAGGTGAACACGTCTGTTGTACCATTATCTACAACCCTGCAACAAAATATCCAATGTCTGGCATCTCTCATGCTGTCGGAATCCCCATGAATTCCATTCACTGACGCGCTGAATAAATTGTAAAATACTAATAATTGATAATATTGAAAAAGTGTCAACCTTTGCAAATATAACTATTTACTTCCACGTATAAACCAAAATCGGTGAGTGATTGTTTAGTATAGTTGCAGTTAATTTTTGTATCTCAAAAGTGCACGACAAATTTTGTTTTTGGTAAACAAAACAATTGGAATTCCACACATGCGAGTGTTTGGAACACAGCGTTGTACAAAATAGTACCTTTTTGAATTAAGACTAATGTGTTATAAATATAAATTTACTCATATTTGCTGTTTGAGTAGAGCTCAAATATATTTATATTATTATTATGCCGCTAGGAATGTGATATTTTTCACAGTTTATGGAACGTCATTGGCACTCGTAGTTATTTTTGTGTAGCCAATGTTGAACAACCCTGTTTTTGGCACTGGCAATTTTCATTGGAAATGACGTTTGCGCACTTTTTTCTCGACTTCCAATAAGATTTTGGAAATATTTTTTCCATATTGATTAGTTATGTCGCTTTTTATTGTTTACTCAAAAAGTTTTTCGTTAAATTTTGTGTAATCTGTTGGGAAAAAATACTTTTGTAAACTAACAACAATAAGAGATATCAAGTGCTTCAAGTTTTTACATTAAACGTGAGAATAATGTGCTTTTTGATGCAAGTTTGAGGAGCGCGAATCTGAAGTGTGAAGTGAGTGTGTAGTGAGTGAAAAAAAGTGAAAAAACAGAAACAGCGATTGATACAACATCGCCAAACCACCACTACAGATGTCCACAGGAGTGGGAGGTGGAGGGAGCATAACGACAGATCATCATAGCCGCCTGTATTTCCTCAACTCACCCACGGCACCACTGTCCGCACGCGACCCCTTCTTAATCAAACCCGAATACCTCAACTATGATAATCCCATGCATCATCTGTACCCAAGCAATCGGGGGCTTATAGACTACAACAATTATACGGTCACCGCAGCGGCAGCAGCAGTAAATGCAGCGGCAGCCGCTTCCTCAGCTACCAACAGCAGCAACAATAACACCAATAATAATACATCATCTGCCTCCGCCACCAATACCAATAATAATTCCACCACCGCTGCTGCCGCCGCCGCCGCTGCGAACTCAACTGTAGTGGCAGCTGTAGCCCTTAACTTGGAAAACACCTTCCATCATCAGGCCCAGGTGGTCCAGCAACAGCAGTTGCAACAACAACAGACTAACGCCCACAACGCCGCCGCCGCCACCACCACCAACACCACACATCCGCTGCACCATACCCTCAGCACACCCACAACACAGTCAACACGCGCTCAAAAAGCCGCCCGTCGCCGCAGTAACGAATCACCAGAGGCCCGCCAACGAAGACTGGAACGCAACGCCGCTAGGATGCGCGAGAAACGCGCCAAGGAATCCGAAGCTGAGTATCGCCTACGTCTGGCCAAGAACGCCGAGGCGAATCGTGTACGACGTCAGAATGAAAATGAAGTACAAAGAACCTTAAGACTGATGAAAAATGCAGCTCGTCAACGATTACGACGGGCCAGTGAAACGCCCGAAGAAAGAAAAAAGCGTTTGGCCAAAGCAGCTGAGCGTATGCGTGTAGCGCGTGCCAAACAACCCAAAATACCTAAGCCCCCGCTGGAGGATCGTCTTAAGGGTTACTAAGAGCCGCCGTCGACGCTGCACCACAACACAACAGTAACTTGAACTTTTCTGTCCCCCCTCAAACACAAGACACAAGGGAGCTAGGGAGGCACTTTACTGTGTCCCAATATGATGAGGTAGTACCCGGGGGGAAAAGTTAAAAGGACTTTAAGACCACGACGACGACGATGACAGCCAGGCAGTACAGCAAAAGCATAATATTTAATAATAACAACAACATAAACACACAAAAAACTACACTCAGAGAAGAAACAAAACACCAGCACATTAGAAATTATAGGCACCTCCACCAACCAACCACCCCAACCCACACTTCTTCCTCTATGCTACATTTTGAGCTCTGTATTTTGTTTAGATTAATTTAAATATTTTCCTTTTTGGTATAGGGTCTCGAGACATTTACTTACCACAACTATACATTTTTGCGCGCTGGAAGGCGAGTCACCATTGTTCTCTAGTAAACGAAATCACATTTGGTCCCCACACCTTACCTTCCTTGCATAGCATTCTAAGCATACAAAATTCTTTTCCCCCCCAATTCGCAATTCTAAACGTCCACCTCTTAATGATGGAGGCTTCTCCACATCTTGAATGAATTCTACAAACACAATATTTTCAAAAAAATCGCGAAATTTCTGCATTCAAAAAGAAAAATGGCATTGTAATAATTCATCATATATTTTATTTAAAACACAAAAAAGTTATATTTGGGTTTTTGGAAGAGAGAAGGCAAAGTTTTATTTGTTCAAACTAATGTGTGGCAGTGCCAGACCCTTAACAACACTTTTGGATCTTCTCTACTAGAACCATAAGATGAAATAGAAACGTAACGAAACGCTTTTTTCATTCATTGGAGTACTTAAAAGGCAATACTTTCACACAAAAAGAGATGTGGGTGATGGATGGGGGGTACGACGACGGTGACGACGTTAAAGAGAAGGAAGGAAGCAATAAAAAAAATCGATCGATCTACAAACGCTACTCTTTTGCATAAGAAAAGTATGTGGCTTTATTGTCGTTTTCGTTGACGAGCTGCATCTTTCATCAACCTTAAGGTTCAGAGTTTTTTCTGCATTTTAAGATACAACCGCCCGAGGCGCCTTCCTGAATAATCGTAATAGCATTTCTCAACTAAATATTGTCAAAATGAGTAAAAAAAATAACACACACAAAAAATATTACCCTTGGGTTCCACAAAAATAGTAATCAAAGAATGTTTGCTGGATCCCTAATTTTCCCTTTTGAGATAACTAAACAAAAAATTGTTATAATATTTATTATATTCTTTCCCTCCAGATTATTAAAGAATTTCTTTAGAATTCTGTGAGTATTTCGCTTAAACACGTCGGTATAAATTCTAAATAGAAATTAAAAAAAAAACTTTTGTTCTATTATGTGTCTTTAGTTGCCGATGCAGTTTGAGGAATATTTTTTCACAATTTCCAAATGTTTCTCTTATAATGTTGTTGATCTTGAAATCAACATCTCAACTATGTTCAATTTCTTTATAAAAATGATTAGCAATATTTGTTCTATTCTCTCTCTGTCCTTACATCTTTGTAGTTGATCTAATTTATTTAATGATAAAATATATTTTTGATGCATCAAAATGAAATAACAGTTAGTTTGGAAAATTTCGTAGCATTTTTCTTAGAGGAGGAAATAAACTATTATACAGGCACATATTCTTTCTTTGGCATGACGTAAATTGGATTAACTCAAATACTCTCTTATACTTTCAATCCATGAAAAATGTGTTATTTCACAAACTATAATCTCAAAATCGGTTATCATTGGTATTTGGTTATCAAAGAAATCCTTGTCAACACCTAATCTTTGATTTGTTTTTATCGTATAGATTATTTTATAGTCCAGAAGACAATATTTTTTATATTCAAAAGCGCTGTCTTCATTTCAAAAATATGCCAGGATATGAGATGAGGTATGATGCTTATCATACCGTTATTGAAATCCACTTCATTTCTCATTTTTTTTTTATAAATTTTCACAATCTCACTTTTAGAACAAAGAAGAAATTTCAATTTATCGGGCCCCTAAAGATTAAAACGTTTTCTATATTCTGTCTAATATATTTTTTGATGCTAACTCTTTGAGTTCAAAAGGATACCTCATGGATACTGCCACGAAATATTTCGTCATGAAGAATATTACAAGGCAAAAGGTCGGTAAGCTTTCTTTTTCGTTTTCTGAATTTACATCATTTTAAGAGAAAAATGTAAATTATTGGTCTCTTAAAATTGTATAGCTTTTTTCTAATTCGAAAGATCAATTACAAATATTTCAACTGGAAGGAATAGCTAACAAGAAAATTGCCTTATTCATTTTAAAAAAAGGAAAACGAAAAACGGATCTATATGTGAAATTAAAAATGTTTTAACATGTACTACATTTTCCATTTTCTTAGCGACGTTAAGGAAGAAACGTTCAAGCGTACGTCATAATTTTAACAACTGAGGAACTCTAAATGGATTATTTCCTAATATCCAATGGGTCTAATTTCAAGGGACACTTGTTAAAACTTTGCCTTCTGCTCTTTGAAATACTTTAAATATACATATTTTGGAACACGTTATGATACGAAGAAAACAAAAAATATATATATTAAATGATAGTAATAAAAAATACATATATAAATGAAAGAACTGTAGTTCGTAGCTGTAGTTAAAGAACATATATATATATATATATATTAAAAGTAAGAAAACTAAAAATAAAATCAATCACAAACATCTCGCGCATAGAAAAAAACCCAAAATGAGATGATAACAAGAAAGATCTAAAAGAAATGAACATATTCATACAATTAATCACTGTAGTAGTGGATGGAGAAAGTTACCGTACATATTTTGTAGAAGAGTAGCAAACAAAATATATTAAGAGTAACATAAATAATAAATACATATATATACATAATATAAACAAAATACTAACATACATACATAATAATAAAATGATAATTAAAAGAAGAAAAACGCGCAAAGTTAGAACTTAAAGTAATACTTTGCCTCAACAAAATCATAATAAAAATACAAATTATAATAATAATAGCAGAAAACATTAATACTTAAAAAAGTCGTTTTAAGATTAACAAATAAAGTATTTTTATAACACATGCATTATACATGTATGCTTACAATTATATTTAAACAAAACAAAAAATGAAAGATATCACAATAAAAATCAACAACAACCACAAAACAAAAACAAACAGAAATCATGTAACAAACAAACAATATGTAGAACATACAATTACAATTTGCATATGTAAATTTTTACGAAAGTTACACCACACACACTCACTCACTCTACACCTAAGGTCCACATCCTCTACACGACGTCACCACATATTTCACATCACTATCATAATATCCAACATTCCCTCTGCCTACTACACTGATTCGTTCATTGCCATTACACATTCACTTTAAAAGCAACAACAACAACATAGCATCTCAACAATCATCATCTTCCTGTCCTACAACTGAAACACCAACAATTACAAAAGTAAACAAACAAACAATCCTTTTGCACAACTTTTTGTGACAATTCACAACTAACAAACAAGGACTGGTTACTTGGAGAATGAATAAAAAAAAACTCACATACATATATTATTATAATTGGGAATCTAACAGACTATAAACAAGATTTTGTACTTTTGGACGAGCAGAAGAGAGACGTAGATGAAAAACTAATATAAATGAAATGATACATTAAGAAAACATGTCACACAAACAAAACTAAGCAACAACAAACAATTACTTATATTTCTCAATCATTTTATAATTAGCACATTATGCTTTCTAATTTCAATTAATCCATTGAACACAACTGCTCGATTTGGGATCATAATGAAAGATCATAAAAAAATAGCCAAGCTTGTGCTATTCAAAGTCAAAGAATATGGAAGGAGAATATAGTAATTATTGCAAATACTTAACTCGTCATTAGGGCTGCCGACAAAACTTTGCATTTTGCTCAAAATTTTGGATCACAAGTATTGCTAAGCTTACGTGCCAAGGAATAGGATGGGAGAAACCAAAAATGATAGTCCTCATCAGATTCCTTAGTTTATTGTCAGAAATGATAGTCCTCATTAGATTTATAGTCACATCATAAAGAATTTCGGACCATGTTGAACTGACGGAAGAAAGTTAATGTTGAGTGGACTTACAATCAGGTTTTAAGATAAGATATTACGTTCTAAATTAAAAGGGGGGAGTACTTTATGAAGGGGTTCCAGTCAAGTTTTAGGATAAGATTTGCCGTTCAATATATTTTTTTGTGAAAGCAAAAAACATAACAAAATTGTCATCTTTAAATAAAGGGTCCGCCAAATAACTTTTGAAAATGCTATAAAAGAAAACTACTGAATATTTTCTCAAATTCCTTTTTTAATTTGAAAGTACAATCCTTCCGGTTAATAATGGAAAATAATTTCATTAAAATGGCTGCCTCGGCTGGCCATGCAGTAGCCTACACGATCGGTCCAATTTTTAAGCACATTATCGATTGTGTGCAGCTATATTTCACCAATGGCTTCACGAATATTGTCCTTTAAAGCGTCAATTGTCTCTGGATTGTCGGCGTAACACTTATCTTTGAGGGCACCCCACAAATAATAGTCCGACGGTGTCAAATCGCAGCTCCGAGGTGGCCAAACGACATCAGCTCTGCGGCTGATAATGCGATCTTCAAAAACAGGGCGCAAAACATCGAGTGTAGATTCGGCTGTGTGGCACGTAGCGCCGTCCTGTTGAAACCAAATGTTGCCAATATCCTCCACTTCAATTTTTGTGAACAAAAATTCGTTCAACATGGCCCGATAACGATCGCCATTGACTGTAACGGCCACTCCTTGCTCATTTTCGAAGAAAAATGGCCCAATTATGCCTCTGGACCAAAATCCGCACCAAACAGTGACTCGTTTTGGGTGTATCGGCTTTTCAATGTATGCGTGCGGGTTTTCTGTGCCCCAAATGCGACAATTTTGCTTGTTTACATACCCGCCAAGATCAAAATGAAAAGATGATTTTTGATTTTTTCATCTGAAAAGATGATCTGCAACATTACCATGATTTTCAAAGTAATGTCGCAATATTTCCCAGCGTTGTTCAAGTGTATACACAACCATATTCGTTCAGCGGAAGGATAAAAACTAATTATCTGTCAAATCAGACATGAGCTAAGTGTTACCATTCACGAAATAAGCACTAGTTGAAACAAAAAACGTTAGATGGCGGACCCTTTATTACAATGTTAGAATATTTCGTTCAAAAGGAAAAGTTCACAGTGAGTGGCAGAAAAGAACCAACGTGGAATGAGTATTCCACCACCTGACTCTTGCAGATGGCTATTTTTAGCGGTAAGGATGAAGTATCGCTCCTTTTGTGCATGAGTTTCTCATTTAATTTTAATTTATTTATTTTCCATCATAGAAATTTAATATTTCTTTCAACGCCTGTTAGAAAAATTTCCTGTATAAAATTAACCAGCAAAAAAATCGAATGTAATAACAATCTTTATTGGAACTTTAATATAAAAATGACCTAATGTATAATTCTATTATTCCCATGCACAAAAAACTGTGGAGACTTTTAACAATTTATAAAGTGGGCGAAATTAGCTTAGCCGCAGACATCAAAGGTTAACAAATACTGTTTATTTGGTAATTTTGAATGTTTTTTTTAATATAATATTTTTTGTAAACCTTAACATAGATCGATGGGTTTGCATACAAAAAATTTAATCATAACGGTAATTGAATGTGCAAATATACGAAAAACACACGTTTTTGGTGCGAAATTTGCTTAGTGCCAATCACATGCAGAGGGCAATTTTTAAATTGAAGTTGACTTTCAGTTATGGATATAATTTTTCAAATTAGTATATTGGAGTAGGTTATATAGTTGTTTGTACGTTGACGATAAAAAAGGTGTTCCTACCTCAAAATTTTTGCGAAATAAAAAAATCCTCTAACGCCAAATCATCTAAATGAATGGAAATTTTACTGAGAATACCCAATCTTATTTTAAATAGTAACACAAAACTGAATTTCTTAAGTGTAAAAAACGGGGTTCAACGAATGTCGAAATGTAGAAAAAACATTAAAAATTAGACAAGTTTAGAATTTCCAAAAATGAACTTCGACTTGACTTATTTTAGATAGAAAAACAAAAAATTGTAGATTGATCTAGTCAATATGGAAACGATATTTGAGCAAATGACCTGCCCACGACTATGTCGAAAGTTTGCCGTCAAAATATACGGGTCACTCCTGTTATTTCAAATCAACAAGATTTTCAAATCACTGTTGGTGTACGAAAATGGCCTGATTTTGGGATTTTTGTTTGCTGCTAAAAACTCTAAAAACGGAGCCAGCTAAAATGTGTAATGGGATAAATAAAAGCTTTATTATCAGAGATAATTTCAATCTTTTTTTGGGGGGTTTTAAACAATAAATCGATAGGTTTCGAACACCAATAGCGATTTTAAAATCGATGATATTAAAACGTCGTGATACAAATCACCGTGATTGCAGAACAGGTCCGATAATATGGTTTTCCTTACGCAAATTATATTTTTGCCCCCACAAGGCTGGCTTCAACAGGTTAGCTGAAATGCTATACGATATCCTAATTGAATATTTGGAAAAGGATAATTCAATTGAAATCATAATTGTAACCCCATAACCCTTGATAAGGATCCTTGCGAAAATGTTGGGCTAATATTCTGGGAGCCATTTGCACGAATGAATAATAGTTTTTAACTATTTCATAACAAAAGGCATAAGTTTTGCAAGACTGGATTGGATTCGTTATTAGTACGCTTGGGAAGGTAATTATCTCACTAGCTTCTCGAAATGTTCAGACATTAAACAACAAAAAGGGTCCACCTGGACATTAAAAAATTTAAGTTTAAAAATGAAATGCACCAACAAATTCATTATTTGCAATTAGTTCAGTTAATATTTGAAATAAAAAGCTGGAATCGGGAGAACAAAATAATTTGTCTTGTTATTGAATATTAATAAGTAGAGCCCGACCGAAGTCGGATTTTAAGGCCGAAGCCGTAGCCGAACTTCGGCTAAATTTACAACCTTCGGCCGAAGCCGAATGTTTTATCTTTTACTTTGCACCAAAAAATTGTGTTTTTAATCAGTTTATGTCTACTGCTTACGTATTTATTTACTTAGCGCATATATTAAAAACCTTAATGTTATAATGACAAAGAAAGTATTTTTTCTGCATTAAGACCTTGTATACTATTTCCTTAATTTGAATACAGCTGCCCAGCAGCATAAACAACTGCTCTCTAGCACACGTGGGTACAAGTACTTTTCTGCCACTATTTTCAAATATTTATAAACATCTCGAGTTACAGTATTAAAAATTTTTAATGATTCTTGGACTCAATGGGTCATTATTATATATTCGTACTACTTTTAGAAGAATGCTTTCACTAGTTGGAGAGCTTTTAGGTGAGGAACTGGGTCATGTTTTTCTTTGTCCTTATTCCTTTGGTGTCCTTCCTTCCTTTGGTGTCCTTTCTCAAATTATTTTTGTAGTATTGTTCACTTCTGTACACTTGTATGAAGATTTCCGAAATAAAACTTTCCTTAAAAAGTCATATAATTCTATTTTTTTGTACTTTTTGAACAAAAAATCGGCCTTCGGCCAACTTCGGCTGATTTTGTGGCCGAATGTCGAGTTTTGGCCGTAGCCGAAGCCGAACCTTCGGTCGGGCTCTATTAATAAGTTTTGTTGAACTAAACCAGATAAAACTGTATGCGCGGTTAAGCAAATTTCGCTCACTGTATAATATGCAATAAATTTAATTTCATTTCATATTTGAATCGGTCACATTACATAAAGTAAACTTCTATGTGCAATTTGTGGGCCATACGACTACCCACCAAAGCATTTTGCGTAATCTTCACCGGTGCCGAAGTTACATAAAACTCCTATGTGAATCCGACAAAAACTTCTATGTGTTTGAGGGACAGCGTGCCACATGGTATAGAAAGATGGCTTAGATCCAAGCCAAAAACGGCTAATGAGGTTTTTGTTAAGAATCATCGCCTCTATTCGACTATGAAGAGATCAAAATTGGATCTGCGAGTTATCGCGAAAGGAGAATTTCTAATCAAAACAAACTTAATTGTTTTGATTTGTAAAGAAAATCGCGGAAATTTAGAACTGTACTTATACCGACCTTATATTGCGAATAAGAATAAGATTAATATATTTGCATTCTATGATCTCAGAGGTATAGATCGAACAAAATTTTGAACAAAAAACATTAATTTCACAAGTATTTTACTATATAATACTATTATCTACCAATTCTCAATTGTAATTTTCTAAAACACATTTTCTAAAGAAACAATTCAAAATTCCTGCCGCCCAAGTAAATTCGCTTATGCTTAAAGTTGGCCATGGATAAAAGGAAACATTTCCTAAAACCTGTATTACTGTTATCATATAAATCTCAAGAGAATGTTACAAAGATCAAAATAAAAGGCGGAAGCAGTACTGTTCAATCTTCTTAGTCTAGTAATTTTATAGATTTCATATACTTGGCGAACTTAATTGGTGTAAAATAAAAGTTTCAACTACGACACTAAATGATTTAGTGAAGCTTTTACCACAAACGAAATAAGTTCAATGAGTTCCATAATCCCGTCCTATCCTCTGAATGATGATGTGGTAATACAGAAACCTCTTGGCGAATCATGACGCATTTAAAGAACATGGCACATTCGACGACACGAAAAATCATCCAAGTAAAATATTGATCCAAAAAATCAAATTAATTGGCTTTGCCGAAGCCAAACTTTCCAACTGAGTGCGTATTTTCAGGCAATCGGTTTGAATTTTGAGCTTATTCTCTGCTCTAATAGAGTGATGTAGGGTATCATATAGTCGGTTCCTTATTTAAATATGTATTTACATAAATGTTATTAATTACACCCTTAGAATTTTTCGGGGCTAATAGAATCACGGACATATCTAAAACTGAGTATGTAATTCTGCGACCGGGCTTAAAAACATTCTTCTATGGACAGGTCTAAATTGGAAACGAAAGGATTATGTTTCCTTCATGAAATGTCTTTAATATTTCCTGCCCTGAAAATGTAATGTTATGGACATTTTTCCATATGAAAATGGAAAATTTTTGGATGAAATTTTTTTGTGATTTTTATTTTTGCGAATTTTAGTAGCCTCGACAACTTCTAAGCGTATAATGAATAACATTTTAGTAAATGCATACAAAAATCAGCATTTTAGCAAAGTAGGTGAACAGATTACAATGTCAATGAGTTCCATAATTCCGACCTACCCTCTGAATGATGATGTTGTTGATGTTATAATTTATAGACTTAAACGTACATACATATGTAATACAAATCAACTGAAGTAAGCTTAAATCCAAAAAACAATATTTTCTTGCGAAAAATACACAGCACATCAATAATAAAGGCTAGGTTATGAAATGTTTAAATACACTAACCATGATTATGATTTTTGAACTTCTTTACCAAACTGAGACCTACTTCTCACTGCAGTCATTCAATTCAAAGTATGTACGTGAAAACTATGAATGTTCTCTTTAAAAAATAAAAAAAAATGTTATAGTAAACGGATGCATTGATTATAGTTCGGGATACTCGTATTTCGCATTTCGAGAAACTAAAAATCCAAATTAATTTCCAAAATATACATTTGAATAAATTGTCAAAAATAGATCTTTTCAGCTATTAGATTGTGATTTTAAACTAATTTGGTAAAAATATTTTGATTATGTATCTTCCATGAGAACAACTAAGGACATTAGTATATTATTTTTCCCCTACAAACCGGCAAACCTCCCTCCCAACTCAACCCAACCCTAAGTAATATGCAAGTGCTGCAATATCACCAATGCTTTAGTATTAGAAGAGAAAACGAAATAATGATCCTCGATCACTTCATTATCAATAATTATGTTTGACGTATAATATCATTATTGTACTACTACTAACTACCCATGATCATCCTCATCTCTCTATCTATCCCCTTTTTTACTACTACATTATATTATACATACATATATCTCTCTGTATATTTGCGTAAGTGTATGATGAATGTATATGTACTATGACGTATTTTTTAGATACCCATGATTTGTCTGTAGTTCAATATGTTCAAAATTAGTTTTACAACTTGCAATGTACTATTCATCCCTCAATCAAAATCAATAGATATTCCAAAATTAATTTTACTCGAGTCTCTGCGTCACACACAATAAATACAGTGAAAGAAAAATATTGTCTAAAATATTCTTGTAGAGAAACCACAACAAACATACAATATACATACAACATACATATATTATTTGTTTAATTTGAATTCATAATTTCGTGTATTTTGTGTTTTCTTTCTTTAAACTTTTTTTTGCTTAAATAATTTAGTTCTAGTCAAAATTAATTAAAAAATGAACATTTAACAAAAGAGAAATGGACGAAGAAAAATTATCATAACTTAAAATTTAAAGATTGTTTTAATTAATTATTGTATTAATTATAATGTAATCATTAATTTCAAAATCAAATATGTAATTGTATTGATTAAAATAATAATAATAAATAATAATAATTGTACACTTTCTAAACAAACAACAGAATTATGAATAAAGTTGCATTCACATTTTTAAATGGTGGCCATGGTGGATTCTTTTTGAGCTGGAATTTCAAAATTGATTAAAAATTAAAGGGAACTGTGGTATTAAGGCGGAAAACTCTTGACGAATCATGAACATTCGACGACAAAAATAATCAAATTAATTGGCTTTGCCGAAGCCAAACTTTCCAACTGACTGAGTATTTTCAGGCAATCGGTTGGAATTTTAAGTTTATTCTCCGCTCTAATAAAGTGGTGTAGGGTATCATATAGTCGGTTCCTTCTTTTAACATGTATTTACTAAAATGCGGTGTTATTTTGAATTACCCGGTATTTCGGTAGCTGTCACTTTTGAAGCTTTTATTCTTTGACATTTGACAAGTAGAAACTACGCCATTACTAAAAATGGAACGACACACGATTCAACAACGCATTGAATTATTAAAATTCGAAAAATCCAAAATCATCGAAAAATCTTCTTGACTGATGAGGCCCATTTCCACCTCGGTGGCTACTTCAACAAGCAAAATTGTCGCATCTGGGGCTCGGAAAAACCAAGAGTTATTCGCCCATGTGATGGCAATCGCATTTCGCCTAAAATTGGCGATTGTGATTTCAAGTCGCAAAATGCATGTTCTGAATTCTTTTTTAGCCCAACAATTTGGATTTATTAAAATCAAATTATTAATTACGATGATAAATAAGTACATCCATGAGTGCATTTGATTAAAATTTAATTTCGAAAACCATTAAAATTTAAGGGGAAATTTTTGCGTTTTGCGATTTGAACTCACGCGATTGTCATCACATGGGCGATTGTTGAGAAGCCTCTCCATCCTCAACGTGTGACTGTTTGGTGCGGTTTATGGTCCGGCGGGGTCGTTGGACCTTACTTTTTCGAAAATGAGGTTGGATCAACAGTTACGGTGAATGGATTGCGCTACCGAGAGATGATTAATGATTTTTTAAGGTCGGAGTTGGATGGTATTGATCTGGACATAGTTTACTTTCAACAAGACGGCGCTACGTGCCACACAAGCAACGAAACTATTGCTCTGTTAGGGGAAAAGTTTCAGTACCGTGTTATCTCTAAAAGAGGCAATCACAATTGGCCACCGAGATCTTGTGATTTAACACCTTGCGACTTCTTCCTTTGGGGCCACGTGAAAGATAAGGTCTACGCCAACAGCCCAGCGCCGATTCAAGACTTCAAAGATAGAATTCGTGAGGCTATCGAGGATATAGGGCACCCACTTTGCGATTTGGTTATGGAAAATTTCATGAAAAGGATTTGGTCCTGTAAGCGTGGTCGTGGTGGCCATTTGGCTGATGTTGTTCTTCATTATTAACGGCATACCTCTTTAATATGAAATAAAAATCCGATCATTTATCTCAAAACATGGCATTTGTCTTTAAATACCAAAATAACACCTCTTGTTGGAAACCCCTTTACCAGGCTTCAAAACATTCTCCTATGGACAGGTCCAAAATCGGAAATGAAAGGATTGTGTTATTGCATGAAATGTCATTAATATTCCCTGCCCTGAAATAATGTAATAGAAATTCTTTCATATGAAAAATCTTTAAATTTTGCATGACAATTTTTGTTGTTTTTTTTTGGCGATTTTTAGTAGCACCGCCAAATTCTAAGTGTATAATGAATATCATTTTATTAAAACAAGGAACCGACCATATGAAAAATCGCCAAATTTTGCATGATAGTTTTGGTAATTTTTTTGCGATTTTTTGTAGCGTAGTAAAAAACAAGGAACCGACTATATGATACCCTACATCACTTTATTAGAACAGAGAATAAACTCCAAATCCAAACCGAATGATTGAAAATTCGCTGTAGGATTTTCTTCAAAATTAATAGAGATCATTCTTGGACCAATGATTTTCTCATAACTCCTCTCAGAATGCGATTTCAAGTCGATCGGTATAATAATTGATTGGTCAATCTCTCCTTTGTTTGGGTATTATAAACAAATATAAAATTTAAGCATTTGGGAAGTATTTATATTTAGTTCATATGGATGTGAAATTGTATACAAAGATTTTTATCTGTGGTCACAATAAATGATAAAAAGTGTTTTTCAACAAGAGGTGTTATTTTGGTATTCAAAGAAAAATTCCATTTTTTGAGATAAATGTTCGGATGTTTATTTCATGATTAAGAGGAAGGTATGCCGTTAATAATGAAAAAAAAAAAAAAACATCAGCCAAATGACCACCACGACCACGCTTACAGGACCATATCCTTTTCATGAAATTTTCCTTAACCAAATCGCAAAGCGCATGCCCTATGTCCTCGATAGCCTCACGAATTCTATCTTTGAGGTCTTGAATAGACGCTGGGCTGTTGGCGTAGACCTTATCTTTCAAGTGGCCCCAAAGGAAGAAGTCGCAAGGTGTTAAATCACAAGATCTCGGTGGCCAATTTTGATCACCTCTTCGATAGATAACACGGTCCGGAAACTTTCCCGTAACAGAGCAATGGTTTCGTTGCTTGTGTGACACGTAACACCGTCTTGTTGAAAGTAAACGTTGTCCAGATCAATACCATCCAACTCCGACCATAAAAAATCATTAATCATCTCTCGATAGCGCAATCCATTCACCGTAACTGTTGATCCGACCTCATTTTAGAAAATGTAAGGTTCAATGACCCCGCCGGACCATAAACCGCACCAAACAGTCAGACGTTGAGGATGGAGAGGCTTCTCAACAATAACTCTTGGGTTTTTCGAGCCCCAGATGCGACAATTTTGCTTGTTGACGTAGCCACCGAGGTGGAAATGGGCCTCATCAGTCAAAATGATTTTGTATCGTTCGTATCGTTTTTTTGTTCGACTGTTTTTTGATCGTTTTATATCGTTCGATGATCGTGTATCGTACCATTTTTAGTAATGGCGTAGTTTCTACTTGTCAACTGTCAATGAATTAAAGCTTCAAAAGTGACAGCTACCGAAATACCGGGTGATTCCAAATAACACCTCTTGTTGGAAAACCCTGTAAAAGGACTAGTATCGTGTGCAAATCTTCATATAGGCATCATTCCCATCAAACTTTTAATGCCAAGGAATCACAATTGATTCTAAGGGCCTCAAAGTTTAATTTTAAAATGTGCACCACTCCTCCCAACTTATTCTACTTTTAGGCCAGGCTTAGAGACTTTCTCCTTTGATACGGTGTTTATTCACGTCCGCAATTGTTGCAAATGCTAACATTTTCCGATATTTTATTTTATATACATACATATGTACTTACATACATATTTATGTACATATGTAGTTCTTACTTTATGAAAGTAACGTGTCAGCTAGAAAATCAAATAATAGACCAGCACAAATCCATTTTGTTATACTGGTAACTTTCGTGGTAAAAAACATTCGCGCCTTTTAATATATACATACATGCATAAATAAAATAGTCGGGATTTGTTTATGTCCTTCTGTGGATTTCAATAGAAAAACAACTACAAATATGTATGTATGTATGTAATGTATATATGTGTCCTTAATAAATACTCTCCATTTTCCAAGAAAATTAGTCGGTCTTCGAACCATTCTTATTTGTGTACATGCATACATATGTATCTTCATCGGAAATGCAAAATGGCCAATCATCTCGTTTGAAAATATTTAATTTGTATATTTTTTTACTTATGAAAAATAAATATTTTTTTGGCCCATTTAATTTCCTTTTATAATGTCGTTATTTTTGATTAACTATCAATAAGTTTGATTTTGAATTCTTGGTTGTTAGGCTCTTCTGCTTTTCTGATGATGATACCTACGTACATACAATACACACATACAAATGTGTGTATATGTATGTATGACGCTTTTTTTGGCAAAATGAAAAAAAAACACATTCTGAAATTTTCTGACAAAAATGCCGTCAGTTATTAGAATAAGCTGCTAAAGCAGGATATGGTATACATACGCATACATACACAAATTCTCACATCCTCTTATACAATCGTTTCCCCATATGTATATACATACATAATAATACTGTAATTTTAACACCCCTGCCAAAATGATTCCACTCCACAATATGGTTGGTTTGAAGTTCGGTGTTCTCAGAAGAGAAACTTTCGTTGGAATGAGTATGTCTGGCTGTGCACACTGGAAGTTAATCCTTTTTTATGATATACATACACACACTACCCCTTTAAGCACCAAGTCATTGCCATTACTGTCATTGTTATTACTTGGTGAGTGTGAGTATGTCTGGTTTTTACTTTACTTTGTAACGGTAATGCCAACGCGATTTTATTTACATTTGGTTTACGCGCCAAATTGTGTTTAGAGATTTTTCTTCGGAACAGGTGTGGTATGGGTAACGGGAGCTGGAATGCTTCCTCATCGACACTAAAATAAATGAAGAAAACGTTGTTAGAAGGAAAACATCACAATGTTGAGGACACACGTGTAATAGCACGAGAGTTGTCACATTTGAAATTACATATCTTACGGAAAGTTTCAAAATATTACATTTTGTTATTTTTAATTTCATTCCATAAATTTCTTCTTTCATTGTTTTACTGAATTTGTTTGCAAATGCCCGCACCGCGAAATCGTTTACACTGATTTCGATATGTCAGATTGAATTAGTCCATATTCACACTTGCAATTTTCACCCGCAGAATTGCAGTGTTTGTGGGAGCGGAACGCAGTCGGTAAGCGGGGAGAAAAAAGTCTTTCATACTTGAAAATTGTTTGCAATGCGTTTTCTTTCGCTGTTAAGTCCAGATTCACACTTGCAATTTTTTTCTGCTGAATTGCAGTGTTTGTGGGAGAGGGACGCAGTCGGTAAGGGGGAGAAAAAATCTTCCGTACTCGCAATTTTTTTTGCAATGCGTTTTGCGTTTTCTTTCGCTGTAAAGTTTTTCGACATTTCCACACTGCTTATCATTTAATATTCGTTGTTTTGTGCTCGGTTCAACATACAGGGTTGCCCATATTCGACGGACCCACGGACTCGTTGGGCCCATTCCAATCGACGAGGCTTGTCCGCAGGCAACAATCTTTGCGTCAATTGAATTTTGTACGGGAACAAATGCAAATCAACGCGAATAATCCGTTGTAAAGTGGACCGAGCCATGCCCAACTGCTGAGAACGGCGTTTTTGGGATGTTCTTGGGGACCTCTCAACACTGGCTCGTACGGCAGCGATATTCTCGGCCGATCGCCTTGGTCGACTTTTATTTGGCCTCTTCGGATTAGAAAGAGCCTCACCAGTCGAAAATTTTTCGTATAAACGCTTAATGGTGTTCTTAGAAGGCGCACTTCTCACATTTTTTAATATTTTAAAAGCACGTTGACTTGACTTCTTCTGTTGAATGTAAATTTCAACTATTTCAGAGCGCTCGCGTGGCGTGTATTGTTCCATGGTAAAATCTGCTTGGACTGACGCTTCAAACGCGGTATGTCATTAAGCGATCTGACATCTCTGTCAAAAGTTATGGCGTTGCCAGATGGGTCCGTCGAATATGGGAGACCCTGTATGTAATTTTGGGCGACATACATTTTAATAAAATTTAATGAGTTTTAATGAACGATGAAAAAAAAAATTGTCGAAACAGAATACTTTGTCTGAACACAAATGCAACTTCAAAAGAGAATTGCATAAACAAATTGCAGAAAAAATTGAAAGTGTGCATATGAACTTAGCTGATTCGTTACGCTACGGATGCGTTACGGTTACGTTCGCCTAACCCAGCCTTAACACATTCTATTGACTGACGTTTTATCCCCAGTGTCGCAACACTCTTTCCAGTACCGCTTCCAAAAAGAATTTATTTACTTTTTTGTCGAGACGTTGGCGTATATTTGTGCGAAAAATATATTTTAATTGTGGAAAACCTAAATAATATACAATCGATTTAATATCATTAATATAAGCACGTGATAATATAAACACCAAATAGAAAATAAATAATATTGTAATATCGACAAGAAAAGAACGTCGGAATATATACAACCAAGGCAGTATACTAATACAGAAACAAGGAACTTGAATTACTTCGTCGGTCGTTCCGTCGGGCATTGGGAAACGTAAAGTAAATAGTAAAGATTGACCAACAGGGATGATAACTGAGATTCACCAAATAGTACAAAGATCTTTCTAAAAAGGTACTTGTCCAACCCAAAAAGTACGAATTTTAAAATTTGGTAAATCGTATACGTGTTTATACGTTTTACCAACCAAGCTAACCATATTTTGGGTATTTATAAAAAAAGGTGCAAAAAATTACATGTGACTTAAATTAAAAAACATTAACAATTTCTTGATAGCAAGCTGTTAGATTGATTGATTTGTATTAAACCAGATACTTTTGAAACATACAGAAGCAATAGCACAATGCTTTTTTGATACACATTGAGAGACATATATTGTACATGGTTCGATATATGAACGTAAACCGATACTCAGTACCCCTGTTCTGTAACTCTCAGTGAGAACAATTTCGCACATGGAATGTGTAAGAGAATCCCTTAAACACCTGTGAAAACGTCCAGCGTCTTTCAAAGTCGTGTTTGACAGATGTCATACGCTTTCACGCTGGTATTTAAGGGATACCCCTACACGTTCCATGTGAGGAATTTTTCTCACAGAGAGTTACAGAACATGGGTAATGATCAAGAAAACCCCTTTACCAAATTTCAAAAGGATACAATTGATAACAGACTTCTTTATATTCTAGGCACCACTTTTTTCAACCGATTTGGCTGAAATAAAGGGTTTTCCAACAAGAGGTGATATTTTAATATTCAAGGAAAAATGCCATTTGTGAGATAAATGATCGGATGTTTATTTTATAATAAAGGAGGCATGCCATTAATAATGAAAAACAGCATCAGCCAAATGGCCACCACGATTACGGGACCATATCCTTATCATGAAATTTTCCATAACCAAATCGCAAAGTGGCTGCCCTATGTCCTCGATAGCATCACGAATTTTATCTTTGAGGTCTTGAATCGACGCTGGGCTGTTGGCGTAGACCTTATCTTTCACGTGGCCCCAAAGGAAGAAGTCGCAAGGTGTTAACTAACAAGATCTCGGTGGCCAATTGTGATCACCTCTTCGAGAGATAACACGGTCCGGAAACTTTTCCCGTAACAGAGCAATGGTTTCGTTGCTTGTGTGGCACGTTGCGCCGACTTGTTGAAAGTAAACGTTGTCCAGATCAATACCATCCAACTCCGACCATAAAAAATCATTAATCATCTCTCGATAGCGCAATCCATTCACCGTAACTGATCCAACCTCATTTTCGAAAAAGTAAGGTCCAATGACCCCGCCGGGCCATAAACCGCACCAAACAGTCACACGTTGAGAATGGAGAGGCTTCTCAATAATAACTCTTGGGTTTTCCGAGTCCCAGATGCGACAATTTTGCTTGTTGACGTAGCCACCGAGGTGGAAATGGGCCTCATCAGTCAAGAGGATTTTTCGATGATTTTCGAATTTTAATAATTTCAATGCGTTGTTGAATCGTGTATCGTTCCATTTTTAGTAATGGCGTAGTTTCTACTTGTCAAATGTCAAAGAATAAAAGCTTCAAAAGTGGCAGCTACCGAAATACCGGGTGATTCAAAATAACACCTCTTGTTGGAAAACTCTGTATAAAAATACATTAAATCCCTATTGAAATTTATTGCCTAAAATCGTCCATATTAAAAATTATTCATATCGGTTCAAGTTTTAATTTTAATTTAATTTAATTGATTATATTCAATAACAACCGAGCCCATAGGCCGTATATGGTTATATATAAATACATATAATAAATTTAAGCAATCTGAGCGAAATTAATGGCTTTACATTTCCTACTAATTAGTTTCTTAAAAATGCTAAGTTTGTCAAAACGCAGGCACTTTTGAGCTCAGAAAAGGCGATTTCAAACACAATCAATCTGATCACAATCAATCTGATCACTGATCAAATCTATCATATCTTGGCGTTGTGTAGCTATGTCGAAACATACTTAAGAAAAATGTTTGCAAAGTGTAGATTATTTTCGAACAAAGACCTATTTGATAAAAAAAAGTATCAAATGTGCCACGCAGAAGTGCCACAGTACTTTGAGGGTTTAAAAAGTACCAAAGTACCAGCTTTATCATCCCTGTTGACCAACAGTAGTAAAATAAACACGTACATACAGACAGCAGCGAAAAACTGAGGCGCATCAAAAACAAACGAAACTGATATAAATAATCGAGAAATTTGCTAGTGAAATGACATTTTAAAGGCTAAAAGAAAAAGTGGATCGTGTTCAAGTTTGTCCAAAAGGATAATAAGGATAATCAATTAAATAGTTGAAGAAAAAAGAATCATTATCATGTGAAAAATCGATTGGAAGTTGTGCCTACACATACATACATACATACAGAAATTGAGTGTGAGAGAGCGCGCGCGAACAATAGATAAAAAGAGACTGTCTCGCTTCCAATTGTGTATGACATTGGAATATACTGTACGCGCACGCACATACATACATTGCACGAAACGCGCGAGAAGAAGAAGACTATCGAAATTCACTGCGAAATGATAGAATTCTGACTAGAAAGCGCAATTTATTCATTGATAGGTGATTGTGTACCTTTTTAATAGTGTTGTTGTTGTAATCATCTGAAGTGACATCAGTCATCAGTCGTCGTGAATGGTAGAAGTAATAACTCACACACACAGCCACACGCACACCAAAAGAAGAGACAAAACAAAATTGAAAAAATAATTCGTTTTTCTGTATCAAAAAATAAAATAAATAGAAATCACGGCATAAATTATGATGCGGATTCACTTGAGTTTGAAGAAAAAGTGTTGATGCAAATTTCAATGTGGAATAAAAGGAAAAATATAGTGCTACCACCACCACCGCTTTCTTCTTCTTCATCATCAGCAGCAGCAGCATTATCTTGTCATCTTGGTCTCCCCGTCGTTCATCGTTGCTCTTGTTTTGTACCTCCTCCTATTACTGCTGCTGGCTTACTACGCTTGAATTGGTAGCAGCAATACAGCTGCGACAGACAACAGCGAAAAAAGCGCGACTGCAACAAATTGTAAATTGTTCCTGAGTGAAACTGTGGGTGGGTGGCGTAGAAAATAATGGAATCTGGTCCCAATGGGATAAAAGTAGAGCCATCACTTGAACAGCAACATTTGCAACAGCAGCAGCAAAATCATCATCATCAACAGTATGCCACCAATTTGTTAGCTCTCAATGGCTCGAATGCGCGCTTACTCATCGATCATCCGTCAACGCTGCTGGTTCCGTTGTCGCATCATCAGCAACAGTTGCAGCAACATCATCTGCAGCAGCAACAACTGCAACAGCATTTAGCTTCGCAGCAGCAGCAACAACAACAGCAACAATTGCAACAACATCATCTGCAGCAACAGCAGTTACAGCAACATCTAGCTTCGCAGCAGCAGCAGCAACAACAATTGCAAGAACAGCAGCATCTAGCCTCGCAACAACAGCAGCAACAGTTGACCGCCGTTTATCCGCAGCCTTTATCACTTAAACAACCTCTACCAACGCCGATCAGCAATAATCCGGCTCCAACTGGTGCGTCTGGAGGTGGTGGTGTAAATACCACATCCTTGGGCCCAGCCTCAGTAGCTTCGTCGACTTCTTCTGCCGTACGTCATCGTTGGAATGAAAGTCCGGAAGCTCGGGCTCGTCGTTTAGCTCGAAATGCTGAGAGGATGCGTGAAAGACGTAATCGCGAAACCGAAGACGAATACCGCAAGCGGCTGGCCCGCAATGCCGAAGCCAATCGCATGCGTAGACAAAACGAAAACGATATGGAGCGGGCCATGCGACTCGTACGTAATGCCGCCCGGCAGCGTCTGCGTCGGGCCATGGAATCGCCGGATCAACGGGCCAAACGACTGATCAAACTTGCCGAACGGATGCGGATGTATCGTGCCAATGAGACGCCGGAACAGAGGAAAATACGATTGGCTGAAATGGCATCGCGAGCCCGTCAACGCATCGCCAGCGAATCACCGGAATCACGCAAAGATCGCTTAAAGAAACTAAACGAATACGCAAGAAAGGTCAGAGAAAAGAAAAAAATTATAAAAACTGGCGCGGGACAGACTCCGAATTCCACACAGAATTCGAATACGACTCAAAGCGCTACAGCTAATTGTAATAATGACTCTTTAAATCTAAATCATCAGGCACCAGCATCATCCTCGTCTGCAGCAACCACAACACCAGGCGCAAGTGGTGGTGGAGGGACAGGAGCAGGAGGCAACTCTGTAACGCCAACCGGCAATGATGAACTCTCACGACAAACTGCCGGCGGCGGTAGTGGTGGTGGAGGAGACCAACATCAACTAACGGCATCATATCAACAAGCGGCCGCCCTGGCAGCTAATCCCATTGAATACTATCAGAATATGTTCATTAATCCAACCACGTTACGCACAGGTAGTGCCCTATTGAAGCAGGAACCACAAACTCAGCAACAACAATCTAGCCTACAACAAAATCGCTTTGGCACACCACACCAACAGCAATCGGGGGGAGCAGTAGGTGCCAATCTTCTTGTCGATTCGGAGGCATCAAATCTCTTTCCGCAGCATCTGTACGATGAGGCATCACAAAAGGTATCCGCCAAACTGCCACATGCAGCAGCTAATGTTCCTCATTTCAGCACAATCGCTAGTTCATTAGATTTATACCACCAAAATAAGTTTACTAAGAAACAGCAGGAGCTTCAACAGGTGGGTATAGTGTCGAACTGAACATGTTTCTGAACAGTTTCTTCACGTTTACACACCCAGTGATAGCTGAAGTATAGTATATAGTAGTAGATAAATATTAGGCATCGAGTTATATAGATACAAAGTTGATGAAAAAAGTGGCATTGAAAGGGAACATGTTTCCTTTTTCGCACACCCATGCACAGAAGAGCTGTAGGTTTGGGACATTATAATATCCGTTCCCCTGAGTCATTATTAGAAAGCGGAATTTTATACAATTTTGATTTTCAACATCCTCTGAATCCGACTGTTACTAGAAAATTTTGAATAAGACGTGCATATTTTAGATATTGGAATATTTAGATATTGGATAATAACCAAAAATTGCATAAAATTCCGTTGTCTAGTCATTATGAACAAAATTACAGGTCCATGTTATATTTACCCAAGCAGCATTAGCGAAGCCCAAGAAGCTCCAAATTTTCGTAACAACAAAACAATTGACAATCATTATGCAGTTTGCCTGGAGAATTTGGTCATGTACCTCAAGAAAAAGAAGTTTAGCAATTTTGTCTGCAGCTGTTAACGGGCTAATTGGTGGAGGTGTGCAAAGTGACCTGTGTAGGCTAAGGGTAAGATAACGATAACAAACTTAGGTTGAAAAAAGGAGACATTTTCATTCTTCTGTCCATGGACATACTTTTAAAACAGTGGATCGGTTTGTTGCGGGCTCTATTATAATCTTTAAAACCCCGACAATTAGAGAGAGATTCAGTACTTGACATGAATTTTCTCAGTGCTTTGCATTCAGATCAAAACTTTTTGAAGGTCATTAAAGTATGCAGTTTGGAGGAATATTAGGAAATTTGAAAATGGAAAAATTAAGAATAATTTTATTTTTAAATCTTAAAGTCAAGTCAATCTTGTGCGATTAATTTTTCTAATCAGAAAAAATAGAACAACCTTTTTGAATGGTATCGTTTATTTTTAAAACGGTTTAAATATTGCTGTTTTCTGACAAAAAGGTCCTTTTTTTATTTTTGCTCCAATTACTTAAATGGGCTAAAAGTTTTGAAAAACAGACACAATATGGCTATTTTTCTTTATCAAAAAAGTATACATATTTATATATTATCAACAATTGAATGGGGGCAGGTTGCCCCGTCGACGCGAAATTTTAAAAATATTTGCCCTTTTTAGGTGGAACTGGCACTAAACATATCTAGGCAAAGCTCGGGAAAATGGTAACGAAAATGCTGCACTTTTTTACAGAAAAGAAATCGCATTGTTATTAAAAAAAGTATTTATATATTTTGAATGAATATATAATACAATTGAATGTGGACATGTTGCTCCGTCGACGCGAAGATTTCAAAATATTTGCCCTTTTTAGGTGGAACTGATGTAGTCCGTGGAATTAAACGTAGCTAGGCAAAAAAAGTCCAGTTTTGGGGAAAAGGGCAACGAAAATGTTGCAGTTTTTTGCAGAAAAGAAATCGCATTGTTATTCAATATATTGATCAATGCTACTATAAATCGCACATTTCATGAAACCATATTTATGAATTTCAAACAATGCAGGAAAAATACATAATTTTTTCAGCTAATTGCAGCGACTTTGACCCGATTTTCCAGCATTCTAACATGTTTCCTGTTATTCTGATTGCACTTTTGATTCGAAACAATATTAAAAATATTATATTTTATGCTAAGGGCCATTAAATTTGTTTAATTATGTTGGTTGAGTTGTTAAATCAGTATAAATTAGATGGATGGATGGATTTAAAATATATTTCAGTAAACTTTTCTGTATGTGTGTAAATTTGAGCTGTTTTGTTTGCGTGGACGAATGAATACAAGTTGTTATATACAAAATTGGTTTATTTTGTAAATATTCCTAAATGATTTCGCTACTGCTATTGTACAATCATGAGCAATATACATACATATGTTCAATGTAACTCGGAAAATAATTTTTGTTTATTAATAAAAAATTTCCAAAGTTTATCATTTATCGAAATTGATAATCGGACATTCAAATTGCAGCCGATATCCATGAGATTTTTAATGTACAATTATTAAAACATATATTTCCCATCTGATGGCTAATTGTAGCCCTTTAGATTTTTCAATATCAAAAGCTGAAATTTTTGACAATTTGTTTAGTATTGTATGAAACAATCTTAAGTCCAAAAATAGAAAAAATAAATATCGATTTAAATCACGAAATTAATTGAAAACATTTTTTAATTGAAAGTGGCAAGATTCATGATGATTTATCAGTCTTTTTGAAAAGGTGATTAAAAAAACTGCAATAACAAATTTATGTATGCATTTGTTTGCTAGTGCTATCGATAGTGTTTGTCATGATTTCCCAGTTAAATTATTTGCTTTATTTTTTATTTCACTCAATTAATAAAAAGATTTAAATCAAAAATTTTCCCAATCATCTAATTAAAAAACCCAACTAAAAATACTATTCCTTATTTATTTTTTTAATTGATTCAATTAAGAAACGACTATCTACAATTATTTGAACTTGAATAGTCGAGAAGAGCTACGGCGGCATGCCTTTGACATGAGATGGTTCCTACTTGAAGGTATTTCCATTATGTACATTTAAATGACTGCCATATATGTAAAAATAACCAAAAACAAGTGGACCGCAATCCAAAAATAACACTACTGCATTTGATAAGCTGCAGCGAATCGTCATGTAATGGTTTGTGTTTGTTTTCAAGGTCGTTTTCTTTTTCACTTGACTTCAAAATACATATGTATGTACCTTCCTTCAATTGGAAAAATCTCTTTGATCTTCAGCTCAACTCTACAGTAAGAAAAAATAATATTTCATACATTATCACTTAACATTTTCATAATTTTCGCACAACAATGCAAAATACCGCCAAATATTGAAACCAATCTCACATTTTCATAATTTTTAATATATTTTTATTTTATTTATTTATTCAAGCAAGTAATTTGAAGCGTTATGGCCAATTCTGTAATTTTCAGTACAATTCAGTTGAGATTATTACTCAAAAATGAAGTAATGCTTAGGCTATTACAAAGGGGAAAATTTAAAAAAAAAAATAAAAGCCATCCTAGTTTCGATTACACCATTTTAACTAAAAACATGCAAAAAATATTCTCGATTTTTTCACGTCCACGGCCAACATTTTGTTCAGAAACATAATCACCATTAGCCTTTGAGTTGAATTACTAATAAATACAATAATATCCAGGTCTCAATAACTGCAATGAGGCCAAACCAATAATAACAACGATAGTCTTTGGATTTCATTACATTTTGTTACTGGTTTCACATCGGCATTTTATTTTAGTTTTATTATAATAAAGATATTTGTTTTATAGGTTCAATTCGGCCCAATGAACCTCTTCAATTTATTGGAGCTGTTTTTATAAAACAATATGGTCATGGTTCTCTAAAGAAATTAAAACTCCATGGGATCCTTGTAGTGAAGTTGTTCTTAGAGCGTTATTGTCTTCGGCAGATTATACTATAATCACATAAATACACTACTTGACAAAGGTGCAAATTTCCCATTTCATTCTATTTAAGAATATAATAAGATTGTTTTTATTGTCATAAAAGGACCAATTGTTAATTTCGAAGTTGAGATTTTCCATTTTATAATGCTCTTAAGCTTTTCTTTGAAAAAGATACACGACCAGAATCTTCTCCCCTTACTCACAAGATTTTGCGGAAGAAATATTTCAATAGACATTTTTAAAAATCAGAAATTTTTTGATGTAAATGTTAAAATTTTAATTTGGTCGATTTTGTTATACCGCGACAGTTTTTTTTTAATATTAATTTGATTCATAACTTAGGGTTTTCCGTTTTTTTCTTGCTTATAACTTTGCCATTTCCTCTTGCTTATGGTGTTTTTAGTATTTTGCGTTCACAAATGCTTGTAGTGCCTGCTCAGCTCGACTATGTAGTGGTGTTCCAATATTCGCAACCATATAACAGCACATATTTCACACAGCTTTTTTATATGTTGTATTTAGTGAGAATTAAGATGTAACTAGATCTCCACATCGTGTTTAAATTAACCGAATGATTGTCTAGCCTTCATTAATGATGAAATGAAATATACATACATACCATATACAAATCTGAACCGATTTAATATTCTTTTCGTTCTTCCACGGAAATTGCTCTCTGTCAAATTTTATTAAAAAGGCAACAAAAGCAAAACCTAAATCTGAGCCCAGATATTCCATATTCGGCGCACGTTTAGTTTAAATCATAAGCCCCAAAATTACATGTATGTATATCGAAAGGAAAATATGACCAATTCTCAATCTGCCCGATTCGAGTTGAATTCTATAAAAAAGATTAAAAATTGCATTTCACGCAATATAAAATGCCATTTCTATAATCAGGGTATACGAGTAATTATATATGTACCATACAAGCTATATACTGAAAACTCAGCCGATGTCCGGAACAGAATTTCCGTCAGAACTAACAAAAGTTATGCACAAAACGAAAGAGGTGATGCGACATTCATTAATATTTTCAAACAAGTTCTCTCTACACCTTTTCAACAAACACAAATAGAATATAAGAAGACATTCCTTTCCGTAGCGAGTAAGTGTCAGTGATGAACGAATAGGAATTTGATTCCAACGAGTGAGGTTTTTCGCGGATTTTTTGACCGATTTTCCCGAATTTTTTGTAATTGTCACAATTAAAAAATTAATATTAATCGATAAGTGCAAAAAAAGTTCAATCAATGTTCGCGGAAAACTGTTTTTTTTTCGCGTGTGAGAGTTCATTCCTATTCGTTCGTACCTGATAGATTTTGACGTTTCGTCCGGAAGGAATGTCTTCTTATATTCTATTTGTCTTTGCTTTTCAAGTTTTCATTGAGAAAATGTAAATTTATATTGATAGGATTTAAAATTATATTACATAATTTTGTATTGAAAACATACACATACTACATAACTTCATATTAAAATGTGTAAATTCATAGTGAGAAATCAAAAAGAAAAAGAGAAAAAAAGAGAATATGTAAATTTATAACGAGTATAATTGGCAAAATATAAAATAATAATGAGAAAATATGAATTTACGTTGGAACAGTTATTTCAGTTTTTGTTAATTGAAAATTAAGAACCATTAAAAGCTTATTTTAATAGTAGATTTAAAACATAAACAGATTATTATCCAAAATGCATCATCATTGCTCTAACAATTCTGTCTATATCCTGTTTTTTTGTTTGGACAAATTTTTTTTCTTCTATAAAAATTGTGTACTCAAATTTAAGACAACCAAAATTAAGTACAATTTTAAACTTAACAACTATTTCTGATCCGCGTATACGGCAATCTCTGGAAGATTTATTTCTAAACTCCTTTGTCTTGAATCGATATCCGCAGATGTTGTTCTGCCCGTCACATTTCGTATGTATAGGTTTGTACATTCAAAAAATCTTTCATTCCGAATCTAATATTCAATTCAATGAATTTAAAGTTTTTCATTGTGAATTTATGGTTTCGAATAGTCTCTCATTATCTTTATATATAAAATCCTTTGTACGTTTGTTAGTAACGCATGATCTTCGAAACCATAGAAGCGAATGGGCTGAAAATTGAACAATATATTGAGTTTGGGGTCACTTGTGTTTTAGAATCATTTTCAGAGCGATAAATTGCGGAGTGGTCAAGTTATTTGCAAAATTCGCATTTCCAGAGCGATTTGCCGGAAATTTAAAATGTACGTGTGGTTTGTCCTGATAATAGTTTTGTATGTATGATTCTAACCGGTAGATGGCGCTGTAGCGGACATATGGTCAATATACATTTTATTGATGATCTCGGAAAATGATTAACAAACCAATACATCCCAAACAGGACGGGCAGGACAACGTCTGCTGGGGTCAGCAAATACTTTATATGTTCTCAATACAATTTTACATTTGTCAATATGAATTTATATTTTCTCGTTGTAATTTGTTTTTATTCATTGGACACTCATAATGAATTTACATTTCTCATTATAAATTTACATTTCCCAATATGAATTTATGTGTTCCCATTGCAAAATTTTGAAGGTGTAGCATATTATCATTTTTCTTTTACACTTACTTTGAAATTGAGCTATCGATAATGGTGCTTTTTTCCTATTAGCCAAAGATGTACATACATATTAATAGAATGACATAGAGTATTATAAGCCGATCGAACCCGACTTGACTTTTTTGGGCAGTTAGTGTCAGGATTTAAAAGATACGTTTTTTAATTCAATATAAATTGACAGGTAGAAAACCAGATATGGTGAAATTTGAGCTATACATTTATAAGAATATCGCAAGTACAACAAACATACATACATACCTTTAAAATATATTTTTAATCCATGGCTTATGGTCTTGTTCAGGGTGTATATAAACGTGTCGACACATCAGTTCAACGCTATAGGAATAAGGAATTTAAACATGTTCAGTTTTGAGACAATTTTAAACACTTGTCTTGGGGAAATGCTAGCCAAAATAATTTTATTTGATTATTGTTATAGAATTTAATTTTGGATTGAAGAATGAGGGATTTTGTTCTTTGTTGATTGCCAGTGTTATTTGCCCGAGTTTCTTGTTATCTTTTATCTACATAAAAATAAATTGTTGTTTCACTTTGTAATGTTGTTCTCTTAAGTACACTTTAAATCTAAGCAAGAGTTACAAACCTGCATTTGTTTTAGACAAACAACTTAGCAAGCAGTAATATCAACAACAGCGGGACTGTTGGGGTCTCCGCCTCTGGTGGACAGAATGAGAAGAGCGAAGGAAAACTGAAGGCAACACATCCGCAAATACAAAATCCTCCCACACCACTCTACAATCAATTTCCCTATTTGGCAACATTTCCGGCAGCTGCGGCAACAAACACAACAACCGTTGCAGTGACAACACCGCCGAATACACCAACACAAACAGCCGCTGCTGCTTACTATCCTATGTATAATGGCTTTCAATTAGGTATAGCGCCGAACACGGTGCCGCCACCATTTACACCAGTACACTTTTCGACTTCATCGAATACAGTGGGGGGATCCACAGGATCATCGCCGCCAAATTCGGGTACGGGCAAATGATGGAGGAGAGTGGCTCCTCCTAGAACAAAATAATTGTACTAACGAAACTTTTTGTGTTTTGCTTTGTTTCTTTATTTTGTTTTTTTTTTTTATTTTGGAAAATGCTTTTGCGGTTCACATCACACTGCAGCCAGTCAACAACAACAAGTTATACAGGATTTTCCAAAAGCGGTCCGCGGTCGCCCTAGAAAGCTGATATTTAATAGCAACAAAGATTCGTTGAATACGTCGCAGGACGATGTACTGCAACAGCATCAGCAGAAAATGAGTGCATTGCTGGAACAAGAGATTAATCAAATGTTAGCCTCGCCACAATTGTCTCAGCGCCGCGGACGTGGTCAACAATATCAACAATTGGCACAGCTGCAACAACTACCCCAACCACCCCAACAACAACAACAACTGCAACAACACCAAGAACAACAAATGCAACAGCAACAACAACAACAACAGCAGCAGCAGCAGCATCAAGAACCACAAGAACAACAACACCAGCAACAACTTAACACCAACCAACATTCCCCCATGCTACGAAAGGTCAAATACGAAAATGATGACGAAAAACGTAAGCGTCTGGAAAAAATGGCAGCACATCAACGTGCTCTGCGAGCAAACGAGACACCTGAACAACGGGCGGTTCGTCTGCAGAAACTCAGTGAACGAGCCCGACAAAAGAGGGCCGAAATCCGCGCCACCGAATCTGCCGATGAGAAGAAAAACCGTCTTTCTAAACAAGCGGAATACGCACGCATGCGTCGTCTACGAACACATGCTCCCCACAATCGCACCAAAATCGATGTTGATGCTACGACGTCGTCGCCCTCGTCAACGGCAACAGTGACGGTGGCTTCGGGTATTTACAATACAACTGGAGCCTCGACGAATGGCTACGATACCAAAAACAATCTCAATCTGGACCTTCACAGTGGGGCCAGTGTAAGCGGCGGCAGTATATCGCAGGAGAGCAGTACATCCAACAGTGAGGAGCAACAGCGCCAGCAGCAGCAACAAATGCTAATGCAACAGCGCATGTTGCAAACGCCCAATCTACTCAATCACATCAACAATAATAACAACTTTATAAAACAACAAGGCAAGGAATTCAATAATACGACGCAGCCCGAGAATAATGATATGTTGAAGATTCTCGAACCGATCATAGTTATGAAAACTAAGTAAAGAAAGTAGATACATGGTACATACATACATACATTATTTATTGTATAGGTTTAATAACTAGACACACTGGTATATAGCTATACATATATAGACCATTCTTCCGCCACGGTAGAATATTGTAAGCATTTGACATTACACCGTTTGTGAAAGAGAACAGTTGTTTATTCACGTACATTTGAGCATTTCGTCATATCAAAGAGGAGTTTCTTTATGCTCTAATATTGTCGAAATATTTCAAACGCCTTATCATATCATGACACTAAAAAGAGGTTACTTAAGACGAACTGTCCAATTTTTTGGGATGTGTATAATATTTTTTTATATGTATATACATATATATATCGTCATCTGAAATCCAAAATAACGTAACATCAAAAAAATCAAAATTAATTTTATGATTGATTATATATAGTCTATTAGGCTAAACTACACATTCATACAAAATTTTGGAGTTCAATATCAAAAATTGACCATTTTATGAGGATACTCAAAATGACGTTATAGCAAACAAGGTATTTTAAAAAGCGGAAAGATTCATAAAATTTTATTTTATTTAATTCAGAATGTACGCCACAACTAAATGCGCCAGATTTGTTATTTTATTTCGCCTTGATAGTCTGAAACCCCAAAATTTGGTCAAAAGCTTAACATTACTTTCCTTTGTTTTTTGCTTCTCCTGAAAAATCATGTATATGTGGGTTACGCTATTTTGGATTTCAGGTGACGATATGTACATAGCTCTTTAAGTTTCTGCGATCGATGGTTTGCGGGATGCCATGAAATTGTTCGATTTTGATATTTTTAAAAAATTCTGGATTAAGCAAATATTTACATATCGATCGGTCGTCGATATATGACACTCTCACGCAGGATCTTCAAAAGAGAATTCAAAATGTCGCTGCGAAATGTTATTCCATGTTATCATTGGTTATTCCAGAAAAACATTTGGACTATTTTTTATATTATTTTTCGTTTGCTAATAGCGCAGTTCAACAAAAAATGTGTATTGCTACGGCGCAGGTCAATTTGGATGTAGTCTTAGTCTAAAAATTATTTTTTTTATTGGAATAGAGAGATATGTTGAGCCACATATTTTAGAATAACTAGAACAATTTATCCGGATTGGTTCCGGAAAGCTTTCAAGAATCCACAATTAAGTTCTAAAACTATTATTTTCAAAACATCGAAAAAAGCACAATTATAACATTTTTATTATTTTATCATAAAGTCTAATCGGTCATGAATAAAATTAGCCCATTCCGATGAAAATCGATGAATAATTAAAAAAGTTATCAAGTCTAATAATTCATTAACTTTTTTTGGCCAATTTGAGTAAGTGGTTCGTGAGTTATGCTAAAATATGTGGTTCAACCTCTCTATTTTTGCAAATCGCGCCTACAAAATTCCCCTTATTGCGAATTTTATTTTTCGCGGAATTTGTTCCCTTTTACAAAAATTGCGATCGACAATTGTTTCGTTCTATGTTCTATTTTATTATTTGCCAAACATTTCCGAAAGCTATT
The DNA here is from genome assembly GCA_963930755.1 of Eudasyphora cyanicolor. NCBI lineage: Eukaryota > Metazoa > Arthropoda > Insecta > Diptera > Muscidae > Eudasyphora > Eudasyphora cyanicolor. The sequence goes on along the minus strand of OZ005736.1, from coordinate 182,268,401 downwards.
AATTTTCAAATTACACTTGCAGATCGATTGTAGAATTTCGCGGTACCAAAAATTTAGTTCGCCTAAAATGTATTCCCGGGGAAACACAAATGTTCCCCAGGTGTTTGCGAAAGGGCAATAACTTTTCTCGCTCTAAAGATATAATTCTGGACAGAAAAGACAGCAATTACAAATTATTTAAATACATTTATCCGATTCAGCATATCTCTATTAATTCGGTTATTTTAATGTGGAATAAAACTTAATTTTTTGAACATTAAAGGAGCTTTTCAAACTTAAAATTTGTTTCACAGTAGAAGGAGTTTTTCAAAGCTTGTCTATTGAAAATATAAATTGCGAACTTTTTGAGTTAGATATTTACATCTTGTTTAATTAAATTGCGAACTTTTTGAGTTAGATATTTACATCTTGTTTAATTAAATATCCGGTGGGCTAGAACCTTAAGAACATCGCTGATTTTGATGTGGATTGAAACGGTTTGATCACTTCTCGGGGTTTTTAAATGGAAAAATGTACACTCCATGCATATTAAATCACTCATTCTTGTTTAAACTTATGTATAATTTTGTTAGTAATTTTAAAATATTTCCTTGGATATACCCATATGTAGGTTTGTAGTATATTCACACTGAAATGAGATAATGTAAGTTTGGAAAATTAGGGCTGGTCGCTGATCCCAAATGTTAGTTGAAAACTGTTGTAGTTTTGAAATTTTGAGTGCGGTAAAAATAATTAACGATTCACATTATACATAAATACAAATTTAAAATTTCTAAAAAACTTTGAATGAAATACTTTAAAATAAAGATCGATATGTTATTTTCTTAAAAAGAAAGAACTTCAAGTCTATTTTGATACAATTTATACCAAAATATAATATAAAAAGTTATATTTTTAATACTTGTCATAATGTGTCTTAACAATGACTTAAATGTTAGACTTTAAATTTTTCACTTTAACCCCCAATTTCACATCCTCCGGTTAGAGCTAACTCACCGCAATTTGACAGCTATAACTGTAGGTTAGCTCTAACTGTAGGATAACCGGAGATTGTGGAATTGACCGTAACTGTTATAAATTGAGATTACCATTGGAAGTCGGAAAATGAAACGTCAAGAACAGTTCATAGTTCGAAAAATTAGACTCCTTCATGTTAGACTACTTCCATAATAAACAATGAGGAATTTGCCGGTTTATGAATTTAAAATGCTGTTTCGTATTCACAACAATTTATAGACAACATTTTAAAGAAATAACGTTTAATACATTTTTTAAATTCTTTTGACGTTGTGGGATCGACATGTTTACATATATGTTATATATTAATGTTTTCAATGTTCTAACAAATTGTTGTCAACAATCAAAAATGATGTTTTGTTAAATTACACTTCTAATTGAATTTTTTAAAGCAAAGCTTACAATATTCGCTGCAGAAGAATGTCTGGTTTAGTTTTCAAAGAGAGGCCTGAGAGAAATGTTGAAAGTAACCAAAATGCATACAATAAAGAAAATAAGAAAATTATCTAAAAAGATATACATACATACATATATAGCAAACAGAAAGCAGCAGTCAGTAGATGTGGTCACTAATTTTAAACTACATACATATATATTCTGAAAGGATTACATATTTACACATATGGAAATACATATTAATTGAACCGGCTTATGAAACAAGTTAGTTTTGTCGCCCTAAAAGGATAATGGGTCTGGTCTTATGTAAGAATGATTCAAAGCAAAGCACTAGAGCCAAACAATACACTTATAGTCCAAATGTCTTTGAATCCAAGTATGTACACCTATGTCGGCTACAAATTATCTCAAATTGGCAGCATTTTCAATGAAAGCTTTTTAATTTTTTTCATAAATGACATATTATATCTTATGTTTCTGGTAAAACGTGACTTCAAGTACCCGATTTTGTGTGTTAAGTCATTCAAATATAATGTAATTTTCCAAAAGAAGAAAAAAAAAACAAATTCTCGATTCGGCGAAGGTGTGTGTGAACCATTTTGAAATTAAAGATCCACTTCCGTTGTTAGGAATCGACAACAAAAACATTGTTTCTGTTTTTAAAGTTTAAGCTGGATTAATACTACCTACTTATTTATATGCGATGTAGTAGTGCGTCAAATAAAAGTAGTAAACTATGTAATATCACTCACCCCCCAATATACACCCGAGAAGAAGACAAAAATATATATGAAAGCATATAAATTTGCATTAAAATAATAATTAAAATAATAGCATAACAATATCCTATTATTACAGTAACATAACTGAAAAGTGACAACCATTTAACTATTATAGGCACACAGTATACATGCAATAAACAATGTATTTATAAAATAGATTAACAAACAGCAACAACAAGAAACAAGCAACAAATTCAAATCAAGCCACAATATTATATATTTTGTAGCTAAAAAAAATAAATAAAAGGCAGATTTAAAATAAAAGAAAATTAAAAAAACAACCAATCTGTGTAGTAGTTATAACTCATCTTAGTTTTTATGTTTAAAATTCGTTTTATATAACATTTATTTTATTCTATTTTTTTCTTTATGGTATGTAGAAAGAAGAGTATACATATGTAGTAAACAACAACAATTTATATACATACATACTTATATATATATACATATATACAAACATTTTATTATCCTAAGATTGTAAAACTATAAATTTTAAGCTATTATTAATTACTGTGTAATAACAAAACAAATAAAAATAACAATAAAATAAAACAAAACAAGAACTAAAATTAATATAAACACTTACATACATGAAACTTACATCTATACTTATATTAAACAAAAAAAAAACGCAAAAAATGAACAAGATCATAATTATATGAATGCTATATACATATATATTTATATATATAAATTATAATATTCATATACATAATATAATAATTGTATACATGATGAGTAAAAAAAACATAAAACACATACACATATGTATGTTAAAACTAAAATAAAAAAACAAGAACGTAATAAATAAAGTCAATAATTTTTTAAAGTAGTAAAGAAAAACGATTTTCTCTGACTAATTTTGTTCTGAAGATGGAAGGCCTTATTCAAACAAAGTTCTGTGGATTGAACTGATTTCTTATTTTAAAACGTGTTTCAAAACTTCCATAATTCTTTATCGGGTATGTTATGGCACTCACATGGAGCATCTCACGTGAAATGTCTTAAGAAAGAGGTGTTCTAAAAGTCGCTATCATGGCATGGAATGCAAATCACATGTTAGGCATTATTTAAACAGAAGTTAGGCAGCCAATACTTTCTGCAGTCGCCAGACACCTCGCTATTCGTCCTGTGAAGTATAGGTGAGAAGTGAGATGAATGTGAAGTGAGTTCCAGAACAGGGGTGATTAAGTTTTGGATCACCGCAACCGTTATCTAGTAAAAATTGGCGAGAGATTCTTCGACAACAAAATTGTCATCGAAAACTAATTTGTTGATGCTTTTGAGTAGAATTTGGAGGTCTTATTTTAGAAAAATACCAAATGTAATTTTTCTGTGCTATTTTAGTATAAAATATAAGGTATTATTACTAATGTTTGTAGAATTAATGGGAAATAAACACTAATGCTAGCTGATTTAAAGAACGAGCGTTGACGACAAAAAAATTATCCGCAAATGCAACTTCTTATATGTGTTATTTTAAACAAGATATTCTTTTCTCATTTCCAACATCGTAAGCACCACTCGCCATAAGATTTTGTGCTGCGTTTAGTTTTAATAATGGTAGAACGGACGTTGACGAATGGTTGGGGAAATTCATTGCAAATAAAATATAGTTAAATGCTTCTTTTTAAAGTTTAAACGCATTTTAAATCTGGAAAAATTATTTTTTAATCGTAATTTACATTTTTTGGAAGTAAAGGGCTTTCCAACAAGAGGTGTTATTTTGGTATTCAAAGAAAAATGCTATTTTTTGAGATAAATGATCGGATGTTTATTTCATAATAAAGAGGAAGGTATGCCGTTAATAATTAAAAACAACATCATCCAAATGGCCACCACGACCACGCTTACAGGACCATATCCTTTTCATGAAATTTTCCATAACCAAATCGCAAAGTGGCTGCCCTATGTCCTCGATTGAATCGACGCTGGGCTGTTGGCGTAGACGTTATCTTTCACGTGGCCCCAAAGGAAGAAGTCGCAAGGTGTTAAATCACAAGATCTCGGTGGCCAATTGTGATCACCTCTTCGAGAGATAACACGGTCCGGAAACTTTCCCGTAACAGAGCAATGGTTTCGTTGCTTGTGTGGCACGTAACACCGTCTTGTTGAAAGTAAACGTTGTCCAGATCAATACCATCCAACTCTGACCATAAAAAATCATTAATCATCTCTCGATAGCGCAATCCATTCACCGTAACTGTTGATTCAACCTCATTTTCGAAAAGTAAGGTCCAATGACCCCGCCGGGCCATAAACCGCACCAAACAGTCACACGTTGAGGATGGAGAGGCTTCTCAACAATAACTCTTGGGTTTTCCGAGCCCCAGATGCGACAATTTTGCCTGTTAACGTAGCCACCGAGGTGGAAATGGGCCTCATCAGTTTTGTTTTGATGAGGCCCATGTGACGCAAGATTTCACCACTTTTATTCCCTCACCTTAGAGATGAGGGTATATATCATTTGCTACTAACTAAAAGTGTAACACTTTTCAAATATCTATGAAAATTATACAGTGGAACATAAATGGATATACAAATAATTACAATCAATTAGAAATTTTAATTAAACGATACAATCCCGATGTAATGGTACTTCAAGAGACTCATATTCCTGCAAATATATCAAAAAAATGCCCGAAGCAATATAACATCTACTTTCATAATACTTTTAGCGAAAGTAAGCAAGGTTTAGCTTTTCTTATAAAGAAGAATATCCATCATTCATATCTCTATCAAAACACTCCAAATAACTACCAAGTTCAATCCTTTCAAATACATTTCCAATATAACTTATTACTACAAAACATCTATTTGCCACCAAAAATATAATTTCATCTAACGACTTAAATAATACGATTGATACATCAACTCGCCACAATTTGATTCTAGGAGATATAAATGGATGGAATCCACTTTGGGGTTCATCAAAACTAAATAAACGCGGTAAAATCCTCGAAAATTTTCTTAACGACAACAACTTGTTTGTTCTAAATGGAAAATATACTCACCACTTAACTCACAATACCTTTACTACTGTAGACATATCTGTATGTAGCTCTCATCTGTCCACTAAGATAATCTGGGATGTAATCGATGACCCACATGGCAGCGATCACTGTCCCATCATTCTTCAAATTACCAGAGAAAATAATAAACGATATTTTCTACCAAAATTCAAACCTTACAACAAAAACTTAGAAATAGAATTAAAAAAAGAAGCCCCTCAAAGAATGTTAACAAAGAAAATGCATCCATTAAAAAATCTATACTATCAGCTGCAAATGTATCTATCCCCCAAAGTAAACCAAGAACATCAAATCGCAATACATATTGGTGGAACAAGGAACTAAAAGCTCTTAGGGACAAAAAGATGCAACTATGGCATCAACTTCAAAAAACACCCAATATTTCTTTGTGCATTGAATATAAAAAATATAATGCTTCTTTCAAAAAAATGGCTGCATATGCTAAAAGAAATGCTTACAAACAATTCACTTCAACAATTAACCCCAATATGTCAACTCAATCTATATGGCGAACTATAAAATCATTTGCAGATAATGCAACAAATTCTCAACACATAAAAACTTTAAAAAACTCTGATGGTGACTTAACAGTATCATCTGAAGAGATTGTAGAAATATTCGCATCACAATTCTCCAAAGTATCCAACAATTCCAACTACTCTCCCCAATTTATTGAAGAAAAAGAAACAATACTATCTAATAGTTATTCACCACCCTACCTATTATCGAAATCTGCGATTCAAATCGACGAAAATATAATTAATTTTGAACTGGATATGGCACTAAACGCAACTAAAGACAACAGTCCAGGTCCGGACAGGATTTATTACTCTATGATAAAAAATTCATCAGAACTGCTGAAAAATAGACTGCTGAATCTATTCAACGACATTTTTTCAACTGGCATCATTCCTCATGATTGGAAAAAAGCTAACATCATCAGTATTCCAAAACCTTCAAAAAGCAAAATTGAACCAGAATCTTATCGACCCATATCATTAATATCATGCACAAGTAAAATATTGGAAAAGATTATTGCTAAAAGAATTTCGTGGTTCTTACATGAAAATAACTTCATCGATATCAAACAAACCGGTATCAAAGCTAATAGTAGCACCTTGAATACACTGATTCATATTGAATACTTCCTTGCAAAAAATCTCTCTCGCCATAAACACTGCTCTATTTTTAGCATAGATTTCGAAAAAGCATTTGATAAAATAGGAATGCATTGCATCCTTAAACAACTGCAAACTTGGAAAGTTGGAAAAAAAACTTACAAATTTGTGAAATCTTTTTTAACCAACAGGCGTTTTAGAGTACATATGAATGGAACCTTCTCCAAAACAACAACTCTTCATAATGGAATCCCACAGGGATCTCCTCTATCTGTAGTATTATTCCTAATTGCCTTTGAAAAAATAAATGATCTTATGAAAGCTCATAAACATATCCAGCACTGCTTATATGCTGACGATCTTTATTTAATGGCAGTTACAAAAACCCATCAAGATATCCAAAATAGTTTAAACAATATTATTTCGGATCTATATTCATGGAACGAGATTTCAGGAGCTTCAATATCAGAAACAAAATGCAAACATTTGCACATTTGTCGTAAAAGAAATTGTTCAATGAACAATTTCACTATTCATAACAATAATTTGGACGATGTTAATGAACTAAAAGTTTTAGGACTAACTTTCAATAAGAAACTGAATTGGAACCACATAAACCATATAAACACTGACTTATCAAAAAGAGTGAATTTACTCAAAAGCATTTGCGGTATGAATAGTGGAAGTCATATAAATAGCTCAACACACATTCTCAAATCTATAATTTTGAGCAAAATTGACTATGATTTAATTATATATGGCAAATCACCAAAAGCTCACATGTTACCAATAAAGAAACTTTATCACCAATCCATGAGAATTATATCCCAAGCTTTTAGAACTTCCCCCATAAGCAATATCCTTGTAGAACTAAATCTACCTTCAATAGATGAAAGATTTAAAATGCTTACATCCAATCAAATTATAAACATCTCCCAAATGAGGAAATATGTTATATATAATGATGCAGTAAACTTTAAAAAAATAAAATAAAACCTAAAATTCAATCAACTGTAGCAGCCATCTTAAAATTAGCACAGGATTTCTCGATACCTTTAAACAAGCCTTCCAATCTCCGAGTTACCCACCCGCCTTGGACAGACACATGACTTTGAAGTGACAAAAGGAAATGCAACGATGGAGCAACTTCAACAATTCCATATGGAACAAAAACGTAGATTTAAAGAAAGAAAATACACAGTATGGTACTGTGATGGCTCTAAAACATCAAGTACTAATTCTTTTGCTATAGTAGACGATTATAACAAAATTATTAAAATTGGCCTTGTCCCTACGTTTACATCTATATTCACTGCAGAAATAACCGCAATCGAAGAGGCAATAAAGTTGAAACCTATAAATGAAAAACTGCTAATATGTACTGACAGCCTGTCTTCTATAAAATCATTAAGTTCTCACAAAAACTCGGATCCTTTAATTAAACGCATTCGAGAGCAACTACTTCGTAGCAAGAATACAGTAATTATGTATACGCCAGGTCATGTAAATATTAAAGGGAATGAATCTGCAGATGCGGCAGCAAAACAAGCAAACAAATCACCCGCTATTATGATAAATAACTATACTAAAAAAGACATCCAATGCTTATTTAAAAAATAATTAAAACCAATTTCACCAAATACCTACTACAACCTACCTTCTTAACAACAATACAACTCAACAAAAGTGCCTAAACTGCAACAATCTTATGACCATGGGACACATAATCTCATGTTTTAATAACAGTAATAATGAAATACCACTATTGGAATCCATCCAGAAAGTCGATTATCATCAATTAAAAAAACACATTCCCATCTCTATTTTAAGCAATATTTAATAAATACTTTATAAACACTTATTTTGTACTAACGCAAAGTCGAAGGCTTTAATTGCCAGTCCTCTTCCCCCTCAATATTTCTTGTAAATTTATTTGCATTAAATATATTAATAAATAAATAAATAAAAAGTGTAACACATCGAAGGAGTGACCTAAGATACAAAGTGTTTTCGACGGATATCCGTTTTGGGTCATTTTAAGTCGAATGAGCAATGTCCGTCCGTCCGTCTGTCTGTCTGCTGCGCACGATAACTCTCGAAAGGAGTAACCGATTAACTTCAAATTTGGTACGTGGTAATATTTTCTTCTATCTCCGGCTAAGTTCGAAGATGAGCCATATTGGTCCACTCCTTCTAGTACCTCCCCCACAAAGGGTTAACATTTAGTTAAATATTGATTATTTAATAACTTCTATGCTAATTATTTGAATCCTCTGAAATTATACACATAGTATTAGTTTATTAGTCACTATTACCTCGAGAAAAATGGTCGAAGTTACCACTCCCCTTTCGGTACCTCCCACACAAATGGACAATTTTGAACCAAAATTTAATAGCTTATAACTTTATTACCAGTGCATACAATGACCTGAAATTTTGTACAGTGTAAAGATTTAATATTACCTACCATACAGTGAAAAATTGGTATTATTGACACACTCCTTTTGGTACCTCCCACACAAATGGACCTTTTTGTACCAAAAGTTAACAGCTTTTAACTTTAATACCAGTGCATATAAATACTTGAAATTTTGTACAGTGTAGTACTTTTATAGAACCTAGAGTCCATAGAAAAATGGGAGTTATTGGCCTATCCCTTTTGGTACATCCCACTCAAATGGACCTCTTTGTACAAAAAGTTAACAGCGTTTAACTTTAATACCAGTGCATATATGTAAATACTTAACATTTTGTACAGTGTAATGTTTTTGTAGTACCTACAGTCCGGAGAAAAGTGATCGTTATTGGGACGCCCCATTTGGTACCTCTCACACAAATGTAAACAGCCAAAGTAAACAGTTTTAAATAAATGCAATTTAAATTGACAATAATTTAAACAAAACAAAAAAATAAATAAATTTACTAATATTTTTTGAGACTCAAGGTGAGGGGATTCATTAGTCGGTTTACCCGACTGAACGTTCTCACTTGTTGTAGTAAATTTTAATAATTTCAGTGCGTTGTTGAATCGTGTATCGTTCCATTTTTAGTAATGGCGTAGTTTCTACTTGTCAAATGTCACAGAATAAAAGCTTCAAAAGTGACAGCTACCGAAATACCGGGTGATTCAAAATAACACATCTTGTTGGAAAACCCTGTATTTACACGACTGCAGACAATGACGAAGGATTACTTTTGTTCCATATTTCAATTTGAACCGATCAATATGAAATTCGGCAGAAATAGGTTTCTTATTATATGAAGGAATACTGCCAAATTCGGAGAAAATCGGTTTAGATATAGCCCCCATATATATGTTACCCCCGATTTGACATGTAAGCGCTGTAGAAACTGTATTTTACATCCAATCAGTGCGAAATTCGGCAGAAAGAGGTTTCTTATTACCTGAAGGAATACTGCCAAATTCGGAGAAAATCGGTTCAGATTTAGATATATCCCCCATATATATGTTACCCCCGAATTGACATGTAAGCGCTGTAGAAACTGTATTTTATATCCGATTAGTACGAAATTCGACATAAAGAGGTCTTTTTGCATGAATGAGTATTCAGGGAAAATCGGTTCAGATTTATACATAACCTCTATATATATGTTCCTCCTGATTTGGTATCAAAGCGCTAAAGAAGTTGTACTTTACTTCCGACCATTTCCAATTTTTTTACAGAAATATGTTTCTCAATTTAGGAACGGATGTTGCTTAATTAAGCGATTATCGGTTCTGAATTGGATATATCCACATATAACAGGTGGCGCAAAAGTAACCTTTCGATGTTTTTTGGCTGTAATTTAAAAAAAAAATGAAAAACAGCAATATTCCGCGTTCTGGAGCAGTGTAGCGTAACATTGTTTATTAACGTGTATTTCGCATGTGTTTACTACACAAATGTCAAAACAGAACTGACATTAGGGGCCAATCGCAAAATTTATAGCATTTTCTGATAGGAGGATTACTTTTGCGCCACCTTTTATATGTTCCTACGCATTTACCAATTATTCCAAATTAGTATCTCAATGACCCTTATCGCACTGTTAGGGAGGTGTAGGGTATAATATAGTCGGCCCCGCCCGACTTTCTGCCTTTCCTTACTGGTTTTTATTATATTTTTTTTACATTTTGTTAACTATTTTAATAGTTTCGTTTGGTACGTTTTTTGAGCATGTGACACACATTCTTTTCAACTAGTGACATAATTTGCTTCCCTTTTTGTGGTCTTTAACATCCATATAACTAAGGCCGAATATCTTTCGTTTGATTGTACTTCCGGTCAGTTAGGTGGATTACTCTCCTTTCGTACAAATAAAATGTTTTTTTGGCTTCACGGAATCACTCAAAAAATAATAACTTCAAATCGGCTAATATGGGCGGGATCACGCCCCATCCATCAATAACAAATTTAGCCTATGTCACCCTACGAATAAATAAATAGTAATACTACCTGTGAGAAGTTTTCCTGCAGTAATTCGATTTGTCTGCAAAATTAGGTGTGTGATATGTTTTTTGGGCATAGTAATGGCAAATTAACTCCGATTGGCATACAATTTGGGTTGAGGATAAAGAAAATTTGCTCAGCTGTTTAGCTGTGTACCTGCTTTTTAAAAGTTTATGAGAAAAAAATGAGTAACTTGCGTTTTGGAAATATTTGAGTGCAAAAGCTTTCAAAATGTATGAAAAACGGTTTGACAAAGTCAAAATAAGAAATTGCGTTTTTTTAAAATTTTAAAAGCTGAAAAATGCGAAAATCTGTAATATGAAAAAAAATGTTTTTTTGCGCATTATGAGAAAATACATAAAAACATGTAAAAAAATATAAAAACAAAAAAATAAAAATTTTACTTTTCGTTTAAATCCAAAAATAAGAAAAGTATTCAACATTGGCCCAATTTTTAAGATTTGTATTTTCCTGAGGCCCAATTTCATTCCTTAAAATCTGTTACGCAGTACCTATTACGCAATCGCAAAAAAAAATCTGTACAAAGTCTGGAAAGCCTACATCGTAGTACCTATTACGGGCTAATACAAACAAAAAATTAATAAATTCGTTGACGGGGATGCCTTCGCGTTCCGATGGAGCGGGGTTCCCCAATCGTCCTACTGTCCGTCCGTTGGTCTTTGCCAAAGCCGACGACACCAAACATGGTGAAAATTTCCCCCCAGTACTCACAACAGGTTGTACGGTGAGGGGACAACGTCATGTCCGACCGTCAAAACGGAAGCACAATGAGCACCGGATAGCGCTCAGAGTTTTGACGAAGTTGGAGGCTGTTGAGGTTTCGGCTCTTACCGAAAAACAAAAAGAGTCACTTACCTGGGCTAAAGGCGTCATAGATGCTTTGAAGGTCAATCAGCCGGCTGAAAGAGCCACAAATTCTGCTATGTTAATGGCTAATAAAGTCAAAAGAATCAGATCACCTGATGAACCCCTGCCTTCGAAAAAGGCAAGAGGCCCTAATGTCACCATCAACAGAACACTCACCAAGCCCTTCAATAAAGTGGCGAAGGAGAGTCTATAGACAGAAGTAGTGAGGATGGATCCATCCTCAAGGACAAATGGAGCCATGTGCAATCAGCCATTATGACTCGTTACCTCGATGTCCGTAGAGAAATGCCGGGAACACCACCAATCTGGAACGATGCAGGATGGCATCAGGGGAGAGTAAAGCTCTTATATTTCGGTGATGCCAGATCAGTAGACCTGTATAAGGTCTGAGTCGAGCGGGTGAGGTGTGGCAAGGTGCCCAGAGCCATCACCTGGGTTACAGAAGAGCCCTTCAACCCGGCTGACATATTAGAAATAATAAAAGATTCCAATCCTGGCCTGCCCGCCCATAATTGGAGAATTAGTAAGGTGGGTGAGGCGGATGGTAAAAAGCGGAAAAAATTTGATCTTTAACGCTGAATCCACCTCCCATATACAACGTGCAAGTGCAACCCTACAGTATGGCTTCGAGATTATAGTCTTGAAGGTATACAAGCAGGATATAGTTCCCACTGCGAAAGGTGAGTCGTCCACCGTGGTTGATACACAGCATTCTGGAAGTGCGGAGGTATCCACGCCCATTATTTCTGGTGATTCCAACTCTAACAGAAGATCTGTAACGTCCTACTCTGAGGACGAAAGCTCTACTTCTGACACAGAGGGGCTGAGGGGAGTCTCCGGACTCTTTGACGCATCTGGCGGGGACACGCTTCTCGATGATATGGACGAAGAGTTCGATAACACCCTTGTCGGGGTGGATGTTAATCTGTCAATTACCAATGTTGGTAAGAATTTTACAGATTAACCTCCATCACGCTAAAGCAGCCTCAGCGGCTCTATTGCTGCGCCTGTCCACAGGTGCAGTAGACATCGTCCTGATACAGGAGCCCTACGTAGTGTGAGGAAGGGTGTGCGCCTGTCCACAGGTGCAGTAGACATCGTTCTGATACAGGAGCCCTACGCAGTGTGAGGAAGGGTGAGCGGTATCAGGACACACAACTTTAAACTGCTTGTGGCCAACTGTGAAGGCACTCCAAGAACCAGCATTTTGGCCAGGAAAGATCTAAGTATCTTTCTCCTGGCTAATTTAAGTGGTAAAGACCAAACATCTGCCAGTCTGGAGATCGGTAACCGCATATATTGGGTGGTCTCCAGTTACTTGCCTTATGAAGCTGTAGTAACGACTGCTCTACTCAGGGAAGTAGTAGAAGAAACAACGTCTGACGAGGTCGATCTGATTGTTGGCGCAGACACGAAGTAGTCGATCAGGGAAGTAGTAGAAGAAGCAACGTCTGACGAGGTCGATCTGATTGTTGGCGCAGACACGAACGCTCATCATACTATCTGGGGTAGTACGGATATAAACAATAGAGGTGATTCGCTTCTAGACTTTATTCTAACTACCAACCTAAGTATTTGTAACATAGGTAATAAACCGACCTTTACAATTAAAGACAGACAAGAAGTACTAGACGTAACGTTTGCTACTGACCGGCTGTCAGAAAAAATTATTGGGTGGAATGTACTGGACGACCACTCATTCTCAGATCACCATTATATTGAGTTCAAACTCGCTGAAAAAGCGCCTGAACCTGCCGTCCACAGAAATGTGAGAAAGACAAAGTGGCACCTGTATGAAAAGAATTTCAAGAAAGTCCTCAACTCCAAACTTCTGTACGAACCGAATGACAAAGCCGGTCTGGATAATCTGGTCGAGCATATCACCACATCATTCAATAGTTCCCTTGAAGAAGCCTGTCCAAAAACAAGGTACAAGGGTAAAATTATATCAGTCGCTCAATGTACTGCTCGACACACATTTCCCGGGGAACTCTCTAACAGAACCAGAGGATCAGCAGGACCAACAAGAGTGCGAGTGGACTGCGAGCGTCGCTAGCTTGTTGACTGAGAGATCCAGAATAAGCTGGGCTATTAATAGCTTTGAGCCCTTCACGTCACCTGGACCAGACGGCATCACTCCAGCAGAAATGCAGAAAATGTTGAAGTACATTATCCCCTGGCTGGAGAAAATTTATGTAGGCTGTATCAGGGTTTCATACATCCCGAATCGATGGAGGGATACCAAAGTGGTATTCATACCTAAAGCGGGGAAGATATCACACACTAGGCCAAAAGACGTCAGACCAATTAGCCTATCCTCCTTCCTATTGAAAGGTCTGGAAAGACTTTTAGATTATTTCATTAGGGAAAACCTGGATACAAAACTCCTGTCGGTGAACCAACATGCTTACAATAAGGGGAAGTCTACATAATCAACCCTGCACGAACTTGTGAGCACTATCGAATCGTCCCTGCATTTCAAGTAATTCACCATGGTGGCATTTCTTGACATAGAAGGGGCTTTTAACAACATTCACTCAGATGCAGTAATTGCGGCACTGTCACATCTAAAAGTTAACTCTAGTTTGATTAGACTAATTCAAAGTCTGCTCAACAGAAGACGCATAACAGCATGTCTTGGGTCCACAACTTTAACAAGGTTTGTAAACAGAGGGACCCCACAAGGAGGAGTACTGTCTCCACTAATTTGGAACCTAGCGGTGAATGAAATCCTGCTAGATCTAGAACGTTGTGGCTGCAAGGTCGTGGCATATGCGGACGACGTTGCAATCGCAGTGAGTGGCAAATTCGAAAACGTCCTCCGAGACATTCTACAGGTGGCTCTGAACAAATTGGCTAGATGGGCCAGAAGCAGCGGTTTGGTCGTAAACACAAACAAGACAGAATTGGTTCTCTTTACTAGGATGAATAAAGTCCCACATGTGGACCCTCCACCTCGGATAAATGCAACAGATCTAGTCTTTTCTGAAAGTGCAAAATTTTTAGGAATAATTCTAGATAGAAAACTGTTATTTAGACTTAACGTATTGGAACGTGTAAGGAAGGCCAACGTCGCTTTATATTCCAGCAAAAAGGCTGTAGGGTCGCGGTGGGGCCTCTCTCCTAAAATCGTCCACTGGATATATATAGCAGTAGTTCGTCCTATACTGGTATACGGCATTGTGGTATGGTGGACGGCAACTGACAAACTAACCATCACCAACCTACTAACAAAGGTTCAGAGAACAGCCTGCCTGAGCATAAGCGGAGCCTTAAGGACTACAGCGACCGAGTCTCTACAAGCCCTACTCCATATACTGCCGATTAATATTGTGGCGAGATAAGTTGCCACCAAAGCGGCAATAAGATTAAACTGCCTATCAATGTGGAGGTACAAAAACTACGGTCACATGAGGATATCAAAGTGTAGTGCTATGGTAACCGACCGAGTGGACTATATACCAACGGTGTACACTTTCGAGAGAAATTACATCACTATGATTCCCGCCAGAGATGAATGGGTTGGAAGGATACCAGGTAATAGAAACCATCTCCACTTTACACGGATGGTTCGAAGCTTGATGAAAAGGTTGGCTTCGAAGTACACTAAGCAGAGCTTAGATTGGATATAGCTCACAGACTACAAGATACCTACAGTGTCTATCAAGCCGAAATAATGGCAATATGGGAAGTAGGCAAGTGGCTGAGTCGCAACATAGTAACCAACACTGGCGTTGTAATTTACTCGGACAGCCAGGCTGCCATCAATTCTCTGGAGGAAACATCCCTAAATTCACAAACAGCCCTCGACTGCCGCAGATCTCTTAACGAGATGGCTGAGCAGTTTAATATACATCTCATATGGGTGCCTGGGCATAGGGATATCCCGGGGAACTGCAAAGCCGATGAACTTGCTAGGAAAGGGACGACATTACAATTCTCGAAGAATTTGCATATATTGGTGCGCCACTATCCACGTGCAAGCTTTGGCTTAGGCAAGAGGCAATCAGGCAGTCCAACGAAAGATGAACAGAAATCGGCACCTGCAGAGAAGCTAGACAAATCTGGCCAAGGTATGACCTGAGACTCCTCGCACTAGAGAGGCAAAGATTGTCTACGTTAGTATCAGTTCTGACCGGACACTGCTTGATCGGCGAACACGCCAAAAGAGTGGGTATTGACTCTAATGACTTCTGCAGAAGCTGTGGAGATGAGGAAGAAGTGGAGAGCATTGAGCACTTACTATGCGACTGCCCCGCTCTGAGTAAACGACGACTGGACATACTGGGGTCGGCTTTTCTTGGCAGCCTAACAGATCTTTCCAGTGCCGATATTCGTACTATCGACAAATTTGTATATCAAACAGGTTGGTTTCGATGAGGGGCATTTCAGCCCGTGGTAACACTAGGGACCTAAACTGGTCTATGTGAGCTTGTATAAAAAATACGGCTGCCATCCTAACCTAAACCTTATAATAAACTCTGGCAAATTTTATGCAGGATTATATCTTTTGAGTCTAAGCGCCATAGAATACCCGTTTCTCATAAGATCTACGTATAGTTTTTAGTTCAAAATTTACAAACAGTTTAAAATCGGCATTGTCAACACACCTTTATAATTTTTAACAGATAACAGATTCTTGTAATAAAAACAAACGTTGTCAAATTTAACGAAAACTGGCTCAGCTTCAGATACGAGTATGTCCCCTGTATGTATCTATATCCTGATTTTGAATATAAGCTCCTAAAATACAAATTTTTGAACATATTATTTTCATTAGGAAAACAACATTGATAAACATTTTCAAAACATATTTCTTTTAATTCTGCTCTCAACCTAAGTATTTGTAACATAGGTAATAAACCGACCTTTACAATTAAAGACAGACAAGAAGTACTCGACGTAACGTTTGCTACTGACCGGCTGTCAGACAAAATTATTGGGTGGAATGTACTAGACGACCACTCATTCTCAGATCACCATTATATTGAGTTCAAACTCGCTGAAAAAGCGCCTGAACCTGCCATCCACAGAAATGTGAGAAAGACAAAGTGGCACCTGTATGAAAAGAATTTCAAGCAAGTCCTCAACTCCAAACTTCTGTACGAACCGAATGACAAAGCCGATCTGGATCATCTGGTCGAGCATATCACCACATCATTCAATAGTTCCCTTGAAGAAGCCTGTCCAAAAACAAGGTACAAGGGTAAAACTAAACCCCAATGGTGGACTTCTGAGCTAACGGCTATGAAAAAGACCTGCAACAAGCTATTCAACAAGGCTAAATCTACTGGGGTCGCTAATGTTTGGGATGCCTATAAAGAGCAACTCAAGATCTATAAGAAGGAGCTTAGAAAGGCGCAAAGACGCTCTTGGTATACTTTCTGTGGCGAAGTGGAAAAGGTCTCCGACGCCGCAAGGCTGAGGAAAATATTATCAGCTTCACCCTGTACAGTGGGTTACTTGCAGGATGAGGCAAATAATTGGACCAAAAACAGCGAGCAGTCGCTCAATGTACTGCTCGACACACATTTCCCGGGGAACTCTCTAACAGAACCAGAGGATCAGCAGGACCAACAAGAGTGCGAGTGGACTGCGAGCGTCGCTAGCTTGTTGACTGAAAGATCCAGAATAAGCTGGGCTATTAATAGCTTTGAGCCCTTCAAGTCACCTGGACCAGACGGCATCACTCCAGCAGAAATGCAGAAAATGTTGAAATACATTATCCCCTAATTCTGCTCTGATGGGGACGTGTTGGGTATAATGTAGTCGTCTCCGCCCGACAAAAGCAATGTTATAGGGTCAAAATATTTAATATCGACGTTTGTAGTTTATTTTTGGCTAAAATGTTTATAAGCAGTTAAAAATATCATTTTTTCTAAAAAAAAAATTTTGAAAAAATTTTATGGGCATTTTAATTTTTGAAAAAATTAAAAAAATGTCTGTTTTTGCAAAACACTGCACAGTGGTACGAAATAAAATTCGAAAAGGGAAATAATTCGACGGTTTCTTAACCAAACAAGCGATTGCGACCAAACTAGGCATGGTAGATGAAGAGGTGTTAGAGAAGTTAAGTTTTACATTTGGGCCTCATATGTCAGACAGGGGCGGAGCTAAAGGGCCTCAAAGTTGGCCACATCGGGTAAAGAAAATGTTCAAGCGCGTGTAACTTCCGATTTATAAAATGTCTTTGTGTGTGTGTTCTACTGAGGTCTACAAAAAAACTTTATACCCCTAAGAATTATATCGTATAGTTACCGAGATATCTGCAATTGAAAATTGAATTT
This sequence comes from Eudasyphora cyanicolor, assembly GCA_963930755.1. Lineage (NCBI taxonomy): Eukaryota > Metazoa > Arthropoda > Insecta > Diptera > Muscidae > Eudasyphora > Eudasyphora cyanicolor. The sequence goes on along the minus strand of OZ005736.1, from coordinate 182,250,430 downwards.
TTATTTTTTTCCTTATCGTGTGCTAGTATTTTGTAAATATCGGAGCACAATATGCACCGATTTCATCCGTATCAACATGCCTGGATGGGCAATAAAATTTCCTATATGACGAAAAGAATTGAAATAGTTATGACTACCTTTTCGTTTGGAATTTACACCCTTTTACGCTTTTTAAATTGTTTATTATGCCTTTGCTTCGAAAAAAGTTGGCATCACTGTCCCCTTCTACTTAATAATAAGACTATGCAACTAATTTTTTTTGTCTTCAATGTCTAAAAACTTTTTTTGTAGATTGAGGGAGCAAACCTAAACTTTTTTTATGGCAATGTTTTTTATTCCAATTTTCATTTAGTAGTTTGACTATATTTTTGAAGCCTGGTAGAGCCGGGATACTCGTTAACTTTAAGGTAATTATAAGGGCTACAAATGTTAAGGTAAGTACACACGATTTGCTGATCGGACAACATTGCCAGAAAAATGGCAGAAAAATGCAACCCTGTGAATTTACAACCGTGTGAATATACAATTTTTATTTTGCAACGTTAGCAGAAATGTCATTGCGAGAAAATTTGCCGATTGTTATATGTGCGAAGTTTATGCATGTGACAACGGCGCCATTGCCAGAAAAACATTTTATTTGCAACACTGTCTATAATGTATTTTTATTGGCAATCCTGCATATACATATTTAAAAAATATATTGTAAATATATGAAATTGTAATGTTTTCTTGCAATCGTCTGAACTGTCAATTCACCTTTGCCTAACAATCTGTCATTGTCCGTATATTTGCAGCACCTTAACAGTTTTGATAACGTTTGCCGATCTGGCAATCGTCTATACTCAGCTTTAGAAATATATAAGGAGTGACCCAAGACCTCAAGTATACTTGGCGGAAATCCCGTTCTGAGTAATTTTAAGTAACTTGAGCACTGGTGCGCACGATAACTCTCGGAAGGAGTAACCGTTTGATTTCAAATGCGGTACATGTTAATATTTTTTTATATCAGGCTATTGATTAAAAGTAAAAAAAGTGAAAAATGGTCGTTATTGCTACGCCCATTTCCAGTCCATACAAACGTCAAATTGGAATTATAATTGAAAATGATTTTGATTTGATTTTTTGGAATCATCAGGGAGAATCATCTGTGGAGTCGCTGGCATTATCTAGAGTCGAGCAATAATTTTCTGCTTTTATAAAAATATTTTAATTTGAGAATTTATAAATGTATATTGAGATCCATTTAACAAAAGGAAAAAGTCCTTGATACATGAACATGCTATTTATTCTAATAAGATAGCCTTTCGAAAAATGAAGATTGTATTGACTAACCTATAGAATTGATCAAAATTGGTACGTAAACAAAATTGGACAACCAATTATTAACCCCAAAGTAGGTATAATTTTTTAAATTATTTATAGAATTGAAAATGTTGTTTGTTTTTGTAACAGATACAACAAGTAAGAATGTTCAGTCTGGTAAACCGACTTACGAATCCCCATAATGCTATGTGTGTAACTTCAGAAGATTCGAATAAGCAGTATAGAAGTTATTAAAGAATCAATATTTCACTAAATTTTAAACCTTTGTGGGGGAGGAAGATACTAGAAGGATTGGACCAATATGGCCCATCTTCGAAATTTGCCTGAGATTGAGAAAAATATTACCACAAACAAAGTTTAAGGTCAATCGGTTACTCCTTTCGAGTGTCATCGTGCGCACCTGACAGAAAGACCCAAATCGAATTTCCACCAAACATACTTGGAGTCTTCTTGTTGCAGTATAGTTGTTTGTTGTCCATTATGTGTTGTTTTTATTCGCCTTGGGTAGTGGATTCTGCTGTATTGGTTTCCAGACTGCTTCTACTGGTTGGGTCCAAAGAGGCCTGGGAACAAGTTGAGTAAGTTTAGCAGGGCAGTTGAAAAGGTGTCGTGTGGTTCTTGGTTACAAGCAGGACATGCTAGAATTGAGGCGGCTACACCAGCCTGATCTTAATTGGGCTAAAAGTACTCTTGTCTGTCGTGGTAATTCCTCTTTCTCCGAGGCCTCTGATGGTGGGTGGTCTCCTAGCACGAAATCGACTTTGTAATTGTTCGCGGCTTCAGCGACTACCTCAGAGTGTATGTCAGCCAGACCTGTCTGGTAAGCTCTTTGATGCAGAGGTTCTCTTGTAGCGTTGGACCTCGCGCTCTAGATCATGAAGGTCTTTCCTGATCTGCTTGGGAGGTGGAAGTATTTGTACAAGGTGGTTACATGTGTCGTCGCACGGGTAGGATATTTGCCTCCTCATGTAGGTTGTCCACAGAAGACATGATGAGGCACCCTTTTGCAGTTCTCAAAGGACATTTTGGAAGGTCTGTGACACCAAGAACCCTAGGGTAATTGGTGTTCGGAATTCTTGTGCCATCGACTATTACATTGAGTTGCTCCTTTACTTGCGCTGTCCATGCAGTAAACAGTGTGGCCGATGATTTGGTGGCGGATATTTCAAGACCTCGCAGCGAAAAAATTTGCAATGTCAGCCATGTACACATTCAGCCTTCCACATATCGTCATCAGAAACGAAAAAGGGCTTAACAACAAGAAAAATGGAAATTCAGTTGTTGATGGATTTCGGTACACTGCATCAAAATACACATCCTGACAAATTTTTAGCTGCGTAATATTAAAAATGCCGAATTTATTAACCAAATTCAAAAGGGCCTAACAACAATTTTTTTCTTTTTTCATAGTTAAAAAATCCTATTTCACGTAATTTTCACAAACAAGTTATAAATCATGTTTGTGTGATTTTATGTATGCATCATTCTGTTTTGATATTATCCTGAAAACCCCGTTTTTCTGACGACAGCACTTTTCGTTTTATTTAGTTTTTTTGATTCCCCTGTAAAATTTTCAAACATGATGATAGGCGCTTTTTCGTTTCTGATAACGATATGTCATCGATCGAGGGACCCGATTTCAACGCCGTTAGGTGGAGATATAACCCTACCTTGGGGAACTCCCTGTTTCACTCTACGGGGTTTGGACTTCTTGTTTCTGAATTCCACATACGACTGGCGCTCACACATTTAATTGGCGACCCAACTTAAGCTGAGTATAGACGATTGCCAGATCCGCAAACGTTATCAACCCTGTTATAATGCTGCAAATGTACCGACAATTACAGATTGTTAGGCAAAGGCGAATTGACAGTTCAGACGATTGCAAGAAAACCTATATATCGAGAGCTTATATTCAAAACCCTATATCTTCAATTTTTGCAAAAATTAGATTTTTATGTTAAAATATTCCGTAAAATAAGCCGCATCTATGGTACTAATTTGGAAATAAATAAAAAACAAAAATTGAGATTTTATGGTCATTTTTGTAATTTCTCTATCTTACACACTTATTTGTTTTGAATGCAATACCCTCTATCTCTTCATATAATTTGGGACTATTTTTTTTGTTTGTTTTTTTCTTCTTCTAAATGTTGGTTCTTTGGTGAAAAGAGTATCCTAAACCCGAATTTGGTTAAATTTTTTTAGTCGAAGCTTTAGTTTTCATGTTATGACTATTTTTATATCTAACCTGATTCCACAAGAATACCATTTTTTCTATGATAATTTGAAAATGGATTTAAAAATTAACCCCAAGAAATGGATAATACTTAAATAAAAAATTAATCATTGTTATTATTATTTATTATTTTTATTATATATGTATAATTATATATTAAAAAAATTTGTGGAATTCATAAATAAATTTTTTTACGATGCAAAACCCTCTATCTTTTTTTATACATGAAGAATTTTTGAATAACAATACCCTCTATGTTCCATAAAATGGCTCGTGGTTCAAATATTAAAAAAAATATTATTTAGTAGTTCACGTAGTTAGGTGTAATAAACATTGTAGAACAAACAATTTTAATATTCTTTAAAATTAGGGATATAAACGTTTTTTTGGCTCTACTGAACAATTGTGTTTTTTAAGATAGAGGATATTGAATATAAACTGTCGATATACGGGTCTGTTCTGTAGCAAGGTGATTTGAAATCACGGTGATTTTAAAATCACCGGCGACTTACAATCACTGTTGGAGTTTGAAATCGCCCGGTATATTATTCATATCTTCCCAAAAAAGATTGTTCGAAATATGTTCGGGCGATTTCGAACTCCAAAAGTGATGTTAAGTCGTCGGTGATTTTAAAATCACCGTGATATCAAATCGCCGTGATTACAGAACAGACCCGATAATATATAAAATCACATAAACATGATTTATAACTTCAGGGATGCCAACTTAGTGCTTTTCGCACTAGATTCAGTGCTTTTCAGACCCCCCAATACGCGACAAGTATTCAGTTAGTGCCAAACGAAAAAAAGCACTAACTGTACGCTTTTCATATTTTTTGTTAGTGCTTTTGACGCTTTTAGAACATTTGTCAGATCGAAACTGGCAACATAAAGAAATTGTACCATTTTGTTACTGCAGGGCAACATCTTATTTCTATGCACTTACGCTTGTCTCACTCAATTCATTCTGTGTTTTAAATGTTGTTGGAATTAAGAATTGTGAACAACCGGTATTTTCAATATCATACAAAAAGAAGAGTCAAACTAAACCAAATTATTTTTAATTCGAAAAAATTTCGTTTTTTGTTTTTTTTACAGCGCTATCCACAAAAATATAGGGAGAAAGATCCTAATTTTAACCAAATGGCTGCGCCCAACAAAAGATTTTTAAGGCACTGGATGCACTTTTTTCGGATAGATTTGTTCGGCATTTTTTTCTCGTATTCAATATCTAATTTGCTTCGGACACAAAAGAGATATTCCGTACGGTTTACCGAGAAAAAAGTATAGAAAATTTGCAAAAAAAATCCACCTTGAGTCAACAAATTCGTATGGCCATTTAATTATTAATTGAGCCAACTTGACTTGATATGTATATATATACAATATATGATAAATATGTATACTATATATTTTTTTTGTTTGGACTATCAATTTTTGTTTACTGCTATACCAAAGTGCCTTGAATAAAGAAATTTTTACCTTAAAATAAAAAGTTTTCTAATTAAAAAAAATTTTGTGCTTTTTTACGCTTTTTAAATTTTTCGATACGCTTTTGCTTTAGAAAAAGTTGGCATGCCTGTATAACTTGTTTGTGAAAATTGCGTGAAATATGATTTTTAAACTATGAAAAAAGAAATAATTTGTTGCTAGGCCCTTTTTGAATTTCGTTAATAAATTCGTCATTTTTAATATTACGCCGCTAAAAATTTGTCAGGATGTGTATCTTGATGTAGTGTATCGAAATTCATCATTTCCATTTTTCTTGTTGTTACGCCCTTTTTCGTTTCTGATGACGATATATTTACAATATATTTTTGTAAATATGTTTGTTTGTATCGTTTGGCTTAAGGTTTGAGTTAAAAACTTGTGTTGTTGTTTTTATTTTATTTATTTAATTTTCCAATATTTCGATTGAATTCTTCAATCATCTTCAGGGAGACTAACAAAATTAACAAAAAATACAAAATACATTTATATTAAAACAATTAAAAACGAGTATACTAACATATATAACAAAATATTTACTTTAATGGAAAATTCTTAGCAAACAGTCCGTTTAGCTTATGGTGCTTTTGTCAAGTGAAGTTTGTTTTTGAACGTCCGTATTTGTTTACTGTGTAGCGATATATTTTGGCGCAATTCTCTGTGTCTCTCTTATAATTAAGTCGTTTGTCATTTAGAGTGCCAATTATATGTAGCATTTCGAGATAATTGCTCTCTTCTGTCAATATCTTCACATCGTCAAAATTGGGACAATGGCCTGTAAAGGTACAGTGCACGGCCAGTGCGGTCTTTTGTTCCAGCGGTTTATAGAAAGCTTTTTGGTCTTTGTCGTGCCAACATATATATAAATATTTATATGCTCAATTGTCAATAAAAATATTTTAAAGACTAATAAAATGTTTTTCTGACAATGGCTCCGTTGTCACAATCTAACAATCTGCAAATTATATCGCAATGACTTTTCTGCTAACGTTGCTAAACAAAAATTGTATGTTCAAACGGTTGTAAATTCATAGGTTATCATTTTTCCGCCATTTTTCTGGCAATATTATCCGATCTGCAAATCATGTGTACTTAGCCCCAGTCGCTCATCAGCGTTCAACAAATCAGGTTCATGTTGCTTTTTATCGGAAAGTTGCTACACTGAGAAATTGTACAAATTTCCAAAGATGAGCAAGTGTTAAGCATCAAAATGTGCAATCGGCATATGACAAAATGTGACCATTAGATAAAGCTATGCAATGAGAAATGCAGAAAAATAATGAACGCATATTTAAATGTTACATATGGGAAAAATGGCTCTCTATTGTAAAATATGTTATGACAAAAAAAAATAAAAATTGAATTTTTTTGGATAGACATACATATATCAGTAAAAATATTTAGTATATGAAGATCAAAATAAAATGTGTATATGAACAACGAAATTTACATACGACTAATTTGCCGTAATCAAAAAAAGATGGACACTTCAGAATACTTGATGTTAATAACACTATTTTTTTTTCGTCGAAGGGATGTATATAACATTTTCTAGTTTAATTTGGTTTTTAGTTAATTAAAATATGTTCTAATTCCATTTAAAAATGAAAAACTAATTATCTGGATTTCAAAAATGTTTGCATTAACCCTGGAAGGTTACTCTTCATTTTAGTACATTAAGGTTACTCTTCGTAGAATCGACGAACAATTTAAAAAAATTCTAGCGAAAATATTTTTAAAGTAAAAAATAAGCATAGAAATAAAAATTCATTTTCTTTCTTAAAATTCGATGCGAATTTGAACACTTTTTTGTATTACATATGTGAATGAGTAAATGAGCTTCGTCGATTAGACGGACAGTAACCATCCAGGGTTAAAACATTTGCACTATTTCAAATTTTAATCAAATGAGCAATAAACTTGTACATTTAATAATTTTCGTAAAATGTTTCATATTAATTAATAATAAAGTTATACCCAAATGGTTATACCTTCTGATATAAACCTTTATTAAATGAAGTAAATGTGAAAATGGTATTAACCCCCAATTTAACAACCGGTTAGAGCTAACTCACAGATAAAAAATAAAAATTTCATACATTATGACAGCTATAACTGTAGGTTAGCTCTAACTGTATCATAACCGGATATTGTGGATTCTGCTTCTATATTAAAATTAAGGGCCTGTTTTTGTAATTTTTTTTGCCACTTCGCACGTCAATTGGCAAGCGAATGACATTTTTGTTTTTGCACACTTTGTTTTGGATGTAAACAAAGAAGCTTTCAATCACAGACCTTAAATTATACAGATGTGCCGTCAGCGAGAAACGTCAAAATCTATCAGTTACGAACGAATAGGAATGAAATGTCACACGCGAAAAAACACTTTTCCGCGAACATAGTTTGAACTTTATTTGCACTAATCAATTAATATTAATTTTTTAATTGTGACAATTACAAAAAATTCGGGAAAATCGGTCCGAAATCCGCGGAAAAACTCACTCTTTGAACACCTACTCGTTGAATTTTCTATTCGTTCGTAACTGACAACTTACTCGCTCCGGGATGACATATCTTATTATTCATTATTTTTGCTTCCAATTATCGAAAACATTTTGGTTCTTATAAGACAACAACGAACGAAATGAAATGTCAAATTAGACGATCAGAAAAATTCATTCGTGTCGGTTATGTTTACCGCTCTTTTGAAAGATAAAGTGAACATTGTTGGGTAAATGAATAAAAAATGGATAAATGAGCCATAAACATGTATCTTTTGCTGAAGTATCCACCATAATTTAAAAAATTCTGTTTATTATTTTGTATAAAATATTTTGATACTTTTTACATTTTCTCATAATACCTTATATTAGATGACCCAAACAATCGTTTAATATACCTACCTATCGACCTGGAATCTCTTTCTCAATTGGTTAGGTTTTGTCGTCCGTCTGCTTGCAAATGCATCCTTGGTACCAAGTACAGGTCACAATTATGCTCAGATCACTGTGAAATTTACCAAGATCTTTTTTTAGCTCAAGGACTTGAAGATAGGGGGCGCAGAAGGTTTCCGATTTAGATATAGTCCCTATATATACATATATGATCAATCAAGCAAACAATTGTATTTGAAAGAAAATTATTGCATGGGTATCTATCGCACGCGTTTTGGTACATTTAGCTGAACAGGCTGTAAAGACTTATACATGCATTTTGTAACATTTACTTTATTAAAACATTCGTATTTTTCAAATTTTAATGTACGGCAAAAATAAACTTTACATCTGTTTAAAAATGAAAGACTAATAAACTGAATTTTCAACATTTACTTTATTAAAACATTCACATTATTTCTAATTTTTATCGACGAAAAAAAAAAATAAACTTGTACATTAATAATATTAGTACAATTTTTCATTTTAATCAATAACATTTTGTTTGTAGAAATCATTGGTAGTAATCAACTGGGATGATAATTATTTTTATTTAATTAAAATATTTTTTTCAATTCTTTGTAAAATAAAAACCTTGATTTCAATTTGCAACATTTGTGTTATTAAAACGTTCACACCAATTCACATTATACTTAGTCAGCAAAGAAAAAATTTTCCACTGTGTATAACACAGCACATAATAACAAAACAATTTTGTTCAATGCAAACACACCAATGCAGACAAAATTTTGGCATATTCTCTTCTAGGCGAATACTGGTCTAGCGCCATGAGTACGGTCCTATCAACGGGCTTGTTCTAGATAAGATCGCGGCTCCAATACGTGTATATGGCGTGTAAAGCAGTAGTCGTACTATGCTGCTTTCGGAATCCGTGCTGATCATCAGCAATTGGAAAATGTCCAATCAGGCTCGGGAGGATTAACGTCTCAAGCGTCTACTGACGAGAGAAGGGCTTCTGGTATTATCAGAGTGATCAAGAACAGATTGAGGACCCTAGTCATATACTCAACACCCGGTATGCCCAACTTCCTAAATAAGTCGAATTTGAAATGTTTTTATATTGCGAATTCATTGTAATCCATAAATTCGACTTACACCGCCAAATTTGTACAACAATATTATAGCGACTTTAATAAGATTAATACATTTTCATTTTATGATCTCTGAGGAAAAGATTTGTGTCAGCATTTCCGTGATAAACTTCCCGGGATGAAACAATTTCGAACAAAAAACATTCAAGTTCAAAATAATTCTGAACAAATTTTTTTGTTCAAAATTTTTTCGTCGCGCTATATTTATCGCGGAAATGCTGATCTCAATCTATACCTCAGAGATCATAAAATGCCAATATATCAATCTTATTAAATTCGCTATAATATTTTTGTAAACATTTGGCGGTGTAAGACTAATTTATGGATTACAATAAATATAAATAATATAATATATAAAATATAAAAATATTGCTAATATCGCGGACGTTACGAAGCTTCTTACAAATGATCACATTTACAGGAAATTATGCTACAGTTTTAAATTTCCGCAATTAAGGAGAAAGGGAAGGAATTAAGTTTTTTTGAGTAAAAATACTGTTTTCGCGATAAGTCCTGAAAGGAAGAAGATCTAATTTTGATCTATTCATAGTCGAATAGAGGGGATGATTCTGAACAAAACTTCATTAGCCGTTTTTTTCGGCGTGATTCTAAGCCAACCTTCTATCCCTTGGGCCACGCTGTGCTTAAAACTCATAGGAGTTTTTATCGGAACATTTCTATAAAGGGATACACATAGGAGTTTAAGGTAACTTCGGAACCGGTGAACATAGCGCAAAATGCTTTGGTGGGTAGTCGTATGACCGCTAGGACTTTCTAATTCGACAAAAAAATTACACATAGGAATTTTCGTCGGCGCATCGAAGATATGTGAAATGGATTAAGACTGGCAACTGGTTTGGTGGACGATATCCTTTCAAAAGCATCCAACCTTTCCTGTAGACATCATTTATGGCAACTACCCCGTCAATAATTGGCACAATGTAAGTTCAGCTCAATAATTGGGAACTGATTTTAATACGTCTCATATCTCCAAACATTAATGCATCCTCATACTCCTTTTTTGGTTATTTGTGTGTCCCTGTAATTTTCGGGAACGCACACGACTGTCTTTTTGTTACTCTTAGACTTACGGAACTGTCACTATTGTCAGGAAATGGCTACGGACCGCGTTATTCTAGACACAAAACCTGACCTTCCGGGCATTGTTTATTACATTATGACTGAACCACTCTTTACCAGAAGTATCTCATTCTTATACCTGATAGATCAGAATGGAATGGTCGTATTCCAGGATAGGAGTGTAAGAGATTCGTTAACTTCTATACAGATTGTTCCAAACTCAATAACCAAGATGAATTTGGTGTCTTTCTGAGGAACTTCAGCTATCCATTGCAAAAAGACGGCCTGAGCAGTGTTGTGTTTTCCAGGTGAAATCTTTGCTTTTAAAGAGGTAGCGTAATGCCTGAAAATTAGATATAGTGCCCTTACGACAACAAATATTAGGTGGTCACTAGTCAGGAACTGCATGCATTCCAGGCTGATGTAGCCCTGCCTAAACTACATACGCACCATTATCGAGACCTGATGTCTCACTTTTCGTATCTGTCATGACGGGTCACTGTCTTATTGGGCAGCACGCAGATTGATTGAAGGTCTTGCATAATGACTTTTGCAGAAGCCGTGTAGTCGAAGAGGAATTAATAGAACACCTTATGTGCCTGTGCCCCTCTTTCTCTAGATGGCTGCATGAAACTTTGGCAATCAATGTCAACAATCCTACCTAGGATATTTTGACCTTCTCAAGTCATATCTTGTCCAGATTTGTCAAGCAACCCTACAGGTGCCGATTTCTGTCCATCTTTCGTTGGAATGCCAGATTGCCACTTGCCTAAGCCAAAGCTTGCATGTGGATAGTGGCGCACCAATATGTGCAAATTCTTAGAGAATTTGTCGTTCCTTTCCTAGGAAGTCTATCTGCTTTGCAGTTCCCCGGGATATCCCTATGCCTAGGCACCCATATGAGGCGTATATTAAACTGTTCAACCATCTCGTTAAGAGAACTGCAGCAGTTGAAGGCTGTTTGTGAATTAAAGGATGTGGCCTCCAGAGAATTGAAGGCCGTGTGTCTGTCTGAGTAAATGACAACGCCAGTGTTGGTTACTATGTTGTTCTTGGGGACTTCCCATATTGCAATTATTTCGGCATGATAGACACTGCAGTTATCTGGTATTCTGTGAGCTATATCCAGACTAAGTTCTTTACAGTGTACTCCGAAGCAAACATTTTCATCAAGCTTCGAACCATCCGAATACTTAGAAGTGGAGATGGTTTATATTACCTGGTATCTGCCAACCCATTAATGTCTGACATACGATAGTAACTGGATCGCCATGTTCTGGAAAGAATTCATCTAAAATTTTGATAGTAGCCGCAATCAGCCCACTTGCTATATGCATCGGTGACAATAAAAAGCAATGAGTCCATACGTAATCCGCATGTATGCGTTCCCATGATTAATTTTGATACTGCCAGTGATGTTGATTAAAGGAATACGGTCTATTAAGGGACAGTATATAAGTGTTGATCTTGGAGAACTTTCCCACAGAGTCCCTCGGGAATGCTCAAGCGTAAAACTAAAACAGAATGGTGGACTTCTGAGTTAAAGGCTACGAAAAATGAGAGGACTGCTAGCGTCGCCAGGAAATTGTCATTCGGACTTAATGTACTGGAACTTGCAAGGAAAGCCAACGTTGCGTTATATTCCTGCAGGAAAGCCATAGGGACGAGTTGGGGCTTCCCTCTCCAAAAACGGTCCATTGGATATATACAGCAGAAAATCGTCAATACTGTTAACCGGCATTGTGGTGTGGTGGACGACAACTAATAAACTATCAGTTACCAAACAATTACGAAAGGTTCAGAGAACTACCTGCCTATATATAAGCGGAGCTTTAAGAACTGCAGCGACAGAGTCTCTACAAGTCATACTCCTTACATTGTCAATTGATATTGTGACTAGAGAAGTTGCAACTAGAGCAGATTTAAAATTAAATTGCCTTAAATGTGGAGTTACAAGAACTACGACCGCATGAAGATATATATATTTAAAGGGTTTTCCAACAAGAGGTATTATTTTGGTATTCAAAGAAAAATGCCATTTTTGAGATCCATAACCAAATCGCAAAGTGGCTGCTCTATGTCCTCGAAAGCCTCACGAATTCTATCTTTGAGGCATTGAATCGACGCTGGGCTGTTGACCTTATCTTTCACGTGGCCCCAAAGGAAGAAGTCGCAAGGTGTTAAATCACAAGATCTCGGTGGCCAATTGTGATCACCTCTTCGAGAGATAACACGGTCCGGAAACTTTTCCCGTAACAGAGCAATGGTTTCGTTGCTTGTGTGGCACGTAGCGCCGTCTTGTTGAAAGTAGACGTTGTCCAGATCAATACCATCCAAGACAAGACCCCAGATGCGACAATTTTGCTTGTTGACGTAGCCACCGAGGTGGAAATGGGCCTCATCAGTCAGTAATTTCAGTTTTAATAATTTCAATGCGTTGTTGAATCGTATCGTTCCATTTTTAGTAATGGCGTAGTTTCTACTTGTCAAATAATAAAAGCTTCAAAAGTGACAGCTACCGAAATACCGGGTGATTCAAAATAACACCTCGTCTTGGAAAACCCTGTACAAACGGTGTACGTACACCTTACAAAGGAACTTTACCTCCAAGATAGTAGATTCCTCACTGGGTTAGCACAATACCAGTAAATATAAACGATTTTCACTTCAATACAGATAGTTCGAAGCTTGATAAGAAGGTTGGTTTCGGATTACACTGTAAAGAACTTATGACAATTTCGTTTCCGGAAAAAATGTTGCCGGTCTATGTAAAATATTTGCAAAGTTTAAGTTGAAATAATGTAGTCCCTCGAATGTATCATACAAATGTAACCCCAAATAAAATTTCCAAATGTGTTACAACAGTTAAGATTTCACGAAAAGTGTAAAATACAATGCGTCGCTGTCTGCATTCAAGCTTTGGCTTAGACAAGTAGAAGTTCAATGAGAGATAGATTGAAATCGACACCTGTGGGGTAGGTAGAAAAAACTGGCTAAAATACGATCTACGAAGGTCAAAATATCTCTTCGCACTAAATTTGCTAAGAAAAGATTGTCTACGCATTTCATTTGTCGTCAAGCAATTTTTTGCATCGTGGACGAGTTTGAGGTTGAGTACACTCATATGGACCTGACAAAGATTGGTTGAAAGACAATTCCTTTGTATTACATCGAGATACATGGTGAGGCATCACGATCACCTCTTCGTAAATGTTTCCCTTTTTAAAAAAGCCCTAATTCATCTAGGGCTGCTGAGCACAGACATTTCGTCTATCAATTCGCTTTTTAAATCTGCAATCGGATTGACTTCCGAAACCAAATTGATCAGCTTCCGTCGTTGCGACCGATTAATCATCGGATATATCCCACCTTTCAGTCGGGCACTCATAAACTTGTTTATCAAATAAATCGACTTCGGGAACTTTTGTCTAAATCCATCAAACTTAAAACGTCCTTGCCAATGACACCTGTCAGAATATGCACGATCTGGTTATTATTTTTAAAACGCCGTTGCCAATGACATCTGTCAGAATATGCACGACCTGGATATTATTTTTTGAGTATTCTTCTCTCTTCGTCGACTTAGTGCAGTCAAACGACTTATTACCGAACCCCTTGCACTCTACTTGACTCTCGAAATCAGAGTTCGGAAAAAAACATTAAGGAACGGTTCGTCAGCGTTCTGTACCGTTCATTCGTCGCGAACAGAACAGTAACGCAACCCTTATAATATATATATATATATTTTAGTGTTACTGTTCGCGAACGCTACCACTACAGTCCGGGTTAGGCATACGTAACCGTAATCTATCTTTACCGTTGCCGTAACGTTGCCCGTTTGATCGATTAGCCAACGTTGAGAAAACGAGTCATATGTTCTGACAACAACAACACATAAGTAAACAAAAAAAGCCGCGATTTCTTTTTGTTTAGGTTTATTAAAAATGAAGTTAAAAAGAACGTTTATTAATTTGTGTTTTTTTAAATCTGTGCAGAATTTACAATAAAAGTAATCAAGAAAATATCGTCGGATAAGAAGATGGGGTGGACGTCCTATAAACAATGACTGGGCGAAAGCCGGACACTAGAATGCCTATGGCAGTTTTTAATTTATTTTTAAAATTAATAAAATATGAGTTAACTACGCCAAAGCAACGGATTAGACCGGCAGAGAGACTAGCAATAACACCACTGTATGTCAAATATTGCTTTATCCTATGATTCCAAGTTGGGAAATATTAACATTCTATTCTTTAAAATTGTAAATATTTGGGTCACGGTTGTTCCATACAATCGACTGCTTGGAGTCACAAACTGGGAAAACAACAATTCGAAATATTATTTTAGAATACAGTGAAGTTTTGTGGCGCTTGCTTTCGCCGATTTATTTAAGTGAACAAACTACACAGCAGTACAAACACATTGCCAATGATTTTCAACGAATGTGGGATATGCCGAATTGTGTGGGAATCTGCGATGCTAACTATACATTCATATCAGTTAATGTTGGAAGTTATGGCAGCCAACACGATGGGGGTATGTCCATTAAACTTCAATTTATTTATATTCTATTTTATTACAAACAATTTAAATTTCTTAATTTAAATTAAATACAGCTATATTCCAGTACTCTCCGTTTGGCCAATCAGTTATTTTAGGTACAGTACCTGTACCTCCTAGTAAGCATCGTCAGCATCCTCTGAAGCCTTTCCTCATTTTTTATTGGCGATGCGGCGTTTCCCCTGAGGAATATCCTTGGTCTAAGTCAAAAAATTAAGACGAGCTTAGAGACAACATCCAACGCGAAATTGCCAACGTTCCGGTCGAAATGTGAACAGGAGTGGTGGAAAATTGGGTCCAAAGAATACATCGCTGTTGACGGGCTCGTGGTGGTCATATGACCGAAATTGAATTTCATTCTTAAAATTTAACATTTGCACTACACCTGCACTAAAAAAAAAGCGTACTGAAAATCAATGAATTTTTCGTAAAGTTTAAGATTTTGGCAATGATTTCGAGCCAAAGACAATCGCTATAAAAATAAGAAGTTTTTATAGTTAATTTAAAAACGTGAATAGTATTTGTTTTGAGGATGCATTTCATAGAATTAAGAATTTTGGGTAATAAAACTAATTAAGATTGGTCTTAAAATAAGCACATTTTTGCGTAAATTTAAGTATGGCGCGTGCTTATTTTTAGTAAAATATCATATAATTTAAAACATTATCGTAATAAAATTTAAAATGTTTGTCCTTGATATAAGAATATACTGGTAATTAATTTAAGGCATGCATGAATTTAAATACAGTTTTTTTAAATATGTATGGACAATTCGTTACATTATATTGATTATAATGTTACTCGTTTAAATGAAATCTTTGAAATCATTTTATATTCATAGAAAATTCAATAACACAACACTTTATCTTTCTAAATAAATATTTTATTTGTTATATTTTATATTGGAAAATACAAAAAAATATAATGCATATTACGGATAACCTTGAACATTTTATAATTTAAAACAGTATGTAATTGTATAAAGACAAATCGGCCAACACACTATGAAGTTTTATTCGAATATTGTATTGTTATGTATCGATTCTATAGCGGGATTCGTTTCTCTATTTGTTGTCCAAGAACAATTTTTATCGGAACCGACCTTAATGATTTTTAACCCAGAATTTGGCTGGAATTTAAATAGAAATTATATAAAACAAATATTATATTATTTATCATATAGTTTGGATGCTCACTCATTTCCTGCAATTTGTAAATTTTTAATTCCCCACTGCATTTTTCATATATCCAAATAAAGTTCAATTGCGCGAACTAAAATAAAAATAATTTGAATAGAAATCAAACAGGATGATTTATATACGATAAAGTATTAAAATAAATTTTATCATATAACTGTCACAAAATGTTGAAAGATAAGAGATATATTAAAATCTTTGGAATATACGTACTTACACTGAAATATTTAGTCACTCTTCTACGACACAAATTCTCATAATAGATCCATACAAAATTTGCTGTACTAAAAGATAAAAAAAATATTTATGTAAGATATTATTAATAATAGAAACTGATTGTTTTGAAAGTGGCGAAAGTGACATTTTTCATATAAATTGAGTTATCAAAAATAATTTTCTAAAAAAATCAATCGTGACTTAGATTTTAAAATCTTAAGTTTTGTTAGCAAACAAAACTACAAAAACTTATTAAAAATTACTTCTGTAAAACTAAAGCTAATGCTGATAATGACATACTTAACCCTGGTGTTAGATTAGCAAATCTGTACGAATCCTAGATTAAGAGTCCATTTGGTCAACATTACATTTTTCATATAAAATGAATGTGGAAGACAATATTTTATATTTATTTTTATTCAATACATCGTGAAAAGAAAACAGCTTAATTACAATTATTTTTGAGCAAATACGCTTATTATTTTGATTTTAGTAAAACTAAAATATCCCTTGGACAAAATTATAAGGCAATATATATACATACATATATATATATATATATACAAAAATTTTACCAAATGGCCTAATCTAACAGCAGGTTTAATTATGAAGTACTTATGAAGCAATTATGAACACGAAATCAAGGAAAAATTTAAACTAAAATTCAAAAACCGAAAAAATCTCTTTAAACAATTTATATTTGGAAAACTTTTTAACAATAACTTTGTTTGTGTGAAAACACGTATTTTATATGTGAACGTAAGTTCGCAAATATATTTTGTTCTAATACATTAATATATGCGTTCCAAATTAAATTTATTGATTTTCAAATAAAATATATTTGTTCAGAAATACATAATACTTACAAATATTGTTTCCAAATCTATTTCCTTTCAATTCAAACATTCCCA
Source organism: Eudasyphora cyanicolor (assembly GCA_963930755.1). Classification (NCBI taxonomy): domain Eukaryota; kingdom Metazoa; phylum Arthropoda; class Insecta; order Diptera; family Muscidae; genus Eudasyphora; species Eudasyphora cyanicolor. The sequence goes on along the minus strand of OZ005736.1, from coordinate 182,233,372 downwards.
TGTAGGTGTATGCTCACTTATTTTTTGCTAGTTACAAATGGAATTCAGCACTGCATTTTTCATATATCCAACACATTTATCTTCAAATATTGCGTGATCTAAAATTAAAATAATTAAAGTTTTTCTGAAAATAAATCAAATAAAATTATCTATAAACAAAAAAAAGCAAATAAATTTTATCATATCACAATTGGAAAACGCTTAAAAATAAGAGAAATATTTCAACCATTCATATATAATACTTATGTTGAAATATTTTGTAAAATTTACCACTCTTCTCACAAAAGACCCATTCTAAAATTGTTTTACTAAAAAAATTAAAAAAGATAGTTGTATGTATAACATATTATTAATAATAAATTTCTATATTGCCACAAATAATTTTACATTTCTGCATTATGCGCTGGTATTTTTAATAAATAAATACTTTCAATTAAAATGTGTTTTGTTAATTTTGCAATTGCCAATAAGATGTTTATTTCAGGATAATAATATTATTTTTCACGTACCTAAACATTTTACCATTGTCTCTTTCAGTATTACAAAATCTATTACTCACATTTTTGTCATCCATTTGGCACAAATCTCTTCACAGGACTTACAAACAAGATCTCCTTCATGTACATCGCCATAAATAACATACAGCAAAAATAACTATGACACACGCACTCCCTTATCACAGAGATCGATGGTGACGCCGGCGGCATAACCACATGCATACACACATGTACGCGACGGTTTCATTTGTTGTTGTTGCTATGCTTTAGCAAAAATAACTGTTAACAACCCATATTAAAATTATTTTCGGTGCAACATGCACGTATGTATGCACGTATACTTACATATTCACAGCAATCAAATTTTTTCACAATCCGCGTCCCGAAAACGGACAACCGTTTCCTTCCATCGCTTGTAAATAACTGACGATTTAAAAGAAAACGAAAAACAGAACTGTTCTCTATTTTCTCTTCTAGCATTCCATAACAATTATTAGTTCACACATTACCAAACAAAACTGATTCTCCGAGCGAGAGGGGAGCGAGAGTTTGTATAATTCTCTCGTATGTATTCTTAAAAATAATGACAATAGTCATAAAATTTATTACCAAGACAGCCTTTCCTTTAAGGGGAGCGTAGCCTTAAATTTATTACTCAACTATCTCATACTGTTAATTAAGTCCGATTCGGCATTAAAACTATGACATGTCTACGTCGTAGTGTTAATGTAGAAAATCCTTAAAAGTATTGAAATATTACTTAAAATAATGCGGATTGTCACAAAAATAATGATTTTTTTCTTTAATTTAAATGCGTACATTTAAAGAAGCGCGTACACAAAACTAATGATTAGATAGACATTAATTCTAATTCAAAATACTTTATATTAAGGAAAATTTCGTAAAAAACGTGTAAATTTTCATTATTTTAATGAAAATTGTCATTGAATTGATGCCGAGGTAGCATTCTTAATATAAGAATGTGTCATCATTAGTTTTATTACTATTTTTTTTTTCAGTGTGGAATAAATTTGAACTCTATATCTTAAATATTCTGTGTTTTATTAATATATAAAATTCGTATGTCCTTAATGGAAAACCCTTTACTTATGTCTATTTCCATTGAAGAGGGACTCAGCCAAATCCAATCCAATCTCTATCTATAAATAAGTCCACGTTTGTAGAGACGCTTATATTGCTGTCAAATTAACCCACAATGAAGAAGATTGGCGCAATGATTGTCTCGTACTGTCGTCAAAAGAATCCTGAAGCAGATTATAAATTTAATTTTTAATGGAGTCAGCCGCGATCTTCATAAAACTCACCTGTAACGCCCAGTTCCTTGCCAATTAGCTTCCAAGCTTCTCGCTTTTTTCAGATATTCTATATGCTGGATTATATTTATTGTATAAGTACTCGTACGACTACACCAATGAAATCAAATATTCGTCTTTCATGTTTATTTGCACTTTTAAACAACAAATAATTAATAAATTATTTTTTTTACTTTTCTCGGTAAACATACAATTGTAATTGTAAACAACATGTAGTATCAGCCAATAGATTGAATCAGCTGATTCGTTACGCTACCGGGCGTTACAGTTAAGTTTGCCTAACTGGGCCTTACGATAACGTACGGTTCTTAGAACACGACGAACGGTACCACTACGACAACGTACGGTTCATAGAACAGTATCACTAAGTCGTAGTGATAACGTGCTTTTTGAACAGAACACTAATAGTATGACTACGTTTAGCGTTGTTTTTTTCTATATTCGACACCACAGGTTGCAAATATGAAGTAATCTTAATAAAAATTGGTACAGAGGCATTTCCTTATTCTTAGCAGAGAGCTCTTTCCGCCTGCCTCTCTCCTACAAATTTTGACACTTGATTGGAAAAAATTGTCTCGTGTGAATCTGGACTAGTGATGTAACGAAAGTGACTTGACGCATTCGAAAGCGAATGTTGAAATATATTTTTTGCGAATGCGAAAGCGAATAGTGAAATATGGATTTTTGCGAATGCGAATAATAGTTTGACCCTTTAGTACCAACAAAATTAAGGAACTAAATTGATACTTTTCCCGGATATTCAAGTATTAAGAATGTTTTCCACATTTTTACCTCTTGGTACCACAAGGACAAGCATATTTTTCAACTGTTTTGAAGAGAAGTGGAAGAGGTTTTCATTAGTATATCTTCAAAATGTGTGGAGCGAATAAGATGATATAACACTTTTAACAAATGGAAGCGAATACTGAAATATATTTTTCCAAAAGCGAATAATTCAAAGATGGATTTTGCGAAAGCGAATGTTAAAATGATGCGAACAATTCGTTATTCGTATATTCGTTACATCCCTAAACTGGACTAACAACCATTTTAAAATCGAGATCACAGGCACTGCCCAATTATATTGTCGTACAACTTCTGTAGCGTTACCCGGGGTTTACACGAGACAGTTTTGCGAAGACAATAGCAATACATTTACACATTTTTGCTAATACACTTACATACCTCTCATTGTCTTCGTGCTGTCTTTGATTTTTTGATAACAGTAAATTCGGCAATGGTAAGCATCCATTTTGATGTAAGCAGGCGATTAGAGAGCGAAACGACACTAACGGGGGTTGATTAAAGTGTATTTTCTTCCTTATTGTCTGGACGCCTACGTCACATGAAAAAAAATTTTCCTTTTTTGACAACCAATACATATTCTCAAATGTCTACTATCAATAGTCCTGTGTAAACGCAGGGTTAGCCGTCCACAAAGTTTCTCCAAGCTTTTCGGCACAATTGTTCTAAACATACAAACATAAATGTACATTGTAATTACACGACAAATTCCACATTATTTCATATAGTTACATGTCCTTCCAGTGTTTTGCACATTTTTTGCTTTTGTATTGCAATGCAATTGGAATGTCGCTCTTCTCTTTTATTCCATATACTTATACATAATTATTTTCCACACTTTGCATTTTTTTCTTTATTTCGGAGAATTTAATTTCGTATTCTTTATTAAAAAATTTTATTGCTAATATTTACAACAATTGAATTACTCGTGGACAATCATAAATATAAATAAATAGGAGTGCAAAAATGTAAATTTTTCATGCTGAAAAAACATAGTACCACAAATGAAAAAATTTCACCCATTTTTTCACAACTGTGTTTTTTGTATGGGATTTCAGGGTGAAACGGGAACATAGTACCGTGCTTTATCGCGAAAACTGTATTTGTTGCCAAAGAGGCAAACTTTATTACATTGCTTTGCAAAGAAAATCGCGGAAATTTAGAACTGTAACACACTATAACACTGCTTTACATTATCCGCGATATTTGCAATTCTATTATATTGCGAGTTTTTCGTAATCTACATTTTTTGTAAAGGTGGGACTATGTTTTTTCGGCACGAAAAAATTTCGCAAAATGTATGTATGTGTGTATCTGCATGTGCATTTTTTTTTTGCTAACATTCTTGAAAACAAACAAAAGATAGAATTCGAATCAATAAACAATTAATTGGAATAATGCCGACTTAGAAAATAGTTAATATACACCCAGGAAAATAATTGGTTGGAATTCGATTGTAACAATAAACAAATAGTACTAGCAACAAAAAGTATATTGCCTACACCGTCTGTCGGTTGTATTTATATATAATTAGTTGAAACAACAATAATAACATGGTTACGATCAAATGAAAATGCTTGCAACTAAATCGATGGTTGTATCACTCGAATTAAGATTGTTTTTTTCATTGCCACTTGGTTAGTTGTGGTAACCAATTTTAAATTTTCATTATAGTATGATATGATCGATTTTTGGTTGTGACAACCAATGTTTTATTCTTGACAATAGAAATTGTATCAATAGACCAAAGATTACGCTATGCAACAAAAAAAAAAATTTTTTGTGTCCTAGACTTTTTTCCTAGATTTTTTTGTATAGATTGTGGCATACTGTGGCAATCAAAAACAAAATTTTTTTATGTATAATTTTTTTTATTAAAAATACCATTATCGTCGAATATACCCTTAGTATTAGCACTATAATTTTTGGAGTATATGGCCGGTCAGGTCGACTTATGCTATTAATGTGGGCTACCAATGTTATTATTTCTGTTATGTTATATTTCTTTCTCTTAGAAACAGTGGTTTAGTAACAGTCATTAAACAAATTGGAAAAAGTCGATTTTTTCAAAAAAAAAAAATTCTGGGACAAGAATAACATACATAAAAAATAGAAAAAAAAAAAATATTTTGTTTTATTTTTTAAAAGTTTGCATCCTAGCGAAGAAAATAATGCCTAAAAATCTATGGATAAATGTAGAAATTATAGCCCTTTTGGAAGAGGTAAGAGAATTTCAAAAAATCGTTTTTTTTAATTTCTGTTTAAATAGCGATTTTATTTATTGCTTTTATTTGTATTATGTACATTTGAGTTTATTTACATAAACAAGTTTCATTAGAAGTAATTGTGAGTTCTTTGTTGACGTTTGTAGATTTCGGAATCGGTTTCTCTAATGAGGAACCAAATATAATCTCCCATCATTCTTTCATCCCAGTGCCCTTGGTAACGCCGCTCGATGGACTTCAATTCTTGGTGAAACCTTTCGCCATGTTCGTCACTTACGTCGCCAAGATTATCGGGGAAAAAGTTTAAATGAGAACGCAAGAAATGCATTTTGAGGGATATATTTACACCTGTTGGAATACATAAAGCGAAAAATAAGTTGGAAGAATACATACATATGTATGTGTTATATACATAAATATAAAAAAATATTTGTCTAACTAATTTTTTCATAATTTTTCAACAAATCATTAATCATTGTTTCATATTGCGGGCTTTTATTGGATCCAAGGAAATTTGAAACTACAAGCTGCAAGTTCATCCGACGTCAAATATGATTCGAAATTCACATCTTTCATCAGTTTCCTTATTTTAGGCCCATCAAAAACTCCTTCTTCGATTTGTTGAAAAGAAAGACTTTTTAATAAACTTTTTAAATATGAGAGTGAATTGCCATCTTTCCTTAAGGCTTTTACAAAATTTTTAAAGAGCCCCAGCCTAATAAGCAGTGGTGGCAACATATCGGCTATCCCAGAGGCATAACATACCAACTACTTTTAAATCGCAACAAATTTTCCAGTCATGTTCATATTTTATGTATTTTATCAATTTAGCCATTGTTTCGTCTGATTCCTTAGTGTTGACAGCATGCGCAATGGGAATCGACGGTTTCTGATATCCGTTGTGTAAAAGTACTGCTTTCAAACCTTTTTTACTGCTGTCAACAAGTAACCGCCATTCCTTTGAATTGTATGTTTGATTAAGTTCCTCGAACAATCCGGGAATGTCCTTGCAAAAGCATCTGTTATCCACAGTTGTATAAAATTGTTTGTAAGGTATATCACGGACTCTTTAATATGATATGTTAACATCTGGGGCCAAAATATTGTACTGTTTCATCCCAGATGCAAGTAGTTCTGCCTTATCTTTGGTCAGTTCCAAATCTCTCACTAGATCAATGAGTTGAAACTGAGTTAAAAGCGATGACTTCTGGCTCAAACTTGAATCGCTCAGAGTTGAGTACTCAGTTGAACTTGATGATGTTTCCGTTATTAGGCTGTTATACTATACTTGGGAATTGGTATCGTTTCCGAATGTGCAACTGGCAAAGTGACAGATTTTACTTCAGCGTAATTCCAGCAAATGCTCCTTCCTACTCCAATCTATTTACTTAGACAAAAATAGCACTCCGTATCGTGAATGAATAGTTGTCTCCAAATCATTGGCATTCCAAATTGCACGTGAAGTCTAAAATTAAAACGTTTTATTCCACAAATCATGGTAATACATTAATTTTAAAGTACTTACCGAATTCTTCCACTACTCCATCGAGTGAGATTTACATGGCACGAATTACACAAAATACTAGGTGTCCACGGTTCGTTTATATTTTTAACTCGTATACCAAAATATTGTACATATATTTCTTCTATTACATATTGTACTAAACACACGTCGATTTTTTTAATAACATATTTTCGACAGATGTGGCATCATTTACACATTGAAAAGTTCTTTGCCGTTTACTCTTACTTCGAAATATAACTTTATAATATTTTTCAGAAAATCGACTTATCTCTTTAAGGCGCTGAATTACACTAATTTATTAATAAGAAATTTCATTCATAAATTCCGGGTTTAAGGTACATGTTTCGAACGTAGAAACCCAATATTTTCAAGACTGCCGCGTACTACTTTGTATTGCGTACATATCATTTTACTATCTGTATATACAACTGGGATGTCCATGCACCTAAAAGGCGTAACTGAATGGAAACCTCATAAATAAAAACCACAAATATTGTTGAATGACCCTCCATCTGAGCAGATCTTATCCAATATAGCTCTCACATTGCATATCATGTTTTATGGAGGGTTACGAACGGCCATAAAACCTCGTCTTCTCTATAATTTTATAATGTCTGACATCAATCCTCATAAAATAAAATGCAAGTACAATGTCTCTTATATGTCTCTCTTACACATGGCGAATTCAATATAAGCAAAAACATCATTTAAAAACGAAAAAATATGAAACAAGATTTTTTTAATTTCCCCAACTTTTACAAAATGGCTCATAACTTTTACATCTATCTATATATTTTTTTCCAATAGACAGTGTTTTCTTCTTTAGCATGCTGGCTTTTTAAAAATGTAATAAAATATTTCGATTTCGATTTTTTTTCTATTTTTTATGGTTTTTTTTGTACCAGGAAAAAGTGTTTTTTCTCATACTTTTGACGACTATTACTAAACCAAAGATTCTACGTGAAAGCGATATTTGCAGAATATGTAGCCCTCACAATTCCCTTTAATTTGAGTCATAACACGGCTCAATCAGGCTTATACTTGAATCAGGCCATAAATTATGGTCCAAATACTGAATGTAATTTCCACGAAAGCTGGAATTTAAAAAAATATTTACCATAAACAATTTTTTTAATATTTTTTCGTGTTTGTGACACCTAGTTGCACCAGAAACTGTTATCCACTTCCCTTGGACAAAAATTTTGTTGCATAGTGTAATCGAATGCACATACACCGCGAAATTTAAACAAATTTAAATTTAAACACCATTTTTGTAACAAATCCGCTAATCAAGCGCAAGGTACGAAAGTTAAGCATGGATTATATATTGTAAATAAAAAAGTTAAACTTATTATTAAAACCTTAAAATAAACATTCGTTTACTTTCAGATAATATATAATGCTGGACATTAATTTACTACATACAATTGACACGGAGTATTCTGCCGATTCGATTGAATGGTGTCCTCATGCCGATCACAAAAATATGTTTGTTTGCGGTACCTATCAACTGGAAGAAAAGAAAGACGAGTCGACAGCTTCGCCGTGTCATCGCAAGGGACGCATATACTTGTATGAGTTTGATAAAGATACTAAATCCCTCACAGAACTCCATCGAATTGAGACAGCAGCAATATTAGATATGAAGTGGTTGAAATCTACGGATAGTGCGGTACCAATTTTAGCTACTGCCACGGCTTTGGGGAACATTGAAATCTTCGTAATGGAGGAATCAAAATTAAAACTTTCCCACTGTATTGAACTTAACCCGAACGAGGAAAATTTATTGGCTTTATCTTTGGATTGGGGACAGATCACTACTCCCGATGAACCATCTGAAAATAGGAAACCCCATATTTTAACTTCAGACTCCAAAGGTAACATAAGTCTTTTGGCTTGGTCCACTGAAAGAAATGCGGAAATGGTACGATCTTGGCATGCTCATAATTTTGAAGCGTGGATTTGTGCGTTTGATAAATGGGACCAAAATCGAGTGTATACCGGAGGCGATGATACTTTCCTTCATGTCTACGATTTGCGCACCGAATCCCGGGTTTTGCTCAATAAGTCACACATGACTGGGGTCACCTGTCTGCTAAGTCACCCTAACCGCGAACATATTCTATTTACCGGTAGTTATGATGAAAACCTTCGCACATTCGATACTAGGGCAATGAAAGGACCATTGAGTGAGCTGAATTTACAAGGCGGAATATGGCGCATAAAATCGGACCCAGTGGATCATAGTTTATTATTATGTGCGTGTATGTATCATAACTTTAGCATTGTTCAACTAGACGATGCGAGTTGTCCCAGTTTAGTGGGTGAGTTCGAAGAACACACCAGCATTTGTTATGGCGCTGATTGGTGCTTGAATGTGGACGAAACTGATGACAATCTTTACATGGCAACTTGCTCATTTTATGACCATAAACTTTGCATTGCCAGTGTAAGCAAACAATAATGCATTTTCTGTGGTTGGTCGCTTATTCTTAAAATGCACAATAATACAGTAAACATTGTAATGTTTAACAATAATAAGGACAATTAAAACTGAAATTGAAACTGCTGATTTTTTTGTCGAAAATTATAAAAGGGACTTTTCTATGTGCACGGACGTAACCTACAAACGTTTTTAATAATCATATAAAATGCAAAAAAAAATATTTTAAAATGGTAAAAGAAAAAATAAATAAATTTGAGTTCACGGACATAAGCTTCAAAATGACAAAGCATCTTCCATACTGTTTACTGCATGGACAGCGCAAGTGAAGGAGCGACTCAATCTGATAGTCGATTGCACAATAATTCCGACCATCAATTACCCTAAGGTTCTTGGTGTCCCATTTGATAGCTCTTCAGGCATGCCACAGCTATCTGCAGTAAAATGAGAAGTAGGAACAAGGTCCTCAAGTCGCAGTGAATATTTACAGAGTGAATATTGTGCTAGGAGATAACCCTTCATTAGTGGCTTTGGAGGAAGCTGAATTGCCACGACACACAAGAGTTTTTTTTGCCCAATTGAGATCAGGCTGGTGTATCCGCCTCAATTCGCATTGAGCAAGGATTGATGGAAATATGTCGGCAATATGTTGTTCCAAGGTCTCTTTGGCCTGGAAACCAATACAGCAGAATATGGTTATATAGTTACGACAAAATTTCGACTTTTTGAAAAATTATGAAATCGACTTTTTAGTATAAAAAAGTCGTTTAAAGTCGACTTTATTAATAAAAATGCTAATATTTATAGTTTTCTTCATTAATTTGTAGTAAAATACAGAAAAAGATAAAAAACTGATAATGATCATGTGATCAGAAATTCGCAGAAGTCGTTCTATAAAAGTCTAAAAAAAACTTAAACGGAAAAAAACCAAAATAATAAAAAATTGTTTTCTCAAGTCCAACTGCATTTAATATGTCATACTTAATTACGGAACATGTCCAAATCATTTTAAATATAATTTTTTTATTTTGAGGGGAGTAGAATTACCTGTGGAAGTGATACCTTAAGCTCACTTTTTACTATTTGAGAAATCGACCATCATTTGAAAATAAAACTATCAAGAAAACCGTGCTGCAATCCTTCCAATAAGAGGATCTGTCTTAAAAAATTTAGAAATGTGACTCTGAAGTGGAATACTAAATTCTCACCTTATGCCCAATTCAAATTTGCTCGAATGAAGTCATTATATTAATGTCTTCTGAAAGTGATTTATTTAATAGTGTAGGTAAGTAGTACAATTTGCATTTTTAAGTTCAAAAATTATATTAAAATAACATGTTCTTTCAGATAATGTTGTTATTGAAAGTTCAGTATTAAACACTTATTAAAATGATAACTACAAACTTGTAGCAGAAATCAAGACGGCTCTTTCAAAGATAACCAATAACGCAGAAAAAATGCAGCTGCTTACAACTGTTCCCATTCACTGGAATGCATACAAGGTTTGAAATTTATTGAATGTCAGAAAGGGCAGATCGTCATTACCAATTTCTACATTAAATTGTATGCCTAGCAAGATATACTGTATATTGGTTTTAGTAGACGGAAGAAAGGAAACCATGCAAAAATATTACTTCTCTGCAATTTGAAAGCTTGTCTAAATTTACAATGTTAAGACCACTCCATTGCGTACCCGTTGAATGTAGCGGCAGCCATAATGTTTGTGTCTGCAAAATACACAGGAATCTAAAGTTCAAACTTCAAGGGTTAAGGGTTAGGCGTAAATTACTCATCTAGAGAGATGGCAAGTCAAATGAAGTGTTCGAATTCCAGCGAATATTGCAATATGCTAATTTGTGAAAATTGCCCAGGATTTTCACCAATATCAAATGATTTACTAAAACTTATTGCAGATTCAAATATAAAAGAAATTGATTTTTAGTGGACTTACACAGACAGTAAGATTTTTAAGAAACTTATACATATATTAAATAATTTTTTAATCCTAAATAACATATCGTCGGCTCAATGCTATTTCGTTCCATATGCCATTTTGTATGATCGGGGAAAACGCAATTTATTGTTTGAGTAAAAACGGGACTGAAGAGTTACTTACTTTTTATTTCATTGGGTTACCAACAGTGTTTGTATGATTCTCATGCATTTCTATGCCATTAGTTCATATTCACACTTGCAATTTCCCCCCGCAGAATTGCAGTGTTTGTTGGAGAGGGACACAGTCGGTAAGGGGGAGAAAAAAGTCTTCCGTACTTAAAATGTTTTGCAATGTGCTTTGCGTTTCCTTTCGCTGATGTTTTTTTTACATTTCCACATTCCATTTTATTTAATATTCGTAATTTTATGCTCGGTTCAACATATGTAAATTTGTGCGACATACATTTTAATGAATTTTAATGAAAGATGAAAAAAATTGTCGAAACAGAGTACGTTGTCTGAACGCAAATGCAACTTCAAAAGAGAATTGCATAAAAAAATTCAAAAAAAAATTGCAAAAATGTTGTTTGAATATTTTTTCGTATTTGTATTACATTGTAGTGGCCTATATGTGGACATGGTATTTCACTACCTTATTTGTGGATTATTTAAGACGTAGTTAGAAAGTACGGACTTTGTCAACCATGTACACTTTTCATTCTTGTTCTTCTCTCTTTTTGCGCAGTCATTGTATTGCATCTAAGATTTCACGATTTCATCATCATTTCATGTACGTTATTAGAATTAGTTAAATAAAGTGTTTATTATATTAAACATTATATAGCCGGTTTATTCATTCCTTAAACTAACCACGAACGGCTATAGTTGTGACCCCGACGTGATCGTAATACACACATGAGATGAACGAAGAGACAGGCACCGAGAAGACAAGAACATCGTGGGATCAGGCCAGGTTCCGGACACTGCTGGACAAGGAGTGGCGACTTCCCCGATGTACGGAAATTTTGTAAACAGACAGAGTTTCAGTGAAAGTACCGCCGTTTTGGTCTGATCACCCTGAAATCTGGTTCGCACAAATAGAGGCTCAGTTCGCCGTTTCAGGCATTGTGGCTGACGAAACGAAATACAGCACCGTCATAGCAGCGATTGTATCACAGGTGTTAGTGCAGATTTCGGACGCTGTCCTCAAGCCGCCTGCAACAGGAAAATACGAATTTTTGAAAAATTATTATCGACAACTCGCCGCTGTGTCCACATCCACGACAACGAACGAAGCCACCTTATTGCAAAGAATTGGGGTTTTGGAAGTACGTTTGGAGAAATTAGGCTGCTCTCGTTCATCCAGTCGCTCATCGAATCGTAAGAAGAGCCAACGTAGTGCTACACCATCGGCGGAGAAATTTTGTTGGTGCCACTGGAAGTTCGGCGAGGCCGCTACGAAGTGCCGCCAGCCTTGCGAATTCCAATCAATGCCAAAAAACTAGTTACCGTGCGTTGTCCAGCGCACCACGCCGAATTACAGTGCACGTCTTACATTGCTGGACAACGATACAAAGGTGAAATTCTTGATCGATAGGGAGGCTGACGTTTCCGTTTTGCCACCGCGTTCATGTGACAGAAACGTCACATCGGATTCAGTAACATTATTTGCAGCTAATGGCACCCGTATTAAAACATATGGCGAACGTCGTCTCAAGTTATCTCTTTCATTAAGGCGAATCTTCCAATGGAATTTTCTCGTGGCAGATGTTTCAACAGCCATAATAGGTTCTGATTTTCTCAAGCACTTCGATTTACTTGTGGATATTAAGCAGAATCGTCTCGTCGATCGCAGGACTTTGCTGCACGCTAAGGGTGACACAGTATGTATATTCATGTGCACCCGTCATATCAACATTCAATGCCGACAACATATTTTCACGACTGCTATTTGAGTATAAAGACATCACCGTGTTAAGCAGCAACCGAGATCAAGAGTCATTGCACACGGACGTTACACACCACATCGTTACTGGTGGGCCAGCGGTGTCTGCCCGACCACGAAGGCTGCCAACTGAAATTCGCTGCTGCCAAAAAAGAGTTTGAGTTTTTGGTGGAGCAAGGTATTTGCAAGCCATCCAAAAGTAATTGGGCAAGCCCCCTACATATGGTAAAAAAGATGAACGGGGAGTGGCGGCCGTGCGGTGATTACCGTGCGCTTAATGCGCAAATTTTACCAGATCGCTACCCTATTCCATTTTTGCATGATTGTACTCACATGCTCCATGGCAAGTATATATTTTCTGTGCTAGATTTGCAAAAGGCGTACCACCAAATACCCATAGAATCCTCCGACATACCCAAGACGGCGATAACAACACCCTTTGGGTTGTTCGAGTTCAACTACATGGCATTTGGATTGCGGAATGCGGCACAAACTTGTCAGCGCCACATCAATTCTGTTTTGCACGGCATCGATTTTACATTTGCTTACATCGATGACATTCTCATTGCATCATCTAGTGCGGACGAGCACGAGAAACACCTGAGGATTGTTTTCGATCGGCTACGTAAATCTGGTTTGGCAGTAAACGGCAGCAAATGTGTTTTGGGCAAGTCCGAAGTTAAATTTTTGGGCCACACTATAACACCGAACGCCATTAAACCACTAGAAGAGAAAGTGACGGGAATACGTGATTACCCCAAACCTAAAGTGGCGAAAGAACTTAAGCGGTTTCTGGGGATGATTAATTTTTACAGCTCCTTTCTCAAGGATGCAACGCGCAATCAAGAAAAATTGCTCTCATTTCGGGCAACGTCAAAAACGACACGACGCCAGTTGTTTGGGACGATGAAGCCACAAACGCATTTGAGGCCTGTAAGGAGGAATTAGCAAACGCCACCATGCTTTGTCGCCCAACGCAAAATTGTTTTTGTATACAGATGCCCCTAGTGAAGATGTTGGTGCAGTTTTACACCAGACTGTAAATGGTAAGGTCGCATTGATGGAGTACAATGCGAACTCCATTGGGATTTTATTCTAAGAAGTTAACAGCCGCACAAGCAAAGTACAGTACATACGATCGGGAGCTGTTAGCCATTTATCAGTCAATAGACCATTTCCGGCACTTGTTAGAGGGCAGACAATTCACGATATTGACCGACCACAAACCATTGGTATATGCTTTCGCCCATAAAGGCGACAAAACACCACCAAGGAGAGCGCGCCAACTGGACTTTATTAGTCAGTTTTCGACCGACATACGACACTTGCGGGGAGATGAAAATGGCGTTGCCGATTTTTTGTCCCGAATAAGTTCGATAGACAGCCCGGATTTTGAGGCCTTGGCGAGAGAGCAAGGTCACGATTCGGAATTGAAGCAAATTATAGAAACCGATAGCTTCAACGCTTAAACTGAGGAAGGTTGCTGTTCCGAATTCGACCGAGACGCTGTATTGCGATACCACTAACGACAAAATTCGACCATTCGTACCACGAACTTTTCGTCGTCAGGTAATTTCGAAACTACATGACCTGTCCCACCCTGGATGGATATCTTTGTTCGGCATACCTCTTCTTATATCCACCGACTTGGGACGACAATTTATATCATCCGTTTTTTCCGAATTGACAAATATTTTGGGAGTACAGCATCTGAAGACCACTGCTTATCATCCGCAAGCCAATGGCATATCGAGCGATTCCACCGCACGTTGAAGGCTGCCATCAAGTCGACTGGACGGCAGCGTTGCAATTGGTTATGCTTGGCCTACGCACTACTGTGAAAGAGGACATAAATGCGAGCCCAGCGGAGATGTTGTTTGGTTCCCAACTACGAATACCTGGGGAATTTGTACATGCGGGTAAAGTCAAGGCTATCGAATCCGACTTCATTAAAAACCTTCGTAGGCAGATGTCATCGTTGCATCAGTATTCAACTTCACATCATGGCGAACCTAATGTGCACATCGATTGCAATTTGCAAAACTGTAAGTTTGTTTTTATACGCATTGATAGAGTTCGAACTCCTTTGGAAGCGCCATACGAGATATTGAAGAGGGGTGATACATTTTGTAAAATCAAATTGGGACAACGGAATGTGAACGTATCTAATGACCGTCTCAAACCAGCATTTATCGATTTTAACGACACAACTCTAGCTGCTTCTAGGAACCCGGCCACTGAGGAAACGACGTCTCTTGAAAGTCCTAATATGTCGAATGGTCAGCCGTTTTTTCAACACGAACCTCAACCAACACCCGAGGCCCGACTAAAGAAGGTTTGAGGAACGTTTTAGCAGTGTTAAAACGTTCTTCAAACCTTCATTAAATTTTTATGAATAAGGGCCTAAGATTTCACGATTTCATCATCATTTCATGTATATTATTAGAATTAGTTAAATAAAGTGTTTATTATATTAAACATTATATAGCCGGTTTATTCATTCCTTAAACTAACCACGAACGGCTATAACATGGACTACAAACATGGTCGGTGTGGAAGGAGTGTAATTTACATACATACTGTGATCGAAAGAACGCAAAATACTGATTCAAAAATATAGAGCGATAGAAAAATGGAGACATAGAACAAAAATATCAAAATTATTTCCCGTTATACAGAGTTAAATAGATTTGCCCTACCAATATCTCGAAAACTAGATGAGAAAGGAAACAAATTATTGCAGACTCTGTAAGAGCATGCTATTATTTACAACAGTTGAATTTCTAGCTGACAAACATAAATATAAATAAATAGGAGTGCAATGCTGGCGGCATTCAAATTGTTGGGGCTTTTAATTTTTAACGCTGTTAAATTTGTAGCGGCGCAAAATGTAAATTTTTCACGTTGAAAAAACAGTACCACATATGAAAAAATTTCACTAATTTTTTCACAACTTAGTTTTTTGTATGGGATTTTAGCGTGAAACGGGAACATAGTACCGTGCTCATAGCGCGATTTTGAGAGAAGATCGTAAGATTCCGAGAAAGATTCGGGAAATTCGGAAGGATTTTTCGACAAGTTTCAGTTAAGTCGGCTTTAAGTCTAAAAAAATAGTCGAAAATGGTCCGAATTTCCGACCAGTTTCTGTAAATTTGTCCGATTCGTCGTACCAATTTCGGAAAGATGTCTAACCAAACATCCGAATTTGGTCCGACTTCTCCGACATTTTTCTGACCATCTGTCCGATTTTTCGGACCAATTTCGGAAGGAAGTCTAACAAAACATCCGAATTTGGTCAGACTTCTCCGACATCTTTCTGACTATATGTCCGGTATGTCGGACCAATTTCGGAAGGAGGTCTAACAAAACGTCCGAATTCTCCAATTTGTCCGATTTTTCGGACCAATTTCGGAATGAAGTCTAACCAAACATCCGAATTTGGTCCAATTTGTCCGACCGGTTTCTTACTAATGGTTCGACTTTTCTGAATAAATAAATAAAATAATAATAAAATAAATAAAAATAAATGCTTATCCGCGACGTGTTGATTGTTTTGTGCCACAATTGAAAATGAGAGGTGATGTAAGAAAACAAACAAAAGAATGTATGCGAAAAAACAACAACAAGAACCAGTTCTTGCTATTCCATGAAAATTAACAGTTAGCTATTTTGAATGAATTTAATTATTGGCACATGGTTACTGAAATAAAACAATACAAAAATTACCTTCCGAAAAAAAAAAACACCATTCGAGAACGTGCAGAGACGTCGTATAATTCTCGATCAAGAAAAAAAACAATAAACACTTTCGATAATGTGCAGAAACGTCGAATAATTCTCGATCAAGAAAAAATATAAAACCCTGTGACAAACCTTTGCAGAGGTGGAGTTGGTACGCTGGTGAAAAAAATTGTGACAAACCTTTGCAGAGGTGGAGTTGGTACGCTGGTGTTTGCTGCGGCTTAGCTCGCCGGATGGGGAGGTTCTTTTCCTCTGGTTTGCTACAATTTATTTTTTTTTTGTTCGTACCGAAAACTAGAATTATTTAATATAATGAATTGAAATGAAGGAAATAAAAAATACAAAAAAAAAAAAAGAGAAACGGATGAACTTTCTGACACCTCTCACTTTAGGTGTATTAGGGCCCATATTCAAATTCAAGTTGGTCCAACTTTGGGACCAGTGAGGCACAGCTGTAATTGCCCCAATAGGCTGCCCACCCCATATGACTTTAATGTCATCCATGGCATTTTCATTGCCTAATATGAAATCCTGAAAATGCCCCAAAAAGTATAAGAATTCCTATTCAATGACGACCGTTACATTTCAGCCTACTTAAATAAATTTAGCACATTATTAGCTTCTTTTCAAAATCTCACATTGTAATACAAATTTATTTTTTTATGAAATATTATTATATAAATATAATATTTACGTTTAATTATATATGTATTTTTTTTTTTAAATTGATAATATTGTAACTAAATCTTATATTTACAATTAAATATTGTATTTTATATATATAATAAGGCCCTTTTTATATACATAATTACCAGATATTATTTTTTTTTTAATTCTCTTTTTTTTACTATTTGATTTTTAAATTTTAATTTTTTTCTATAATTTATTTTCTAGTTTTTTTGTTAAATCATTGTTTTTTAATTAGAATTGGTTAAACAATTAATTTAGAACGTAGTAACTAATTTTATATTTTATCAAATTTTTAATTTTATAAAATATTAAATTCTTAGTTAATAAACAAATTATTTCTAAATTTAAAAGGAATTATTCCAAATGTTATTAATTTTTATTAAAACAAATTTTTAATAAATTTTGAAATAATTGTTTAAAAAAAATCAATTTTTTTATCAATCTGTTTCAAATTGTAAATTTTTGTAAACCAATTCTTAACTATTTGCGACAAAATTTAAATTTAATTTTATTACTAAATATTTTAAATAATTACTTTAATAATAATTAATTGTATAATGGAACCAATTTTTAATACTATTATGTAATTAATATGAAATATAATTACTTTTTTTCTAATAACATTTATATATTTTTATTTTTACATTTTTTTATAACTACCTCAGATATAAGTAAATTTTTTTAAATTATATATTCGTATGCATATATTTATATTTTCTTTAACGATTATTTAAATATTAGTTTTTTTTTTTTTTTAATTAAAATATTAATAATTACCATTTTTTTTTATTACTTTCTTTATTTTAAATTTCTATATCTTTACTTTTAATTTTGCTTAATTAACGTTTAACGAAAATTCAAGCAATTTTTTTTAATATTAATTACATTAATACAATCAATTATTAATAATTTTTTTTGAATAACGAAATTTTCAATGATTTGCAACTATTTTTTTCTTGTAATTTTAACACTAAGTTCTTTGAATCGATTTCTCTCTGCTTTTATGAATATATATATATATATATTTTGGAATTTGAGATTATTAACATACATAAGTTCATTTATTACACAATAAAAGTTATAATGTTTGGAACAAAAATGTTTGGGTACCTTCGACGCATACAAGTCAGCAACGTCATTAAGAGAATTGCTGAATTGGCTTGGATTATGCTCGAAGGTACGACGTGGACTATATATTTATGACAAACACACAAGGACAACACAAGAACGTAACTTTTTCTAATTTTTCTTTCTTTCACATTTCACTCACTCTCTGTTTGCTAACGACTCAAAGACGCTATGTCGATTATTTTCGTCTTCGCTGTATAGAAAAATAACTCTCCATTAGTGTGTATCACAACCAGATTTACTTTGGAGGTTATGTCCTAACTATTGTGGACTGTACATCGTTTCCCGCTTCTTTAGTAGTTTTATTGGAGGTTAGTAGATGGCTCTGAAAGTCGTATATGTCCGATCTACCGATTTAAACAAAAGTACACAATTTTTTTAAAAGAAATGTTGATTGAATTGAAATTATTCAAAAAAAAAAGAAACTATGGTTTTGGAAATGTTCATTGTTAGTGAGTTTTTCATTTCTTTTAGTTGTGCAACTGTCCATAGGTTATGTGGTTTTGCACAACTAACCGTCAACGATGGTTGTTTTATAACCTTTATTTTTCGGATTTTGTGAATGAAAAGTATTACAAAAGTAGTGTAAAACTACAGGAAAACTTTACTTTTATCTATACTGATAAAAATTTTATATAATCTTTATACTTTTCATTCATAAATTTCTGAATTAAAAATGTTCCTTTCCAAAATTCTAATTTTCCACTTCATTCTTACCTCTTTTATTATTTTGAATGACACTATTTTATTGATTCATAATTAAACTTATCCGATTATCAAAATTCTAAATTTTAAAAACAAAATAATTAATGACTTTAACACACCAAAAAAAATTATACCACTGTTAACCTTTTATTATATCATCAGTATTGCATGATGATGTGACTGTCACGTGAGTTGAAATATGAAAGACCAACTCAAACTCACGCTACTAAAAAGGTTGACCTACGTTGAAGACGTAGGTCAAGGTCAGCTTAAATTTGCCCTTACCTCCAAATCCCTTCATTTTTCTTCGCCCTATGCTTGACACTCATTTTCTCGTCGTACAATAATTCAATAGATGGCGTGCCTTTGGGATATTCACATCCGCTGATTATTTGTACGACATATTGAAGTGCTTTTCTTTATGTTTGCCTGTTACTGCAATCTGAGATTATTTAGTTCGTCACAAAAACACATTGTAATAACTCTTCCTAGCTCTTTAATAACATATATCTGTCTGAAATCCGCATGTGATTCTACACATCGTACGTCGGCGTAGTACGCTATACCTCGACGTGTTATTTAGGCCTGTGTAATCGGTATCGGTACCCAGTACAGACAACATGGCAAAAGAATTTTTCATTCTGGCCTTGGCACGCCAGAATCAAGCATCAATTTTTTTTATGTCGTCACAACCCTTTCGAGAATGTGCAGAAACGTCGCATAATTCTCGATTAAGAAAACGAAACAACAAATCCCTTCCGAGAATATGCATAAATGTCGTGTAAATATCGTATGGAATTTTAGAGAATGTGCAGAATTGTCTGACCGATATTGTACAGAAAAGCGTTTAAATGTCTAAAGGAAATTTAGACAATTCGGCTGAATGTCTTAAAGAAACTTACGAGAATTTGCCGACGTCCGACACGCCGGAAATAATTGTTTACTGGGATGCCATAACATTGAAAAAAATGCTGACAGCTGTCGCAAGCAAATATATCGTAAAAACCCAATAAACTATGAAACGTCGGAACGATACTATCGTTTTCGCCGTAAGTTTTTATTTAGTCGAGCCTTGCAATATTCGTATTGCCAAATCCATTTGGAAATATGTAAAGGTAAGTACACAAGATTTGCAGATCGGACAACATTGCCAGAAAAATGGCGGAAAAATGCAACCCTGTGAATTTGCAACCGTGTGAACACACAATTTTTGTTTTGCAACGTTAGCAGAAAAGTCATTGCGAGATAATTTGCAGATTGTTATATGTGCGAAGTTTATGCATGTGACAACGGCGCCATTGCCAGAAAAACATTTTATTTGCAACACTGTATATAATGTATTTTTATTGGCAATCCTGCATATAAATATTTACAATATATATTGTAAATATATGAAATTGTAATGTTTTCTTGCAATCGTCTGAACTGTCAATTTACCTTTGCCTAACAATCTGTCATTGTCCGTATATTTGCAGCACTTTAACATCAACCCTGTTAAAGTGCTGCAACGTTTGACGATCTTGACGATACTCAGCTTAACGCATCACACGAGGCAACAGTGAATGCGTCTAATCGTAAGTTCGTTGGTGAGAGGGAAAAGGAGGAATTCCCCATTCTGTTCCTCCTGCCTCTCTCCCCAAACTTCCGATTAGCCACAGCTACTGCTGGTTGCTTCGTGTGATTTAGGATTATTGACCAGTCCATAAAATAAAATCACGTAAGGGATCTTCACAATCAAGTAAAAATTGTCTAGTAATAGTGTAGGTATTGAAAATGTTGGCAATCCAACAGCCACTAAATACATGAAAAATATCAACTTTGCTACTATTATACACTATTTTCAAACATGCATTTTTAACAAAGAGTGCCCATTTTAAAATTTATCATTATTTTTTTCCTTTTTTCAACTATGTCTTGCATCACACGATCAATTTTCTCCCATCAAGTGTCAGAGTTTATAGGAGAGAGAGGCAGAGAGCTCTTTCCGCCTGCCTCTCCTACAAGCTTTGATACTTGCTTGGAAAAAATTGCCTGGTGTGAATCAGGACATACTGTGAAACGTGGTTCCGCTTCACAGGAAGCAACATTAGATGCGGCTAATCGAACAGCGTTACCGTTGTGCGACTAAAGTGGCATATTTGCCCCTTTTTTTCAGCCGTGCTACTTTCGCGACCCTTTTATTTTTTGATACTAAATGTGCCCCTTTTCGATTTTTTGGCTTTTGTAAAAAATCAGCTTTTTATACTCTTACAACAACACTTTCGTACTAACGTAAAAGTATTTTTCATTAGGTTGATGTACATAAACATATAAGCTTTTTTCTAAACAGATTTATTGTGAGATCAAAAAGACTCAATACAAAACACATCTGTCCCAAGCACAGGTATAAAAAGGATGTTACAAAAAAGTAACTATAAATAAAGAAATGTATGTGATAAAATATATTTAGTATACATCATAAGAAGTTTTCTATAACATTGTAGTTTTTGTTTAGTTTTCGTGTAAATTAATGCATTTTTTAATGTTACCTACTTATTTTTTATGTTAAGCTTTGTTTTTTATTGTTGTTTTCTTTAAATAAAAACATTAAAATTGATCCCCCTTTTTTAATGATCAGTTGCCCCTTTTTTCGAAAAAAATCCCCTTTTTGTGCCCCTTTTTGAAATTGTCCAACGGTAACGCTGTAATCAAAAGTTAATAGGAGCGAGAGGCAGGAGGAATAGAAAATGGAATTCCTTCTCTAACCACTCTCTCCTATGAACTTCCGATTAGCCGAACCTAATTTTACCTCGTGTGAAGCGGTACCACGTTTCATAGTTTGTTCTTCTTCACACGAGGTGCGAACGATAATTTCGTTTTCGCCGTACGTTTTTATTTAGTTGAGTCTACCAATATTCGCATTGCCAAATTCATTTGGATATATTGACTGCACACTTGTTTCATCTAACGGGATTTTAAATCCCACAGCGTCATTACTTTATTAAAAATGTTAAAAAGTGGTTGGATATTATAGGCGAAGTTTGCATTTCACTATATTACGTTTTTTCTCTCGTTAGAAAATCTATCTGAAAAGGCATTCGGAAATCAACTAAATATGAATGTGCAAAAACAAGGTGTTAATTTAGAGCGTTTAATGGAACAAATTCTTTTATTGAACCCTACATTGAAATGTGCACCGGAAAAGTTGTCCTTAGTAAACAAAAAACTAGAAGAACAACTGCAGGGGAAAGCTCAGGTAGAAGTGGTCAGGCTGGAAGATATGGACTCGACGATTTTCGACGTACTTGCAGAGAGCTTCAAACGTCAAATAAATGGTTTAAAAAGATGTGTGCTACAAAATAGAGAAGACGTGGAAAATGATCAGACCGAAAGAGTAAGGAAATCAGAACAAGACAAGAAAAACATAAAGGAAGAGTTCCTGTCGGACTCCAGCGATGATGAAACACTAGTGATCAGGAGACCACGTAGTCAGGCTTCAAAAAAATCAAATGTGAAACAATTTGGCGAAAACGATTCTCGTGATGGAGATAGTGTATCCGACAGCATAATGGACTCTATTCCACTGTCATTAAGAAGGACACCACGAAAACGTAAGAGATCTTCAAATTTTAAATATGAGTTTGCCTCTCCTGTTAAATCGGTCAGAAAATCCCGCCCAGACAGTCATAGTCATCGCCGAAAAAAGCGCCAGAAAGAAGAAGGGACTGTGTCAACAACTGGAATTATCCATCATTGTGAAGAAGAGATCGTTGTTGAAAAGGCCACAACATCGCGGTCGTACTATATAAAAATTCCCAGTCTTTTTTCAAAGGACATGATCCATGAGATTGACTTAAGTGAACTGGCAATGTCTCGTAAAGTATTCGACGCAAGAGCACAAGAAGCAAAACAAAAAATATTGCAACAATCTCTATGTCCTCAACAAAATAAAAAAAAGTCACATAAGAAAAAAGAAACAACTCACACGGAAGGTTTGTTAGACAACTATGTCCAGCAGCAGCAGAGGGAAAGAACTGACGCTGAAATATCTCAGCTAATAAATGATGTTATTGGAGTCTCTTGTAATGAAGATGAAACCTGGCAAGCAACAAATACAATACAAAACATTAATGCGATTATGGATAATTACGGCGTTTTACCAGAATGTAATACTCCAGCGGATTTCCTGGGATTCGAAAACCAAAAAACAACGAAACGTCGATATAAAACGTCAAAGACACAGCCAAAGGACCCTCCCAAAAAACGAGGACGTAAACCCAAAGGAAATGATATATTAGTATCACAACCACCAACAAAAAGTAATTTGGCTCAATATATTGAAAACTTTGGAAACGAATGCGATATGCGCGGCTCAGCAACACCGGCAGCTTCATCCACCATGTCACAACCCTTGGTCTCTTCGACAACACAAAATTTCGAGTTCGTCGATCAACAGGAAACAAGCCCAGTGATGTACTACTTCCATGGAAATTGGGAAAATGGTGACTCTTGTCAATTGGTGACAACAAATAGTCTAGCACTTAACTCAGCCGCACAAGTGCAAGTGAGCAATCTGAATATGACAATTCCTTTTGAAGAAGCCGTAAGTTTACAAAACACATACGTATTGAAAATAACATTTCTGCAGTTGTCATTATGCATGCATACGAAATAATCATTATTTATTTACATTTCATTTATTTCGTACAAACTTGTAGTTCAAAGCCGTCTGGCCAATTAAACATAAATTACAATATGCATATAACTAAGCTTCTTGACCAAGAGTAAAAACTCATCATTAAATGAGCTATTGTAAATATAAGATAAATATCACGAGACATTAGAGTAATAAAATAAGATTTAAGAGATAAATATCGGTTATAGCTGCCAACGCAATGTAACTATTGTTAGCTCCAACATTCGGTTATTTTATGTGGGTTAGCTTACATTTTCTCTACTAACATCTCAAATTGTTGTTTTTGGTGATTTTAACCATCATGGAGCTTACAAACACGCGAAAAAAATATGTAATCGGGCCGGTTCTGAAATGACGCGATTTGATATCACGGTGGTTTAATATTATCACCTATTTTAAAATCACTTTGCGAGGGTTCGGAAATCGTTCGATTTTGATATAGTTGGTTTAAATTGATTGTTGTGTACTTTAAACAATACATCGTACCATTTCCGAACACCAATAATGATTTTAAAATCGATGGTGTTTTGATATCACCGTGATATCAAATCGCGTGATTGCAGTACAGGCCCGAATGTTGAAAATATGATAACAAGAATTATATTATTTATTAAATTTGTAATTTCACGTTTTATTTCCCTACTCAATAACCAGTAATAAATGGTTCCCCCATTTAACAACTGAAATTGTTAGTAGTTGCCATCCGTAATGTAATTTTGGCAATTGGCAACGCAATTAAACTTTGGTTGCAATCCATAATCGACCCATAAGTGTTTTTTAAAAAGATATTTTTTAAAAAGATTGAAGATAAAGTCTATCGAAAACACGTTAGGTAACATTTTCTAAATACAATAGGCAATTAGTTGATGAATGGGAAAATAGGGCCGTTTGACCAAAATGTCAAAATTCATCACCCTCCAACTGGGACAGTCCTTAACCAATCTCGTTTATCTTGGTGAAGGTTTCATACCGATCAGAAGACGTCTGTTTTTAAAAATTAACTCACTTGACATGACATTCCTTTATACATACATGTAATTGATGTTGTGAAATTTGTTTATTCTACGACTATCTGGTAGGAGTGGCTCGTTGTTCAAAGCAACTACCATATGTGGTTCGTATTTTCTGGGAATGATTATTATTTTGTTTAAACTAATATGATATTCTTATTTTAGCTTGACTTTTATGGCTTGGGGGTTATTAAATATAGTTATAAATGATTTATATATAATGTTTAAATTATCTACAAAATGAAAATCAGAAAATCAGATCAAAAGCCGTTTTTCGGTATCTTCGATTATTCGGGGGTTTAGATTTAACCCAAAATAAAAATCGGTTTTTTGGCATTTGTCAAATTGAACAATGCTTTTCTTATGGTCCATTTTTTAAAAATATCCAAATACCAGCATCAGAAATATATGCTTTAGTGAGAGGCTTAATCGCTGCTCATTGATATCAGCAAATTATTTCAAAAATGTTTTAATTAGAATAGTCTTAAACTTTGCTAATAGCGAAAGTTAATGAAATATATGGCATAAGTTTCACTGATGTGTAACACACGTATATACATATCGTCATCAGAAACGAAAAAGGGCGTAACAACAAGAAAAATGGAAACTCAGTTTTTGATGGATTTCGGTACCCTGCATCAAAATACACATCCTGACAAATTTTTAGCGGCGTAATATTAAGAATGGCGAATTTATCGACGAAATTCAAAAGGGCCTAACAACAAATTATATCTTTTTTCATAGTTAAAAAATTCTATTTCACGCAATTTTCACAAGCAAGTTATAACTCATGTTAGTGTGATTTTGTATATGTATGCATCATTATGTTTAGATATGATCCTGAAAACCACGATTTTCTAACGGCAACACTTTTCATTTTATTTAGTTTTTTGCTTCTCCTGTAAAATTTTCAAACATGATGATAGGCCCTTTTTCGTTTCTGATGACGATATACAGGGTTGCCCATATTCGACGGACCCATGTTTTTTTTGGGCCCATTCCAATCGACGAGGCTTGTCCGCAGGCAACAATCTTTGCGTCAATTGAATTTTGTACGGGAACAAATGCAAATCAACGCGAATAATCCGTTGTAAAGTGGACCGAGCCATGCCCAACTGCTGAGAACGGCGTTTTTGGGATGTTCTTGGGGACCTCTCAACACTGGCTCGTACGGCAGCGATATTCTCGGCCGATCGCCTTGGTCGACTTTTATTTGGCCTCTTCGGATTAGAAAGAGCCTCACCAGTCGAAAATTTTTCGTATAAACGCTTAATGGTGTTCTTAGAAGGCGCACTTCTCACATTTTTTAATATTTTAAAATCACGTTGAGTTTTCACAATTGACTTCTTCTGTTGAATGTAAATTTCAACTATTTCGCGTTGCGTGTATTGTTCCATGGTAAAAATCTGCTTGGACAGACGCTTCAAACGCGGTATGTCATTAAGCGATCTGACATCTCTGTCAAAAGTTATGGCGTTGCCAGATGGGTCCGTCGAATATGGGAGACCCTGTATACCAATTTGACGGATTTTGATATATGGAAGTGTTTGAAAATACGAAAAATTTATAATTAGAAATAAAAATGTTAATTTAAAAGATTCTAATTTGCAATAGTACGGACTACATTTGACAAGAATTTTCATTCCGCAATCCATCAATGGCTATACCGTATTGATTACCCTAGTTGTATAACTGCGTACAATATAATTGTTTTTCTTTTAGGCTTTTGTTTTACAAATCTGAATTAATAAAATAAATACAAACAAAAAATTTTTAAACTTACAGACGATTACATGCAAACACCACTGCACATTAAAACATTTTGGAGACTTAAGTAGGTGAACAATATCTATATTCGTGAAAAAGAGTCTCGAAAAAGAATGCTTTAATTTGTAGATTCAAAGCTGAGCTATATATACCAATTTACGCTTCTAATACAGTGCACATTTTCAGACTAATTATTATTATTTATTGCCTAATCGTGGGCGCCAAATTAATGAGCCAAAATTAATTTTACTGATCCACATTTGTTAAAGAAAAAAATATTGATAGGAGTTCTCCATTCATGTGAACATTTGGAGAAACATTTGATGCTTTAGGAAAATATGGCGAGACGACATTTTTCAGATCGGATCTGACCTATAAAATATGTGAAAAATTATGCTTTAATTTGTACATTTAAAAGCTGAGCTATATATAATTCACGATTCTTGTACAGTGTACATTTTCAGATTAATTATTATTATTTATTGCCTAATCGTGGGCGCCAGATTAATGAGCGAAATTTAATTTAATTGACCAACATTTATTAAAGAAAAAATTATTGATAGGAGTTCTCCATTCATGTGAACATTTGGAGAAACATTTGATGCATTAGAAAAATATGGCGAGACCACATTTTTCAGATCGGATCTGACCTAAAAAATATGTGTTGCCACCTAAAGAATGACATTTTTAGTTGTCTCCTGTTCAACTTATAATCCGGGTAATATTTATACCCTACACCACACTGTGGTACAGGGTATTATAACTTTGTGCATTTGTTTGTAACACCCAAAAGGAGAAGAAATAGACCCATCGTTTATTATACCGATCGACTTAGAATCACTTTCTGAGTTGATTTAGCTATGTCCGTCTGTCTGTCTGTCCGTCTGTCCGTCTGTCCGTCTGTGCATGTATTCTTGTAATCAAAGTACAGGTCGCAATTATGGTCCGATCTCGACGAAACTTTACACATATCTTTTTTTTGGCCCAAGGACGATCCCTATTGAATTTGGTTAAAATCGGTTCAGATTTAGATATAGCCCCCATATATATGTTAGCCCCGATTTGATATGTAAGCGCTGTAAAAACTTTATTTTATGTCCGATCAGTATGAAATTCGACAGAAAGACGTTTCTTCTTATATGGATGAACACTGTTAAATTTGGAAGAAATCGGTTCAGATTTACATATAGCTCCCATATATATGTACCTCCGATTTGGCATATATGCACTGTATAAGCAACATTTTGTAACCGATTTGTACAAAACATGACAGAGAGTAGTCTCGTGATACGCTTAGATACAATACAAAATTTGGGGGAAATCGGTTCAAATTTATATATAGCCCCCATATATATGTTAGCACCGATTTGACATTCAAGCGCTGTAGAAACTGTATTTTATATCCAATCAGTACGAAATTCGGCAGAAAGAGGTTTCTTATTACATGAAGGAATACTGCCAAATTCGGAGAAAATCGGTTCAGATTTAGATATAGCCCCCATATATATGTTTCCCCCGATTTGAAATTCAATAGCTGTAGAAATTGTATTTTATATCCGATCACAGCGAAATTCGGCAGAAAGAGGTTTCTTATTACACGAAGGAATACTGCCAAATTTGGAGAAAATCGGTTCAGATTTAGATATAGCCCCCATATATATGTTAGCACCGATTTGACATTCAAGCGCTGTAGAGACTGTATTTTATATTCGATCAGTACGAAATTCGACAGAAAGAGGTTTCTATTTTACATGAATGAGTATTCAGGGAAAATCGATTCATATATATGTTCCTCCTGATTTGGTTACAAAGCGCTATAGAAGTTGTACTTTACTTCCGATCATTACAAAATTCTCCAGAAAGATGTTTCTCAATTTAGGAACGAATATTGCTTAATTTAGCGATTATCGGTTCAGAATTAGATATATCCGCATATATATGTTCTTACCCATTTACCAATTATTCCAAATTATTATCGCAATAACCCTTATCGCATTGTTAGGGAGGTGTAGGGTATTATATAGTCGGCCCCGCCCGACTTTCTGCCTTTCCTTACTGGTTTTAAGTTAAAGAGGTACAAATCAAAATAATACCATTATTTATATACAAACTTTTTTCTGGAAAAGAGTAATAACTCAAAAAAGTTGATATTTTTCTATAACCACAAAAAAGATGATAAGGTTATCTTTTTTTCAGTGATATTTTCTTGCATTGGCATATACTTTTTATACCCTACACCACACTGTGGTACAGGGTATTATAACTTTGTGCATTTGTTTGTAACACCCAAAAGGAGAAGAAATAGACCCATCGTTTATTATAGCGATCGACTTAGAATCACTTTCTGAGTTGATTTAGCTATGTCCGTCTGTCCGTCTGTCTGTCTGTCTGTCTGTCTGTCTGTCCGTCTGTCTGTCTGTCCGTCTGTCTGTGCATGTATTCTTGTAATCAAAGTACAGGTCGCAATTATGGTCCGATCTTGACGAAACTTTACACATATCTTTTTTTTGGCCCAAGGACGATCCCTATTGAATTTGGTTAAAATCGGTTCAGATTTAGATATAGCCCCCATATATATGTTAGTCCCGATTTGACATGTAAGCGCTGTAAAAACTTTATGTTATATCCGATCAGTATGAAATTCGGCAGAAAGAGGTTTCTTATTATATGAATGAACACTGTTAAATTTGGAGGAAATCGGTTCAGATTTAGATATAGCCCCCATATATACGTTACCCCCGATTTGACATGTAAGCGCTGTAAAAATGTTATTTTATATCCGATCAGTGCGAAATTCGGCAAAGAGAGGTTTCTTATTACATGAAGGAATACTGCTAAATTCGGAAAAAATCGGTTCAGATTTAGATATAGCCCCCATATATATGTTAGCCCCGATTTGACATGTAAGCGCTGTAAAAACTGTATTTTATATCCGATCAGTGCGAAATTCGGCAGAAAGAAGTTTCTTATTACATGAAGGAATACTGCCAAATTCGGAGAAAATCGGTTCGGATTTAGATATAGCCCCCATATATATCTTACCCCCGATTTCACATGTAAGCACTGTAAAAACTGTATTTTATATCACATCAGTATGAAATTCGTCTGAAAGAGGTTTCCTATTATATGAATGAACATTTCTAAATTTGGAAGAAATCGGTTCAGATTAAGATATAGCCCCCATATATACGTTACCCCCGATTTGATATGTGAGCGCTGTAAAAATGTTATTTTATATCCGATCAGTGCGAAAGTCGGCAAAAAGAGGTTTCTTTCTACATGAAGGAATACTGCCAAATTCGGAGAAACTCGGTTTAGATTTAGATATAACACCCATATATATGTTACCCCCGATTTGACCTGTAAGCGGAGGTCGGAGAAAATCGGTTCAGACTTAGATATAGCTCCCATATATATGTTACCCCCGATTTGACATGTAAGCGCTGTAGAGACTGTATTTTATATCCGATCAGTACGAAATTCGACAGAAGGAGGTCTTTTTACATGAATGAGTATTCAGGGAAGATCGGTTCAGATTTATATTAAAGCTTCATATATATGTTCCTCCTGATTTGGTATCAAACCGCTATAGAAGTTGTATTTTACTTCCGATCATTAAAATTTTCCAGAAAGATGTTTCTCAATTTAGGAACGAATATTGCTTAATTTAGCGATTATCGTTTCAGAATTAGATAATATGTTTCAACTCATTTACCAATTATTCCAAATTATTATGGCAATGACCCTTCTGGCATTGTTAGGGAGGTGTAGGGTATTATATAGTCGGCCCCGCCCGACTTTCTGCCTTTCCTTACTGGTTTTGTAATATGTATATCATTGATATTAACGGAAACAGTTGTTGGCCTCTACAGATTTTTTTTTTAAAATTTTGAGTTGTTGCCCTTGTGTTGAACAGGTGCTGTATGTTTGAGACAAATGTGTTAACAAAAGCTAATCGAATGCACGTACCCCGAGAAATTTCAAAATGCAACTTTTCAATTGAACAGACAAAGCGATCATTACAAAATTTTACAAAAAGAAGTTTCTTAATGTGTTGTTGTTATTTATTGTTGGTCTGTGCTTTTGTTATTCAGTCAGAATTTATTTTGGTTCGAGACCATATGTTTCAGTTACTCTCTGTCTATTGCAAAAATGTAAAAGATAGACACCACTCTATCATCTTCATATATGGTCTCGAACCAAAAGAAATTCTGACTGAATAACAAAAGCACAGACCAACAATAAATAACAACAATAAATAAGAACAACACATACAAACACATGAGGTACAATGGCGTCGGCAGTAGCCGTTGACAAAACTACATTTGTTTTCGTGGCTCGCTATGCGAACCCAAGCAAAAACAAAAATGTATTGGTATGAGAGTTTTGTTGACTTTCTTCGTAGAATGTTGACTTACTTCGGAAAAATACGGGCTTGGTTAGTAGTTCTTGTTAAATTCAATTTACTGCTTCCATAAAAGTATTTCAGCTGATTTAAGTTAAAGACATACACTATTGCTACTGAATTCTGAAGATGATAGAGTGGTGTCTATCGAAACTGCAGTAAATTCTACCAAGCAATTAAAACTCTACCAATTTTTGTATTTGTTTCTATTACTTTTTTGCAATAGACAGAAAGTAACTGAAACATGTGGTCTCGAACCAAAATAAATTCTGACTGAAGTTTCTTAATTTAAGAACGAATACTGCTTAATTTGAGAATAATTTGTTCAGATTTAGATATAGACACAGCATATGTCTGTTTCTGAAACTTTTCAGGAGAGACATTTTAAGGGTTTGGATCGATATAATAATCAATTTGTAATGTAGTCAGTGACACAGTCAGATATGCTGCCTTACAACTAAACGAGGATTCATCACCAAAATGTGTCAAAATATGTAATCGAAGATGGAGAACATTATTTCGTTTCATTTTTATTAATGTAATTTAAAGCCTGTAAGCCAATTAAAGGTAAATTACAATATGTATAACATAATAACTATTAAATTGCTACTTTATAGTTGCTTCTCTACTGTAAAATGACATTAAACATTAAAAAATAAAAAATACATCATGTTGCGACATTTTAAAAATTCCACCTGCACCCTCTGCTAATTTCGCATTTTGCATGCGAACAATCGAACAAAAATCGTGTGGTGAGTAAAACTCATACCTACATTATGGCGCAACCATTTGGTGGTGCATTAAGAATGTACGCTTTCATTTAGGTTTGGTTCTGAAGTCTG
Source organism: Eudasyphora cyanicolor (assembly GCA_963930755.1). Classification (NCBI taxonomy): domain Eukaryota; kingdom Metazoa; phylum Arthropoda; class Insecta; order Diptera; family Muscidae; genus Eudasyphora; species Eudasyphora cyanicolor. The sequence goes on along the minus strand of OZ005736.1, from coordinate 182,201,701 downwards.
CTTTTTGACGGTGCAACACTCCACACCCTGGACTAGGCTGAGTGTGGAAAATGCGATATTTTCTCATTTGTGGTGTAATATTTTTACAAGCGAAATCAAAACACGTTCATACGGATGCACCATTTTTACAAACGAACCTAAAGCTGTCACTTTTGAAGCTTTTATTCTTTGACATTTGACAAGTAGAAACTACGCCATTACTAAAAATGGAACGATACACGATCATCGAACGATACAAAACGATCGAACAAAAAAAACGATACGAACGATACAAAATCATCTTGACTGATGAGGCCAATTTCCACCTCGCGACACCCAAGAGTTATTGCTTAGAAGCCCCTCCATCCTCAACGTGTGACTGTTTGGAGCGGTTTATGGTCCGGCGAGGTCATTGGACCTTACTTTTTCGAAAATGAGGTTGGATCAACAGTTACGGTGAATGGATTACGCTATCGAGAGATGATGAATGATTTTTTATAGTCGGAGTTGGATGGTATTGATCTGGACAACGTTTACTTTCAACAAGACGGCGCTACGTGCCACACAAGCAACGAAACCATTGCTCTGTTACGGGAAAAGTCCGGACCGTGTTATTTCTCGAAGAGGTGATCACTATAGGCCACCGAGATCTTGTGATTTAACACCTTGCGACTTCTTTCTTTGGGGCCACGTAATTCAATACCTCAAAGATAGAATTCGTGCGGCTATCGAGGACGTAGGGCAGCCACTTTGCGATTTGGTTATGGAAAATTTCAAGAAATGGATATGGTCCTGTAAGCGTGGTCGTGGTGGCCATTTGGCTGATGTTATTTTTCATTATTAACGGCATACCTTCCTCTTTATTATGAAACAAACATCCGATCATTTATCTAAAAAAATTGCATTTTTCTTTGAATACCAAAAAAACACCTCTTGTTGGAAAAGCCGTTATTGATTTTTTTTCATTCATTACTTTGACAATTTTGTATCAATTTTTAATTTCCAAAGAACGATTTTCGGAGTTTTTTACATCATACGATCTATGCGACCAAAATTATGTTTGTGCTTATTTCGATTCTACATGAATAAACAAAGACCCTTTTGGAAAAATCAGATATACTACATATTTATAGATAAAAGGAGATATTTATAGAAAAAGATAAAAAATAATCAAAAGCTATGTTTAAACTATACGTCTTCAGAAATCTGTCCCCTCTTCGCTATCCAAAGAACTTTCTAATAGATAATAGACATAATAGTAATAGTTTCTGGTAAAGAACAATTTGCTTTTTTTTCTCTATAGGCCTCATGCTACTCAACAAAGGATCTGAACTCAATAGTAGTACATTAACAATGTCTTGATTGCAGCTTGCAGGTAAGACCTGAAATGTTTATTACGCGCTTCTGCTGCCTCCTCATAAAGCTGGCCAATAGGGTAGCAATGCATTTTTTTATTATAACTGCACCATGCATTGATATTTTATGCATTGTTGGAGTCATAGGATGGCTAGGGTATAAACTGACATACAAGCGGGCTGTTTTCAGAGCATATTTATCGTATTTTTCGGGATCAATTATATGTCCGATTGAAATTGCTTCAAGTATGACGTTTAATCTGTAAATTAGATCATAATTAATTCCTGTCATTTTCGAAGCTAATTTCACGTCTTCAAAAAATCTTCTACTTGTATTGCCATTATTGGTGTTTCCAAAGTTATCTTTCGGGACTTCCACCAATAGGCCAATTTCTTTACGAAACCTTTCTTGAATCTGTTTTTTTCTGTATTTTTTGTGTCTGAAGTTTATATGATAAATGAAGAATACTCTCAAATAATCGTTTTCTGACATGTAAAACTGAGAGACCGAATTCAATAGCTTTGGGGGGTTTGCTTTTCCGTTATCCTCTAATTGGTTAAATTGGCTTGTGGAGGTCGTACCAGTAGCAGCAGTGCAGATTTTGCCCTCTACTATTGTCTTGATAAATAAATGTGTGGCACGAAGCTGTTTTCCATATATATGAACCCTTGTTTCGACTAGAGACTTTAAGGAATTGCTTATGTTGTCAATTTCTTCCTCTGTAACGTCAGTGCTCTCTTTCACAAAACGGAATATTATTGGGCGACAGTATCTGAGAGAAGAAGGTGTCCGATTTCCAATAATCGAATCGAATCGAAGAGGCACGGAGCAGCTCTGAAATACGTTCGCATCTGAATCGGCATAATTTTGTATGTTTTGTCAAACGGATGGTATTAAAGCCTATTCTTTTGATCTTTTAAATTTTTTTAACAATGAAAAATTGACTTTCGACCGCGTTATTGAGCAAATACCCCATATGTGCGTTGGCAGCTGTTTGCTACTGCTATTTGTACAATGCCTACCAGTGATGGAAATGTTAGTAATTTAGTACTTTCTTCAGTACGTTTCCATTTTCCAGTAAAATTAAGCTAAATAACAAGTTCTGATGAAATAAATGAAATGAAATTGAGTAATTCCATTCTTTAAAAATTACGTTCTTTAAATAATTATTAGGCCAAGTTCCTTCTAATATTGGAAAAACTCACTAAAAATTGGGCATACATACGTACGTATATGGATTAATAGAATAATGAATACATTTATGTTATAATCTCTAAATCGGAAATTTCGGACAGGAAACCACAGATATTGTACATTTTAAAGTAGAAAAGTACTAAAGAACTGACTTTTCCATCCCTGATACTGCACTGCTTCTAATGAATTGCATGCCTATGATTGAGCATGAATATATGTATGTATGTATGTATATATATGGACGAGTATACAAAGGCGATGTTGGTGTGGTGAATGTTAATGGTTTGCTCAGCTCATTCATTACGCACAACCAAACACAAATATTAGTTTTATACATTCAATGTGCTTAGTAAATTTTGCTTTTGTGCGTATTTGAATATACTTCTCAGGCGATTGACATAACCATTCCCTAAAGTAATGACTTGGATGACTGTATATTTAAAAAGGGCGCTCGTCTTTGCATTTCCTAATATGCAGAAGGTCACAGAACATTATGTTTTGTGTGCGGACGCATTGCAGCATTACCCTTCAGTATATTGAACTAGACGTGATTTGTTGTCATGTCTTTGTAGTTCATGAGAATGGTTTTAATGCTCCAGTGGGGTATGGCTTTGCATATCCAGTGCATAATTTTTGTAAAAATGGGAATTGAGGCTGTCGCAGTGAGTGGATTGCAGTTTCCGTATATGGTTACTTGCGTGTCACTTACGAGCGCCTCATATTCTCATATTATCTATACATTTCACTTTATATTTATAATTAAACATAATGAATAAGTTAGTTTTGCTCAAAAACAATATAATTTAAGAAAAGACATTCTCCAAGTCCCTCCAAGCCCATTTGGTAGAGGTAAGAGAATTTCAAAAATCTTTTATTTCTAATTTCTGTTTAAATAGCGATTTTATTTATTACCTTTTTTTATATTATGTACATTTTAGTTTATTTACATGAACAAGTTTCATTAGAAGTAATTGTGAGTTCTTTGTTGACGTTTGTAGATTTCGGAATCGGTTTCTCTAATGAGGAACCAAATATAATCTCCCATCATTCTTTCATCCCAGTGCCCTTGGTAACGCCGCTCGATGGACTTCAATTCTTGGTGAAACCTTTCGGGGAAAAGGTTTAAATGAGAATGCAATAAATGAATTTTGAGGGACATATTTACACCTGTTGGAATACATAAAGCGAAAAATAAGTTGGAAGAATACATACATATGTGTTATATACATAAATATAAAAAAATATATTTTTAACCAATTTTTTCATAATTTTTTAACAAGTCATTAATCATTGTTTCATATTGCGGGCTTTTATTAGATCCAAGGAAATTTGTAATTACACGCTTAAACGACCTCCATGCTGCAATTTCATCCGACGTCAAATATGATTCGAAATTCACATCATTCATCAGTTTCCTTATTTTAGGCCCATCAAAAACTCCCTCTTCGATTTTTTGAAAAGAAAAACTTTTAAATAAACTTTTTAAATATGAGAGTGAATTGCCATCTTTCTTTTACAAAATTTTTAAAGAGCCCCAGACTAATATGCAGTGGTGGCAAAATATCGGCTATCCCAGAGGCATAACATACCAACTACTTTTAAATCGCAACAAATTTTCCAGTCATGTTCATATTTTATGTATTTTATCAATTTAGCCATTGTTTCGTATGATTCCTTAGTGTTGACAGCATGAGCATTAAGCTGTCAACAAGTAACCGCTATTCCTTTGAATTGTATGTTTGATTAAGTTCCTCGAACAATCCGGGAATGTCCTTGCAAAAGCATCTGTTATCCACAGTTGTATAAAATTGTTTGTGAGGTATATCACGGACTCTATAATATGATATGTTAACATCTGGTGCCAAAATATTGTACTGTTTCATCCCAGATGCAAGTAGTTCTGCCTTATCTTTGGTCAGTTCCAAATCTCTCACTAGATCAATGAGTTGAAACTGAGTTAAAAGCGATGACTTCTGGCTCAAACTTGAATCGCTCAGAGTTGAGTACTCAGTTGAACTTGATGATGTTTCCGTTATTAGGTTGTTAGCTATACTTGAACACTTCCTACTACAATCTATTAACTTATACTAAAATAGCAGTCCGTATCGTGAATGAATGGTTGTCTCCAAATCATTGGCAAACCCAATTGCACGTGAAGTCTAAAATTAAAACGTTTTATTCCACAAAACATTGTAATACATTAATTGTAAAGTACTTACCGCATTCTTCCACTAGTCCATCGAGTAAGATTTACATGGCACGAATTACGCAAAATACTAGGTGTCAACGGTTCGTTCATATTTTTAACTCGTATACCTAAATGTTACATATATATATTTCTTCTATTATTTTACTAAACCCACGTCGTTTTTTTTAATTACATGTTTTCAACAGAAATTGTTGGGATCATTTACACATTGAAAAGTTCTTTGTCTTTTACTCATACTTCGAAATATAACTTTGTAATATTTTTCAGAAAATCGACATCTCTTTAAGGCGCTGAATTACACTAATTTATTAATAAGAAATTTCATTCATAAATTCCGGGTTTAAGGTTCGGTTCATAAGTTGCAGTACCTGTAGCTAACATATAGTTTGCTTCGAAAGTAGACAGCCAATATTTTCAAGACTGCCGCGTACTAATTTGTATTGCGTACATATAATTTTACTACCTGTATATACGACTGGGATGTCCATGCCCCTAAAAGGCGTAACTGAATGAAAACCTCATAAATAAAAACCACAAATATTGTTGAATGACCCTCTACCTGAGCGGATCTCATCCTATATAGCTCTCACATTGCATATAATGTTTTATGGAGGGTTACGAACGGCCATAAAACCTCTCAATAATTTTATAATGTCTGACATCAATACTCATAAAATAAAATGCAAGTGCAATGTCTCTTATATGTCTCTCTCACATATGGCGAATTCAATACATATAAGCAAAAACATCATTTAAAAACGAAAAAATATGAAACAAGATTCAAATAGACAGTGTGTTCTTCGTTAGCATGCTGGCTTTTTAAAAATGTGATAAAATAATTTTTTCGATTTTTTCTATTTTTTAAGGTTTTTTTTTGTACCAGAAAACGTGTTTTTTAAAAAATCATTTTTTCTCATATTTTTGACGACTGTTACTAAACCAACGATTCTACGTGAAATCGATATATGTAGCCCTCATAATTCCCTTTAATTTGAGGCATAACACGGCTCAATCAGGCTTATACTTGAAAAATGGTCCAAATACTGAATGTATTTAACATAAAATTTTTTTCGTTTTTGTGACACCTAATTGCACCAGAAACTGTTATCCACATCCATTGGACAAACATTTTGTTGCATAGTGTAATTGTTATTTTTATCAAAGACAAATAGGATATAAGAAGACATTCCTTCTGGCCGAAACGTCAAAATCGATCAGTTACGAACGAATAGGAATGAATTGTAACACGCGAAAAAACAGTATTCCGCGAACATTGATTGAACTTTTTTTGCACTTATCGATTAATATTAATTTTTTAATTGTGACAATTACAAATCCTATTCGTTTGTAACTGACAATTACTCGCTACAGGAAGGAATGTCTTCTTAAATTATATTGTTTTTGATTTTTATGGTTTTTAGAAGAATAAATTTCATTAAGGAAAAAAATAATATTGGAAAAAATTCTATTGACAAGATACACAGAAAACTATGTTAAGTATGATTTCACATTTTTCAAGAACACAGGTGTTTTTCAAACAAGTATTCTTGCAACACCCCCACTTGAAATGTACTTAGAATTATATTCTATCATATTACAACATTTTTTTTTTTTGCTTTTCTTTGGAGAGTGGTTTTGTAAAAAATTCTGCTACCTGGTCATCAGTTGGAACAGAAGTAAAAATAACTCCATTTGGGCTTCGTTTTTCTCGAATAAAGTGATGTCTTATACAAATGTGCTTTGTTCGTTGTCGATATGCTTCGTTGGAAGCTAACTGTATGGCACTTTGGTTGTCACCAAAATTGTTGTCGGATCCTCATCACTGAAATTTGGATTAAGTTCCTTCTGCAATCTTCGAAGCCACAAAACTTCTTGTGTAGTGCTGGATAAGGCCATGTATTCAGATTCGGTTGTGGAAAATGCTACGGTTGGTTGTCGTTTGCTGACCCAAGAAACTACACCATTCTGCAATATGTTCACGTATCCAGTGACTGATCTCGATCTTCCAAATCATTTCCCCAATTGGAATCTAAATAAGAAACAAGATTATTATTTCCCTGTAAATCAAAATGGAGGCCATAATGCCGGGTTCCTTGCAGGTATCGAAAATCACGTTTCACTATCTTCCAGTGAACGCGAGATGGATTGTTATTTATTTTACTTAATTCACTACTTGGCTAATATCTGCACGATACATTGTGCTGCAAATAACAAGCTTCCAATAGTTTGTTGATATGGACCATTTTTCATGCTTTCATCTTCCTCATGAATGGTTACCAACTTTTGATTTTAATCCAAAGGAGTCGATATTGAGTGACTATTCTCCATATTATATCAGTTTAACATATCGACATCAGAAACGAAAATGGACGTAACAACAAAAGAAACATTGAAATTCAGTTTTTGATACACATCCTGACTAATTTTTAGCGACCTACTATCAAAAATGGCCCAACAACAAATTCTTTATTTTTCGCATTTAAAAATACCTATTTCATGCAATTTTCACAAACAATTTATAAATCAGGTTTGTGTGAATTTTTAATTTGCATCATGTGTTTAGGTATTATCACGAAAATCCCGTTTTTCCAACAACAACATTTCTCATTTTATTTAGTTTTTTGCTTCTCCTGTAAAATTTTTAAATATGATGATAGGCCCTTTCTCGTTTCTGATGACGATATGTAGTATATTTTCTTCTTGATCCAAGGATATTGAAATATCGTTCCTTGTAATTTTCAAACCAAGGCAACGTTTAGCATTTCCAAGAAATTTAATTAAAATTGTTCATCAATTTTGACTTCAGAAATTTGATAAAACTGGTATCATCACTAAACAACAATATTTCATCTACATATAGAGCCATATATGTAAACTATGATCCATCTATGTAATAATAAATACACGGATCTTGAAATGATCGTCGCATACCGTATTGTTGAAGTGCTGCATTAAGCTTATTGTTCCACACAAGTCTTGCCTGCTTTAGTCCATATAATAATGCCTTCTTTAGTTTTAAGACATGATTTTTAGGAACCTTTAATATGGCTGGTGGCTCAAAATACACATATTACTTTAGATCTTCTTTAAGAAACGCCATAAAAGCATCCATTTGTTCAACTTTCAGATTGTATTGAACCGATAACGCCATCAAAAATCGAACGGATGAATATCGTACAACTGGCGAAAATGTCGGTGCACATACTTAGAGTATATCCTTTCACGGCAAGCCTTGCTTTGAATCGTATTGAGTCATCTTGCTCCACCTTACGTTTGAAGACCCATTTCGTTTTCGTTTATTGATGACAGTTCACAGTTTATTGCAGGTCCCCACCAGGCTTTCTCTACAGATGATAATGCTTCTCCAATAGATATTAGTTCGGTGAATTCGGCCATGCAACCAGATCAATTTATATTTAGCTTTCCTGACAATCTCGCTCCTTCGAACTTCATTTACAGTAGTCTAGTTTGTGAACATACTGGATAATGATTTCTGAACCGTTACACTCGTTATCAACAGTTCTGCTGCAGTTGTATGGGAGAGCAGTCAAAAACCATAATTTTCCATTTGATGGAGCAAAGTTTGCTTCTTATTGGACATGGCTGGTGTTTTGTATTAACATTGGTTAACAGTTGTTTTTGGAAGATTTTGGAGAAGTGAGGTTTCACAAAGATTTATCACTCATTGTGTGTAGAAATCAACCTTATAGAGCTCCGTATCTCCCATATAACTGCACCAGAACTGTTGATAACGATTGTCACGGCTCAGAAATCATTATCCAGTATGTGTGCTGCCAATTTTTAATACATATTTATATGTACACCGTCATGTATAAAATACTTGTTTCTATAATAATGTAGAAACAAAATGGTCTTGAAGCCGGGAGAGTATCCTAGTTATAATTACAAAGATTTGCAGACCGAATAAAAGCAAGCAAGCAACATTATTGGAGAATAAATTCTATTGATAAGATACACAAAAAAATATGCTAACCCCCAATTTCACAAACTTCGGTTAGAGCTAACTCACAGTTAAAAAATAAAAATTTCATACAATTTGACAGCTATAACTGTAGATTAGCTCTAATTGTAGGATAACCGGAGATTGTGGAATTGGCCGTAAGTATGATTTCACATTTTTCAAGAACTCAGGTATTTTACAAACAATCAATCTCAAAAACAATACCAACAGCAAAAAAGAACAAATCATCATTACGTCTGATGAAGATATGTCAGATGTTTCCTGCACAACTTCAATTGAGATTCCAACACCTGCTGCTGATAAAAATCAACTTTTGGTCACACCTCCTCGGATGGACGTTGATGAGCTGGATGATGGGACTTCTCCATGCAGTCTGGCTTATAAAAAGCATCCCCAGCTTAATGTTATAATCACTCCAAATACTTATAGGGCAACTCTTTCCAAAATGACAACCAATTCTAAACAGAATTAATTAATTATTCTATTTATTTTTATTCTATTTATTTATTTATATGGTCCCTGGTCTTAACATCACGGTACTTCAATGGAACATCCAAGGTTTTATTTGCCACAAATATGCCTTGGAATTAATTGTTGCCATGCACAAACCCAACATTATAGCCTTGCAAGAGAATCATATCACGGATGTCAACAAGCACTTGTTACACCTACCTGGTTACAGTATTTTCCACCATAACAAAGGTTACAACTATTCAAAATCTGGCATTGCAATTTCCATCAAGAAAAATATTAATGTGGATTGTCACTTCAGGTCTTTTGGGCCGCTTCTTTTTCAATCAGTGACAATTGATTGCGGCACGCCTTTGACACTTATCAATGTTTATAAAGAACATGACATTTCACTGACTTCAGACATTATTCAGCATATCAACTTTCCTGTCTCAGGTCATGTTCTTTTGCTTGGAGATCTAAATGCTCAGAACACTACTTGGGGTTCTGCTAATACCTCTAAAGGTGGTCTTCTTTGGGAGGATTTGGCGTAATCCAAGGGTCTTGTTATACTTAACGATGGCTCCCCAACCTTGTTTAGTACGCGTCACAACCTTCCCTACAGTTGATGTTTCCATGGGCAGTTCTGACTTAGCACCTACCTTAAGCTGGAAAACACTGTCTTTGCCCGAGGTTGGTGATCATTTCCCAATCTTGATCTCAAACGATCTGCCGATTCCTGTAAAGATTTTCATACGTCGTTTTCTGGACAACAAAGCCAACTGGCCTCTTTTTTTTTCAATCGAAATTGGAAAATTTTAATGCAGAGTTTCCTTCGACAGTAAATGTCAACAGGGAGGCTGCTCAAATTAAACGCATCTTCAGAAAAGCTGCGAACGAGTCTATTCCTGTCAGCCGGAAACCCAATAATAAAAGACAGCCTATTTGGTTCAATAAAGAGATTTCTAAGCTAATTAGATCTAGGCAACGAGCTTGGAGGGTTTTTAGAAGAGTTAGGGACATAGACAATTGCCTGTGCTATAGGGAATTGTGTGCATTGGTTAAAAGAGCATGTACAGGGTGGCTGATATGTAATGCAACAAAGTTTTTATATATTTTTTATATATTTTTTTAATATTTTTTTAATTTTTTTTAAATTTTATTGTTCAAAAGCAAAAAATGTCGGAAATAACATAAAATTTTAGAAACAGTTTAGAGTTGTTCGAATTGGCCACCTTTGGCACGAATTATGGCCTTCAAACGGCCGACAAAGCCATCACATGCTGCACGAAAGTGGCTCTGCGGTATTTTGGCCCATTCCCGGCGAAGCGCGTCTTTAGATGATCGATACTTTGGTATTCTGTAGTGCGAACCTTACTCTCTAAAATGCCCCAGGCGCAAAAGTCCAACGGATTGAGATCCGGAGATCTTGGTGGCCATTGTGCGGTAGAAATGAAGCGAGGAACCTCCTTTTTAAGCCATTCTTGGTTGACGCGTGCTGAGTGCGATGGTGCTGAGTCCTTTTGGAATGTCCATGGTCTGCGGCCGAAATGTTTGTCTGCCCAGGGCTTCAATACTGTCTTTAGGACATTTTCCCGATAATATTCGGCATTTATTTTGACCCCATGGTCGATGAATACGAGCGGGGAACGACCATCGGCCGTTACGGCGGCCCACACCATTACCATCGCGGCGCTTGAGTTCTTGTGGCCAATCGAAGGTCAGGTGTTCAGCTGACCGATCATTTTGTTTGTTCACAAACTGCTCAATTTGGAATGGCTTATCATCGGAGAAAACCAAATTCGGTAACTGGCCACTTTCGTGCAAGCGAAGCAACTCCTTGGCTCTTTCCAGTCTAACTTTTTTTTGTGCATCGGTGAGCTCTTGCACTTCAATGGCTTTAGTCCAAGCTCATTTTTTAATATGTGTTGTATCCGTTCTCGCGATATGTTCAGCTCACGAGCAATTTTTCTACAACTGCGAGCGATTTTTCTACTATCTGTATTGATGGCAGCGTTATCGTACATCCTAAGGAAATAGCTGATGCTTTTGCTTCATCTTGGAGTGCTATCAGTTCTGATGATGCTTTCGATCTGTCGGTTTTAACCTCAAAATATAATTTTGAAGTCGGTGGAATGTCTTCTGCCACTAACAATTTTCCTGAACTTGATATTTCCGAACTCGACGAAACTCTCCGTACTCTTAAAGGGTCTACCCCTTCTTTACACAAACTAACCTACTCTATGGTTCGTAATGCCCCTGTTTTAATTAGGCAACGACTTTGCCACTTGTATAACAACATAATCTCTTCTGGCACCTATCCGCATGATTGGAAAATCGCTGTTCTTTCGCCTATTCCTAAGCAGGAGAAGAATCCGTGCGCTTTTGATGGTTACAGACTGATTTCATTGCTTCCAGTCCTATCCAAAATCTTTGAGAAGATTTTAGGACGTCGTTTCTTACGGTATACTAGGAGTTTCTTTCGCACCCTTCAGCACGCTTTTCCGGCACATCACGGAGTTCACACTCTATGCCATAGACTTGAAGCTGTTTTGCGTGAAAACTTGCGTCAGCGAAGGCACAGTCTCGTCATTTCTGAGGACTTAGAAAAAGCTTTTGATCGCGTGGTTATGACTAATGTGTTGATTGAGCTCAAGAGTTGGGGTATGCCTCCTGCAGTATTGATTATTACTGACAGTTTAAGTGTCGTCAAAGCTCTTCTCAAAAATCTCAGGAGCATTTTTGATCGTTTACTTTCTTTGCCAAACTCTTGCTCAATTGTGATCCTATGGATCCCTTCACATACAGGTATGGAGGGCAACGAATTTGTTGACAGAATTGCCAAACGTGATTTCATTGCTTCCAGTCCTATCCAAAATCTTTGAGAAGATTTTAGGACGTCGTTTCTTACGGTATACTAGGAGTTTCTTTCGCACCCTTCAGCACGCTTTTCCGGCACATCACGGAGTTCACACTCTATGCCATAGACTTGAAGCTGTTTTGCGTGAAAACTTGCGTCAGCGAAGGCACAGTCTCGTCATTTCTGAGGACTTAGAAAAAGCTTTTGATCGCGTGGTTATGACTAATGTGTTGATTGAGCTCAAGAGTTGGGGTATGCCTCCTGCAGTATTGATTATTCTGAAGTCTTTCCTTTCAAATCGTAGAATACTCGTTAGATTTGATGGCTATTATTCTAAACAACTGCCTTTGGATAACGGCATTCCTCAGGGTTCTCCACTTTCTGTAGTTCTTTATAATATCTACGCGAACTCGCTGGCAACGTCTTTAGAAAACTCCCCCGGTATAGACTTCGTCGGAATTTTCGCGGATAATATCTTTGCGGTGTCTTCGGGCAGCTCAGAGGTTGTGTGTAATAACATAAATGCTTTTAATTGTAAAGTACAGGATTGGGCCAGATCGTCAGGTGCTGTTATTCCAACAAACAAGATCGAAGTCCTTCGTGTGTGCCGAAAACGAAATTGCCGTTGTTCTTACATTAAACTTGGAGAAAGTGGAATTAGGGTTAATTCTCAAATGAGAATTTTAGGCCTGACTTTCACCAAAAACATGCTATGGAATGAACACGTCAAAAATGTGTTATCTAGGTTGGGTAAAATTAATAATTTACTGCGACTTATCTGTTCAAGAACAAAAGGGCCTCACATTGATACGGCAATGGACATTTGTAAATCGCTTACGGTTGGTACTATTGCCCACGGTATCACCTTATATGGGTGGACTTCTAAGGCTAATGTTAATAAGTTAAACGTTGCCATCAATAAATGTTTTAGAGTGGCTACCGGTCTTCTTCAGTCTACTCCCGTTGAAGCCCTGCGTTTCGAAGGTAAATTTTGTGATTTTCGTTCGTATGTAGAAGAATTTTCAATGAGTCTTTCTTCTAAAGCAATCACTTTACCGTCTCACGGTCTTCAGGATTTGTTTTGGTCCCATATAGACTTTGGTAATAGAAATTCCAAATCTTCAATTGATTACATTTTGGAAATCTTTTCAGATTTTAATATTCCATTTCCATTAAGACCGAGCCCTATTATTGTTACTGCATCTTCTGTTGTAGTTGATGATTCCTTGAGTATCTACAAGAAAGATTCAACAAGTACAATATGTTACAAAAAACTTTTACTTGAAAAATTAGCTTTCTATCACCAGATAGAATTGATCCTTTGACGGACATTTAACATCTTTCGCCGTAGTTAAACAAGTGTCTGTAGGCCACTTCATTACTATCTCTGAATCTCGCTTGCCGGATCGTGTTGGAATTTTCACGGCTGAATTATCTGCTGTGAAATCGGCCATCGCTTTTGCTTTAAACGAGCAAAAGAAGACAATTGTTTATACTGACAGTTTAAGTGTCGTCAAAGCTCTTCTCAAAAATCTCAGGAGCATTTTTGATCGTTTACTTTCTTTGCCAAACTCTTGCTCAATTGTGATCCTATGGATCCCTTCACATACAGGTATGGAGGGCAACGAATTTGTTGACAGAATTGCCAAACGTGCTTTAAATCTGCCCCAAGTATCCGAGATGCCCCCTTTTCCCTTTTCTTTATTTGGAGCCTACAAATCCTTACGGCGGTCTAGAGACCTTACTAAATGGAATCTCTCAAATCTTTTTCTCAGACGAGTTAATCCGACTCTTTCCAGAACCTGATTTTTGGTTTTAAACCAATTTTTTTATTATTTCCCACTGTTCATAAAGCAACATTTTACGTATAAGTTGTGTTGTTAACATTTGTTGAAAAGGTAATTATCTGCAATTTAGCTGGAAATAATAAAAACACTACATATTATTCACATGCCTTGCACAAAAAGAAATTATAGCAGTGTTTACATCATTTCATTTAAATAACACACATATGCATATTGCCACAAAAAGTCATACCTAAAGGAAATCTAGAGAAGAAAAAGGGCAACTTATAACCATATTACTATGGAACTCGTTACCTCCTAACATTAAAAATGTTTCTGTTTGTCCTCAGACATTTAAAAATAAATTATTGGCTTATTTTCATGAACAGCGCCTGTAAAATATGATTTTTAACATCGTTTCGTTTGTTACTGACAATTACTTTTCACCGTTCCATATCAAATTGTCTTTTAGTATTATTGTTTAAAAAAATGTGCGTTAGGGTCATTAGTTTTGTAAGTTCGCTTCTTTTTTTTAATAATTGTTATTAATTTATTATTTTGAACTAATTTATTGTATATCTATCAACATATAGCCCCTGTGGGCTCGGTTGGATTAAATGAAAATAAATAAAATATTAGCAAATACACTGAAACCAGCTTTTGGCAGTTATTTTCTTAAAATCTTATGAATAATAAGGATGTTTTTGTTTCTTTTACAGACAATTAATAATTCAAATGTACCAATTATTACCCAACTGCGTCATTTGCCGCAAACAAATATTGTGTCAAATTCCATTTCGCCCATTGTTAACATACAAAGTTCACCATTGCCCATCGCATCATCAACAACAACAGGCGGAACAATTCCACCACCAGCGCATACCTCCAAAACTCCAGTTGTTTTAGATCTGTCCCTTAAATCCAATCTAAATTTATCGAACAACTCGTCGGAATCTATCAACTACAATATTCCGCCAGACGTTCCTATAGAATATCATATGTCTATTGATGATCATTTTCTGGAGGAGGATTCCAGGCCCCTTGATTTGTCTGTAAATGCAACATCAAATCAGAGTATTACCATAACAAGTCTCACAGGACATCAGCATACTGATATGTTTTCGGAAGCACAATGTATTGTAGTCGACGATGGTCAGGACGATGATTTTATACGACGTCTTATCGAAACAAGTGACTTTGATTTGGGCCTTGATCAATTACCAGATGGTAACAATGATAATAGATCATTTAAAGCGGCTTTAGATATGCCATTATTGGAGAATATTGAAGAAAATGGAGTCTCGAAAGGCAAGTGTAACTAACTACATGATATCAATAAGAATTCCTTTAAATAATGCATTTTTATGATACACATCCCATTTATATAGAATCAACCACAATTACAGCAGATTTGCCAAATGATTCCACATATGCTTCGATGACTGAGGATTCGCCCAATTATTTTAGCTGTACTTTAGGCGAAGATTATAATTTTGCTGATCAATCGACAAAGGAAATATTTAATCAATTACTTGATATTGAGCCGTCGAAACCATTGCAAATGGATTCTAAATGCAATAATAATGAGGAAGCCGAAAACATTGATAATACTTCTATTTTATCTTCACAGGAATTGACAGTACATTGTAAACAACAAACTCCACAAATTCAAAAAACCAGTAATTCTGCAGATAATGATGAGGTAAGAATAAATTAAGTCATATCAATCTAGATATAGATACCACTTCGCTGTGTTGTTAATATTTATTCATTTACTTAGGAATGCACTCTAAATAGTGCACAGGATAATTCAAACTCGATACCGAGGAAAGATGAGTTAATGTCTACTAAACCAACCGTAAACATAAAAGCTACATGTGTCACAGATCCAAAGTCGGGAGATGGTAAAAACAAAAAACCTAAACTTGCGGTGAAAAGTGCACCGAGAATAATTAAACGTCGACATACCACTACCAAAGATTTCGATTTATCCAATAACTTGGGGACGTCTAAAGAAAAGTTAGCGAATCCAAAGGTTGCTTTAGAAAGTGCTCCCAGAATAATTAAACGTCGACATACCATTACAAGAGACATTGATTCATCTAATAACTTGGGGATGTCAACAGCAAAGAATGCGAATCCAAAGGTTGATGTAGAAAGTGCTCCAAGAATAATTAAACGCCGACATACCATTACAAGAGACATTGATTCATCTAATAGCTTGAGGATGTCAACAGCAAAGAATGCGAATCCAAAGGTTGATGTAGAAAGCGCTCCAAGAATAGTTAAACGCCGACATACCATCACAAGAGACATTGATTCATCTAATAACTTGGGGATGTCAGCAGCAAAGAATGCAAATCCAAAGGTTGCTGCCGTTATCAAAGAGATCGATTCATCTAATAACTTGGGGATGTCATACGAAACATTTGCGACTCCAAAGGTTGCTGCTGAAAGTACACCAAGAATAATTAAACGACGGTATACTATTACCAAAGAAATTGGATCGTCTAATAACATGGAGACGTCAAAGGAGGAGTTCGCGAATCCAAAGGTTGCTGTAGAAAGTGTTCGAAGAATAATTAGACGACGACATACCATTACTAAAGAAATTGATTCATCTAATAACGTGGGGACATTAAAAGAAACGTTAGCGATGAATCTACAAGCGTCTATTGAAAATGCACCAAGAATAATTAAACGTCGGCACACCGTCTCCAAAGACATTGATTCGTCTAAAAAATTGGGACTTTCCAGAGAAAAGTCAGCGATTAATAATGTTCCAAAAAATAGTACAAATGTTTCAAATAAGTTTACTACGTCGACAAAAGTGGTATCCTCAAAGGAACTTGACACTATAATTGTTGCTAGTGATGGGAGAGCGTTTACGGCGGATATCAATAAAGATAATAAAATGGTATCTGTAGAGAAGGACAAAGTAGAACAAACAAAGATGGTTGAAACCTCTGGTCAATCCATTAAGAATGACAGCACTGTACTAATAAATAACATAAAAGCAACAAGAACTATGTACGACGACGAAGCTGCAATCAACAAAGAAACTATTATAGTCTTGGAAGGATCTAGTGATGTTGAAAATCAGAAAAAATACACCAACAAGGCTAAAAAAAATAAAAAACAACTCATGAATAAAAATACAGAATTGAAACTAGCAGCCATCGATGAAGAAGACTTAGAAGACAGACGGACCATAGATATTGATGAGAGTAAAAATCTGAAGGAGCAACTTACTGACAACATAATAAACATTGGTGAAACGACTAAACGATTCTATAAGACATATGAGAGGAAACACCTTCGAAAAGGTGTAGACCTGGATATACACAGCAACTCTGAAAAGCAAATAATACATATCAATGCATCTAAGAATCTCAATGAAGCTAAAGCTCCCGACAAATTTGAAAATCTCGAAGATAAAAATCTTTCCAAGACTTACAAACAGAACGAATTTACAGAAAGTATTGCACAAAATAATCCAGAGAAAGATGAGTTAGTATCAGAAAATACTATGCCGGCATTAACTTACAAAACTATAATTTTGCAAAAAGATTCCACCTTATTTCAAAATAGTATTGATGAAAATCATATAATTGACCTATCTCATACTCTTAATACAATAAATAACCCAAGCAATATAAAGGATTTAGCTTCAGTGCAGACAAGAGACGTTGAAAGAGAGGAATATCGTTCTTCACCGGATGTTCAAATGACAGAAGAATCTATATATAAAGCGGATGAGAATGTCATAATTAACTACTGTACGCCACTGAATTTAAAAGAACCTAATTTGAGTAACGAAGTTGACAACGGCACACTACAACTATCTGATAATGCAAATGAAAAGGAATTTCAGAACGACCATAATACGATGTCTATCAATAATGAACTACACTTGAATAATACTAATTGCACATCAGATAGCGCCCAAAGAGAGAAGGTTGTGTTTTCGATAGCCAAAATTAATCTGAATGACGAAATAAACAATTTGAATTATGTTTTTCTGTCAGACAGCGATAATAGCAGTCGAAAATCTTGCAATGAGTCACACGACCATGTGGAGGAAAGTAATATCTATGAAGCAGAAATTCAACTTCAGCCCGATAATCTTAGCACAAAAAATAATTATAACGAATCTTGTAATGAAACATACAACCATGCGGAGGAAAGTAATACTTATGAAGCAGAAATTCAATTTCAGCCCAATGATTTAAACACAAAAACTAATAATAACGAATTGAACGACAATGAAAATTCTATTGATGCAATCCCAACGCTACTAATATCAGATAGTGAAGACGAATGTGGGAATATAAGTGAAGTTATATATGAGAGCGAAGAAGATTCACGGCGTATAGATGTATTTACATCTGCAAATCGCAATTCGAAAGAAGTGATTGATCTGGAAACCACACATAATGCCACAAATGAAGATAACTTCCAAGGAGACAAGGAATTCAGAATGGAGGAGAATCCAAAACAAAAGGAACAAAATGCTTTGGACGTATGTGACAATAAACAACAAGGTATGAATGAGTTGGTTTTTCTGGAATGTTATATGCCTTTCCTTACAAATAATGTTCTTCATTTATTATACCCTCCATCATAGCATAAATCTCGAAATAATGATCAGAGACCTCATATTTAGTTTATCGTCGTAAAATTCTAAGACGAATTAGCAATATCTGCCATATGAATGTTGTATATATGTATATGTAATAATTTGACACAAATACTTTTGGTAGCTGTTGCTATAGTTGGTAATGCTACGCAACAATTTTTTGTTTGTTTCCAATGCTACGCAACAATTTTTTGTTTGTTTCCAAGGCCTAAAAGCAGAGACAAGTCACTTTACCCATTAATAAAGACTACTAAGTTTAGTGGAAATCGATTCAGATTTACATATAGCCCCCATACGAGGGTTGTTATATATATTTCTGGCCAAGGCTATACTAAGTGTTGCCTGGCGCAATCTGACATTTCCATTGGAAAGTCTGACATTTTTTAGCATAAACGTACTCAGAACGTTTTGACGTACGACCATTATTTATTTGTGTTGTTTACAGTGACTTGAAAAAATCAATTTGGCAAAAAAAAATGGAATTAACTCGTGAACATTTTCGTGCGATAATTTTTCACAACTTTCGAAGTGGATTATCACGACAAGAGTGCATCGATGAACTTAAATCATTGTATGGCGATGAAGCACCATCCTATAGCAATGTGAAAAACTGGTTTAATGAATTCAATCGTGGTCGACGCTCGCTCAAAGACGAAGGTTGTTTAAAAACGGCCGTTGTGCCAGAGAACATTGACGCCGTGCGTGAACTGATAATGCAAAATCGTCATGTGACATACCGTGAGATAGAGGCATCCTTGGGCATTTCTTCCGCCAGCATACTTTCGATATTGCATGAACACCTGGCCGTAAAAAAGGTTTGTTCTCGTTGGATCCCGCACAAGTTGACAATCGGAAAAATACGATCGCGGTGCTTCAAAAGACGTTTAAAAGATCGTCACAGGTGACGAATCTTGGATCTATGCGTATGAGCCCGAAACTAACCAGCAATCAACCGTGTGGGTCTTCGAAGACGAGCCAAATCCAATGAAAGTTGTTCGTGGAAGAAGCACTTTGAAGCAAATGGTCGCCTGTTTCTTCGGCAAAACTGGTCATGTGGCGACTGCTCCGCTTGAGCAACGTGGGACGGTCAATTCTGATTGGTACACCACAATTTGTTTGCCTGAAGTCTTCGGAGAAATTCGAAAAACGAACAAGAGAAGACGAATCATTGTGCACCATGACAATGCGAGCTCTAACACAACGGCGCATTTTTGACCGGCCAAAACGTCGAATTGGTGGGTCATCCGCCGTACAGCCCCGATTTGACACCCAATGACTTATTCTTATTCACTCACATCAAGAAGAAACTGCTTGGTCAACGTTTTTCGACGGCTGAAGCAGCTGTCGAAGCGTTCAAAAACCATGTTTTGGAGGTGAATTTTCAACACACTGTAACCAAAACAATTCGCGCTCAAATGACAAAACGGTCTAAGTGAAGTTATGCTTAAAAATGTCATACTTTTCAATGGAAGTTCCAGGTTTCATCTGGCAACACCAGCATTGCCAGGACCGAAATATAAATAACCGAGTAGGGAATTAACCAGTTTTGTGCGGGTTAATTCCCCACTCACTCCCCTAACCGATTCTTTTTATGTGACTTCCGGAACTAATTCAGAATTTCTGAAAACAGAACACATTTTTTCGACATTATCCACATTTAAGAAAAATGAAAAAAAATTGTTTCTTTCGTTTTTATTTTTCTTTATTTTTAATTTTATTTTTATGGACTTATTTATTTTTTACTTTGATCCGACGAGGATTTGAACTCGGGTTACTTGCTTCAAAACAGTGCATTCTAGTCCTCTGCACCACCAACGGTATCGCGCTCATCAACGGATTTTTAAAATTAAGCTGACAGTTTTATTTTAAGACTCGCTAATCTTTTGCGGATTTTTGGAATTAGGTCCTCCATTACAAAATCCAGAAAAAAATATAGCACATTATATCCTGGAAGGAAAAAAATACAATGTAGGATTAATGTCTTGGCGCCAGTTCTACAGCTAATTCAATAGAATGCAGAGCGCAATGCTTCATTAAATCTTGGCACACAAAACTGGAAGTATTTCTGGGCGAGTCAGTTATAAATTACTGGATATGTGTTGCTTTCGATTTGCTTCTAACCTTCACCCATTAATAAAGACTAAGTACTAAATTTAGTGGAAATCGGATCTAAGCGCTGTATAAGTTGTATTTATTTATTTCTTCTTCAACTATAATACGAAAGTCATTTGGCCAAAATACTGTATTAAGTAGTAACAACATAAATCCTAAATATAGGTTATTTAAACTCGATTTAATAGAAGTTAAAACAATTCCATAAACCTAATACATATTAAGAAACCCCTCTGTACAATTTAATAATGAACAGATAGATTTAGGTTAGGTTATAACATTCTTGTTCCTAATGTTTCTTTCTTTTCATCTCTTCGGATTTCCTTTTATTTGGGGATATGCATTCTATATATCCTTGGATATCTTATAATATCAGGTGCCATTTTATGCGAATGTTTTCCGTGTCTTTTTTCGTCCCAAAGTAGTTTAGTCTGTTCACAGCCTGTGCCCTGCTGCGTCCTGCTCTTTTCTTTGATTCTAGAAAAATAGTGAGACAATGTCACCTGAGACATCGCCTCCGGTAAGTCTTGTTCCATTTCTAGCAAATACATCTATCTGCTTCTTCGTTTCCCGGAATATCCTTGTGTTCTGTTCTGTGAGAATATTCAACTCTCTACCACGCCTTTATTGTTGTTTGAACGTATGTAAAATATAGCTTCCATACCGCTTAGGCGCTAAATTGATGGAATATATAATTTTAAAGTATGCCATGTCGAAATATGGACATTGCATTTTTAAATATTCCAAATTCTTTTCAGTCAACATTTTGTATTGTATTCGTCAAACCAATTAAAAGTTATGTATGCTCCAAAATGAAAGACAGACTACCAGTTTTGACTTAGCATACCTTGGATTGTATGTATCGATATGTGTGGGATTTATTTATAGATTCTCAATTTTCTATCAGATCTCTTTGACCACCGTTTCTAAAATACTAGGTATCTAGGTGAAAATGAAGTTCATAATTAAATTTAAATTAATATATATTCGAGCATGGTCGGACATACGATAATTGAATTTTTAATAAAAAAATTAAAAAAAAAATATTGATAAAAATATTTTAATAATTTTTCAAGATCAGTACACCGAAATATATCAAAAATTTTATTTATACACAGCCTTTCGACATAAATATTGAAAACTAGTGTTATTTATGTGAGAAATGTTTTTTTTATTTCTTAACAAACACGTTTGTAATTTCAGACGTATCAGGCAGATGTAATGCAGTACCTGAATTAAAAATGTCTTTACTGGAAATGGAATCTAAACTGGAAGAGGATACACTAGACTTTGAAGAGTATGATGACGATTTAGATGCTCTCATTCTGGACACATCATCTTGTTGTTTTGAGTAAGGGCTTATTAGTTTATATCCTTTTATACATGTGTACATTGCATAGATTTAGCTTTACTAATGTTGACATTACCTCTTGAACCTTTCCGTTAAAATAATAAAAAGCATGTGCACGAACTGGGTAGAAAAAGTCCCAAATAACAATAAAATTAATAATGTAATTACATTAGTTTTTTACGAAAATATTTTGTAACCGCATTAACAGCTCTCCAAATGATGATCGGTTTATGGACTCAACTATAGCAGATGAAATCGATAACCACGCAAAAGATGTAGATGTATCACAGACACAGCCGGTTACAAATTACACCAGTGTCATCATGAAGAGTGTACCGGATATACCAAAGCTTCCTAGCCTAAATAAACTACTAAACGTAAATGATACAGATGATCCCCCTTCAGCACAGATTTTAAAGAAATTTAAAATTCCAAAATTAAATGCTTCTAATACCAAAGTTAGGAATATTAGCGCCATAAATATGCAACCTACGGTTCTGTTAGAGAGAATGCCCACAATGGTGGGAGGTACAATAAAATTAAAGGATTACAATGAAATGATCAAATCAGCTAATGATGGTAATATAAAAGCAAATACAACAAAATTTGCAAAAATCTCCAGAACTATTACAAATGAAACTGTTGCCGTCTTAGCAAAGGACGTTATTCCACGGCAGGAGCAACATGTCTTACCGCCGCAGAAGCAACCAGTTTTTAAATGTACATTCAACAACATTCCAGCAGCACTAGCAGTAAACAAAGAAGTGGCCACGCCGTTGATGACACGATTTAGTCCCCCCAAAAGTTGTGAGGCTGGTAGACAACGACGTTCGTTTTATGATATCCCAGAAGCAAGTTTAATTTTCGGAATAACATGTCTACCATATCTGGAAAATCTTTGCCAATCGCCCATCCACTGTAAAAAATCTCATCAGTTCAACAATATCGACGTGGTATTCCATGCCTTAAATGCCATGAACAAATTCGAATTCCGCTTGGCCTACTCTTTTATGTATAACCATTGCAAGTTATACAGAACATTCTTCATAGTGTTTTGCAATTCTTGCGCTGTGCGTAATGATCGTACCCAACTCCTCAAAATGACAAATGACTGTGAACGTTATCCAGAACATGCGGAATTCTTAATTTTAGTATTCGAAGCCTTGGTTAAATGTGGACTGAGTCCTCCAAATGCCTGTCGTCTAATGCTGAAACGTAGCAGAGATCGGTCTGCACCGATTATTGATGCGCTGGTCGCCATTATTATGAAATCGGATTGGACTATGTTCTCAGATTATATTGAAAGTTTTACGGAAGAAAATTACAAATATAACTATCGTATAGGAGTACTGGATCAAATGGCACCGGCAGTTCTGAATAGTAACCAGGCTCATTTGAAGGGGGTATTTTTCAAATGTGTGCAAACATTACATTGCGACGAAGTCCCTCTCCTTCCTAGTTGTTCGCCTAGTTTAATGCAATGTCTGGCCATGATGGCAACCTCCGGAAGTACTGAACATTAGTTTATGATATGTCTTGAAAGACATACTCGCTCACACACCCACACATACGCAGAAAACACACTCACAGACGGTAAGGGGACACGAGTTATTTTCTCATTGAAATCTTTTTAATTCTAATTTTTTTTTTGTATTTCATTGCAGATTTACCTTTTGATAAGGTATTTAATTATATCATACCTAGTTTCATTCCTTGGTATATATATCTTTTATAACTTTTTTAATGATTTATTTTAAAGTGATTTATTAATGAAAACTTGATTTTTCCAAATGAATTCTTATTTTATGTTGAATTTGTACCAAGTTTGTATCCATACGGTATTTAATAAATATTCGATTTTACGTTTTCTAACTAAAATACATAAAATCGATCTTTCACAATTTTTATTGCAAATCGACTGCAATTAATTGCAGCAAATGGTGAATACTCGTATGGTGATTGGGGTGAAGGTATCGACATTAGTTATATAATTTCAAGCCAATTGATTTACGAACAGAGCGCTCCGGTAGTTGAGTTGGTAGCGAGCTCGCCTATGAGTTTGGGGGTCGTGGGTTCGATTCCCACCAGAGGCTCTGGTCTGTCGCAACAAAAATTAACAAGCAACATGGTCATTGTCACCCGGACCGTAATATTAGAATATAAATTTACTTTCGGGCCTGTTCTGTAATCACGGCGATTTGATATCACGGTGATTTTAAAATCACCAGCGACTTAATAGATGGTGTTGGAGATGGTTGGAGATGGTGATTACGTCAGCAGTAGTTCTTTACTTTTTTCCACATATGACAACCCACACAGATTGTGATTACTTCAGCAGTAGTTATTTACTTTTTTACACATATGGCAACCCACACAATGTCTATGCTCGAAAACAAAACCCATATTCGGGGATTCCCATAAATAATGAGTACATTTAGGTACTCGCTTAGAATTTCTTCAATCAGTTTCGTTTCGGTACGATTGACGATTTGACGTGGTGTAAGCAAAGCAAAGCAAGTAAATATTTGTGTTACCGTTGATCCACTTTCGCCAAAGTGGAATTGTTTAAGATGTCGTTTCAAATAGACAAATCCAAGTTATACCAACAATTGTTTGAAAGTTTTAAAAAATCTCATACAAATACAAAACTACAAAAAGTACAGAAGTTAGTTAACGAAGTGTGGCGTAATTATAAGTTACAAGCAAAATCGGACAAGGAACTTGATATTATTGTCTCTAAGAGAATTGAAGAAGAATTGCAAGCAGCGACTAAGAATAAAACCAATCTACTACGATTTTTTTCCAAGGTGAGTGGTGAAGTTAATGTAAATTAAACAATCACCCCTATCGCAGAAAAAATTTCACGTGAAATGTTTTGATCCCTAGAAAATACAAAGTAGAAATTGAAGTCTATAGGTATATTATTCTGCGTTAAAGAGATTTGCAATGAAGAAAATGATAGCTACTCGTCTTAAAAGTCTATTCAAGTGGAATTATTTTCACTTTCCATTTTGATTATATCCCTTCAATTTTTCTGGGGAGCAAAACTTTTCACATGGAATTTTATTCACGATAGGGGTGAATATTAAATGTACTCACTATAGTGTGTATGTATTAATAAGACAAACATTAGCAGTACCTATAAAATGTTTTAATTTTTAGGCAACGAATACCTGTAAGCCTGCAGAAAAACCACAAATTATACAGCCAGCTTCAAATTCTAAAGAACAAAAAGACGACATAAACCCCGGAGCGGAATCACAACAGCAATTCGAAAACACAGAAAATACAGATAAACAGCCGAGAGCAAAACCTTCGCAGGAAGCTATGAAAAATAAGATTGCTCTACTCGAAAAAAATCTGAATGATTTGTATTCTGCCAGAGATAGTATGCCAAGCCGTGTTGAAGTTGATAAACAAATCAATAAGTTGCGCGAAGAATTAAAAACAGCGAAAATGTCTTTAAACAGGAAGATTCAAAACGAAGTTGCCCAGAAGAAACACAGAGATGGTATGAAAAGAAAGTTAGAAGATATTTCTCATGCAAATCCAGAAATAAAAAAAAAACTATCCATGAGGGATTCAGTGGGACGGCCTAGCCTAGAAAATGATCAACCATTATTATTGAAAACAATTGCGGATATTGCTGGCAGTGCAGCAGATGATAGAAGACGAACAGAATCTATTCGCAGTGTAAAAACTCTTGACGAATTAACACAAGAATTACGAAAAATAGGATTTGACATTAGTCGAAGTGGGACATATCTTCGTTTGATTCCCAGAAAATCTAATTCTGCAGAGGGACGAAGATATGTATCGACAGTCCCTGTAAAGCTCACTCGGGCTCAGACTGATCAGCACAAAAGCCACTTAGATAGCAATTTCGCTGAAACATCAATCCATTATTTGGAGAACATAGCATCCATACTTGGACCAGATCAAGTATTTTTCATATCTCAAGATGATAAAGCTCGGGTCCCTATTGGTGTAACTGCGGCAAATAAGCAAGCACCTCTTCTAATGCACATGGAATATCGAATCAAATTGCCTGATCACGACTGGGTAATCGCTGAGCGGCATAAATTAATACCATCAGTTTATGCTGGTATCAAAATCACTTCCAGTATGCTAGGACAACCGCAAGCCGTTGGATATTCTGGACCAACATACATCGCTATTCGAAGTGGAAAGCATAGTTCATCTACTGCAAATACTCATGCTCATGATTTCGAGACGCTTCTCGAACTTGAAGAGTTTCAAGCATTAGCTAAAACTGACCATGGGTTGGTAAAACCAGTAGTAATCATGACGGTTGATGGAGGGCCAGATGAAAATCCGCGTTATACAAAAGTTATAGGGTTTGCTATTAAACACTTTAAGCGACATGATCTCGATGCATTGTTTTTAGCTACCAATGCTCCTGGCAGAAGTGCGTATAACAGAGTAGAGCGCAGAATGGCTCCTCTTAGTCGGGAACTGGCTGGTTTGATATTGCCTCATGACCATTTTGGGTCACATTTGGATGCACGTGGTGTTACAATTAATGAACATTTAGAAAGATCCAATTTCGAGTTTGCAGGAAATGTGTTAGCTGAGATATGGAGTTCAATGGAAATTGATGGCTATCATGTTACTGCACAATATGTTGGGCCGGGCGAACAAGATCTGCCTGATTTGCCAGATATTGAATGGTATTCAGAACATGTGCGTGAAAGCCAATACTTACTTCAAATTGTAAAATGTAGAAACATAGAATGCTGTCGTCCAAGAAGTGGCCTATTTAGATTACTAGACAACAGGTTTCTTCCACCACCAGTAAAAGTAAAACAAACAGTTGATGACTTGGTTTTGGATGATGGAGGGCAATTTCTCAATCTTCCAGTCAATTTAGCTCTACGCTTAAATTCTTCACTCAAAGATTTCCTACAAATGCCATACGATTATTTTTGTCCGACGGTAAAATTGAAGCTATTAAGTCGAACATGCAAAAGGTGTGGTCTTTATCATACTTCCGTCAAGTCACTAAATCGTCACATTGAGAAGATCCATAAAAAAGTAAACACGCACACTGATATGAAAGTTAGGCCTTTAAGAGTGGCTGCTCGTCGTGCTAATGAACTGATGTGCATTATTCAAAATTTAGAGCACCAAGATGTTGAATGGCTCGATGAAAACGACGTAGACATTCCAAAATCGAATGAAAGTGAGCAGACACACGACATTGAGCAGCAAACATCCAATGTCATCGAAAACTTAGAATCATGGATGCGGGTGTCATGGACTGAAGACTGTTAATTGGAATAAATATGTACACCAAAAATTTAAAAGAATTTTGTTTAGTTCGTAATATTACTTAATAAGATTATAATATTTGTACTTTACTCTATGTTGAATACCGTATCAATAAGGTTTGTTTAAATGAATATTTTGTGCGTTAAAGTCCTCTATCCTAAGCCTATTTTCTTATTTCTAGAATTTTAACTGCTGCTCATGAATGAATAACAAAAATAGAAAACATTAAATGAAAAATGCATATAACAATGTTTACGTAAGCATGGGGGGGATAAGAGCTTTGCTTACTTTTGATGACAAGGGGGAGGGGGGGGGGGGGTAAATAATTGCAATAAATGTGCTTACGTAATACTTGAACGGCCCCTTACTTGATTTTTTCAATTTGTTCTTCTTAACTTTTAACAAAAAGCCATCAGACCAATCTATATATAAAAGAGAATGTGTGTTTGTTGAGTTGGTATCTTTGTATGTACCGCATAGACGTCTATAGCTGGACCGATCTTCTTGGAATTTTCACACATGTGTAGGGGGTGGTGAAAAGAGGGTACGTGAATTTTCGATATAGCATTTTCAGACTAAATGAAACCATTTTCAAATTAAACGAAACCTTTTCCAAATAGATTGAAACTTTTTTCATCTGAATTGAAACTATTTTCAAATGATATGCAACTTTTTCCACTTTCAAAGAAACCTTTTGCAAATGAAATGAAACCATTTTCAAATGAAATGAAACCATTTTCAAATGAAATGAAACCATTTTCAAATGAAATGAAACTTTTTCAAATTGAATGAAACTTGATTTTATTAAACTATTTTAAATCCAAATAGCCCTTCAATAAATAATATAATATTACCATTTGATGTACAACTCCTCCATTATTTATCGCAACAATTAAAGGAACATTACATCGATGCCACTGGTGCTCACTCTGGATCGAGCTTGAGTTCTACGAAGATGAAGGTTGAATTCATTATTCATTCTTGGGCATATTTTTCATGCAAATTTAAGTTACTGATACCATTTTTAAAGTAATCTTCAATTCTCGGAGTGAATTGTCTATAGAGGTCATTTAAAGGTTAACATTTTTTGGCGAAACAATTTTTTCTTAATATTTTTTAGAGTAATTCCTGAGTCTCTTTATTCGTACTGTTCGATCCATTTAAGAATTTCTGCTGTTATGTTTTTCTATTAGTTTATATCTACTGCTTACGTATTTATTTACTTAGCACATAAAATTAAAAACCTTAATGTTATAATGACAAAGAAAGTATTTTTTTTGCATTAAGACCTTGTATATTTCGATAATTTGAATACAGCTGCCCAGCAGCATAAACAACTGCTCTCTAGCACACAAGTACTTTTCTGCCACTATTTCCAAATTATTGAAACATCTCGAGTTACAGTATTAAAAAAATTTAATGATTCTTGGACTCAATGGACCATTATTATCTATTCGTACTACTTTTACATGAATGGTTTCACTAGTTGGAGAGCTTTTAGGTGAGGAACTGAGTCATGTTTTTCTTTGTCGTTTTTCCTTTGGTGTCCTTTCTCAAATCTTCTATGAAGATTTCCATAATAGAATTTTCTTTAAAAAGTCATATAATTCTATTTTTTTTGTACTTTTTAAACACAAAAATCGGCCTTCGGCCAACTTCGGCTGATTTTGTGGCCGAATGCCGAATGTCGAGTTTTGGCCGTAGCCGAAGTCGAACATTCGGTCGGGCTCACTAATATCTGAAAGATTTAAAGATTGCTCTGAAGGCATCCAATTATCAAAACTTCCCGAAATAAAATCTGCTTCACTCATTTTAATTACAACTATATTTGAATTTATCGAGATGTTACGTTGAACAAATCCAGTGAGGTACTGGACATTCGAAATCGATTAATAAAGTTTCATTCATTATGAAAAAAGTTTAATTTCATTTGAAATTAGTTTCAATTCTGCTGAAAAAAATTTCATTTCATTTGAAAAAAGTTTCATTTTATTTGAAAATTGTTTCATTTCTTTTCATTTCATTTGGAAAATGTTTCGTTTAATTTGAAAATGGTTTCATTTAATCTGAAAATGCTATATATCAAGTGGGCGTGGGCCCGCCCGTATACGCCTAATTTTGAACTGAGATATGTTGCACAATTTGATAGTCTATGTGATTGGTCAAAAAAGGCGCGCGATCGGACCGATGGGCGCACTATGGGCGGAAATTGAAAAATGCGACCAAAACTCCAATTTTTATGTAATATTGAAAAAATTGCTATGCCAAACTGTTGAGCACATATTCAGTATATTGTATCCAAAATATGAACAAAATATATTAATATTTAGATGATCTAATGACTGTCCAATGTAAGGCATATATTTGTATCTGCATTTATAGTACAGGTTGCTAAAATTTGAACTGTTGTGTTCTGTGATATTCTGTAAAGATTTCACCTACGCCTTCGGTGCACTTTGGGCGCTATATTTCATTTTTATTTTTTTTCATTTATTTATTTAATTATAGTAATATAAACAAGCCAATGTGGCCAAAATTCTTATATTAACTTTATACTAATCGATTAAATACAGGGTGGTTGATATGTAATGCAACAAAGTAAAGCGCTATATCTTTTTAATTTTTTTTTAAATTTTATTGTTCAAAAACAAAAAATGTCGGAAATAATATACAATTTTAGAAACAGTTTAGATTTGTTAGAATTGGCCACCTTTGGCACGAATTATGGCCTTCAAACGGCCGACAAAGCCATCACACGCTGCACGAAAGTGGCTCTGCGGTATTTTGGCCCATTCCCGGCGAAGCGCCGTCTTGAGATGATCGATACTTTGGTATTTTTTAGTGCGAACCTTACTCTCTAAAATGCCCCAGGCGCAAAAGTCCAACGGATTGAGATCCGGAGATCTTGGTGGCCATTGTGCGGTAGAAATGAAGCGAGGAACCTCCTTTTTAAGCCAATCTTGGTTGACGCGTGCTGAGTCCTGTTGGAATGTCCATGTTCTGCGGCCGAAATGTGTGTCTGCCCAGGGCTTCAATACTGTCTTTAGGACATTTTCCCGATAATATTCGGCATTTATTTTGACCCCATGGTCGATGAATACGAGCGGGTAGCGACCATCGGCCGTTACGGCGGCCCACACCATTATCATCGGCGGCGGTTGAGTTCTGGTGGCCAATCGAAGGTGTAAATTTTCAGCTGACCTCTTTGGCAAGTAAACCCGATCATTTTGTTTGTTCACAAACTGCTCAATTTTGAATGGCTTCTCATCGGAGAAAACCAAATTCGGTAACTGGCCACTTTCGTACAAGCGAAGCAACTCCTTGGCTCTTTCCAGAGCTCTTGCACTTTTTGGAACTTCAATGGCTTTAGTCCAAGCTCATTTTTTAATATGTGTTGTACCCGTTCTCGCGATATGTTCAGCTCACGAGCAATTTTTCTACCACTGGGGCGTGGATTTCGATCAAATCTGGCCTTCACTTTTCGGATCATTTCTGGTGTTGTTACAGTTTTTTTTCGTCCACTTTTTGGACGCGATGCAACACTGCCAGTATCAAGGTAACGAGCAATGGTACGAGAAACAAAAGATTTATTCATATTTAAATGCTGGAGGGCTCTAACGATAGCCACTTGTGTTTTTCCACCCAAATATAAAGCAATCACGCTTGAATTCCATCACGAATAACTTTTTTTCTGAATGCAATAGATCAAAATGCTTTTGTAAGCTTGTAAACAATAAAATGAACTGTCACAGAAATAAATCTGTCAGCTATCAGACTAGCGGTTTAGAAATGATAGCAACCTGAAGTTGGTTGCAATACATATCAGCCACCCTGTAATTAGGAACTACACTCAAGTAATCACTCATCAAGCGATACAATTGAGAAATAAAACAAGCGTTAAGCTTAACATGATATAGCTACTCACAAATCGATGTGTTATACACATATAGTAAAAATAATAAAACTAAAACTAAAAAATAGCATAAAGATATTTATATGAATGCAACAAAATAACACAACACTCTCGAGGCTATGTAGCGCAAGTTCATCCCATACATTTTACTAGTAAAAAAACCCAACCTAGCAAAAGCAGGGAGGGGGAAACAGAGAGAGAGAGTTAAAATAAAATTGAATTTCTAAGCTAGAATTTACTCGAAGATTACCGAGTAAAAGTAGCACCAAAAGTGTAGCACGCAGAATACAATGTTATGGTATTATATGACATTCAGAAAAAGAAGCTAAAGTAATATTAAAACTATGGCTCCCCAGCCATTAAAGCAAAACAAATTGAGATTTAAAAATAATTGGCCCCCTGTAAGAAGTAGATAACACAAGCGTATTAGAGGCTACCTGCCAATAATTCAATAATTTTACATCTGAATACACGTTGAGTAAATGAGAAGTTCCACAAATCCATCGGTAAGTGTTTCCAAATCCTAGCTACCCTTACCACAAACGATCTTTCGCCAACTGTCGATATAAATCGTGGAAGCAAAATTTGAGTATTGCGGGAGGATCTACAAAAATGAAACATACAACGTAGTGAGGGTGAACCACTGGAAGTAAACGTTTTATAGAAACATTGTAGGATACCCAAATCAACATATTTTCTGAAGGGCAAGCCCAAAAATTGAACAACATAAGAAGATATATGATCATATCGCCGCAGATTATACACGAAACGAACAATAGAGTTAACAATTCGCTCAATTCTGGACAATTGAACAGCGGAAGCAACAGATATACATAACTTCCAGACAATAATTAATCGGGTCTGTTCTGTAATCACGGCGATTTGATATCACGGTGATTTTAAAATCACCGGCGACTTTACATCACTTTTGGAGTTCGAAATCACCCGAAAATATTTCGAACAATATTTTTTGGGACGCTATGAGTAATAAACCGGGAGATTTCGAACTCCAACAGTGACGGTAAGTCGCCGGTAATTTTAAAATCACCGTGATTTCAAATCACCTTGCTACAGAACAGACCCGAATGTGAGACATAAGTAAAGACGACGCTACACGTTGCCTAATATAAAATGGTAAATAAGAATCAAGACAATATAATCTACGAAGTTGAAATCTAACACGCGCAAGAAGCATGTTAATATGAGAATTAAAATCAAGTCTACTATCAACTACTACACCCAAACATTTCATCTCATCAACAATTTCAACATAGAACATAGAATTTAAACAAACATTAACAACATCAGCACTCCTGGAGTTGTTAAACAATAACGCTTTTGTCTTACTTAAATTAATACTAAGACCATTACTACTCAGCCGTATTTTAAAATTTAAGTGAGTTGAATTGCTAAATTTCATTTTCATTTCTTCAAATTACAATGTACATAATAAAAGGCAGCTGCTTTCTACTCGAAAAGAATTTACCAAAGTCAGTCAATTACGAAGATGTGCCGCCGCATAACGAGTAGCTGAGAGTGACGAACGAATAGGAATTTGATTTCAACGAGTATGGGTTTTCTCGTATTTTCAGATCGATTTTCCCGATTTTTTTGTAATTATCACGATTAGAAAATTAATATCAATCGATACGTGCAAAAAAGTTCAAGAAAAGACAGCGGAAAACTATTTTTTGCGTTTGAAAAATCATTTCTATTCGTTTGTAACTCGAGAAAATGTAAACAAACATGCGATGGCACATCTTCTATATTCATTGACTATAATACCGCTATCGTCGCTGGTATTTTGCGGTTTTTATTAGATTGAGATCCGGAGATCTTGGTGGCCATTGTGCGGTAGAAATGAAGCGAGGAACCTCCTTTTTAAGCCAATCTTGGTTGACGCGTGCTGAGTCCTGTTGGAATGTCCATGTTCTGCGGCCGAAATGTGTGTCTGCCCAGGGCTTCAATACTGTCTTTAGGACATTTTCCCGATAATATTCGGCATTTATTTTGACCCCATGGTCGATGAATACGAGCGGGTAGCGACCATCGGCCGTTACGGCGGCCCACACCATTATCATCGGCGGCGGTTGAGTTCTGGTGGCCAATCGAAGGTGTAAATTTTCAGCTGACCTCTTTGGCAAGTAAACCCGATCATTTTGTTTGTTCACAAACTGCTCAATTTTGAATGGCTTCTCATCGGAGAAAACCAAATTCGGTAACTGGCCACTTTCGTACAAGCGAAGCAACTCCTTGGCTCTTTCCAGAGCTCTTGCACTTTTTGGAACTTCAATGGCTTTAGTCCAAGCTCATTTTTTAATATGTGTTGTACCCGTTCTCGCGATATGTTCAGCTCACGAGCAATTTTTCTACCACTGGGGCGTGGATTTCGATCAAATCTGGCCTTCACTTTTCGGATCATTTCTGGTGTTGTTACAGTTTTTTTTCGTCCACTTTTTGGACGCGATGCAACACTGCCAGTATCACGGTAACGAGCAATGGTACGAGAAACAAAAGATTTATTCATATTTAAATGCTGGAGGGCTCTAACGATAGCCACTTGTGTTTTTCCACCCAAATATAAAGCAATCACGCTTGAATTCCATCACGAATAACTTTTTTTCTGAATGCAATAGATCAAAATGCTTTTGTAAGCTTGTAAACAATAAAATGAACTGTCACAGAAATAAATCTGTCAGCTATCAGACTAGCGGTTTAGAAATGATAGCAACCTGAAGTTGGTTGCAATACATATCAGCCACCCTGTAATTAGGAACTACACTCAAGTAATCACTCATCAAGCGATACAATTGAGAAATAAAACAAGCGTTAAGCTTAACATGATATAGCTACTCACAAATCGATGTGTTATACACATATAGTAAAAATAATAAAACTAAAACTAAAAAATAGCATAAAGATATTTATATGAATGCAACAAAATAACACAACACTCTCGAGGCTATGTAGCGCAAGTTCATCCCATACATTTTACTAGTAAAAAAACCCAACCTAGCAAAAGCAGGGAGGGGGAAACAGAGAGAGAGAGTTAAAATAAAATTGAATTTCTAAGCTAGAATTTACTCGAAGATTACCGAGTAAAAGTAGCACCAAAAGTGTAGCACGCAGAATACAATGTTATGGTATTATATGACATTCAGAAAAAGAAGCTAAAGTAATATTAAAACTATGGCTCCCCAGCCATTAAAGCAAAACAAATTGAGATTTAAAAATAATTGGCCCCCTGTAAGAAGTAGATAACACAAGCGTATTAGAGGCTACCTGCCAATAATTCAATAATTTTACATCTGAATACACGTTGAGTAAATGAGAAGTTCCACAAATCCATCGGTAAGTGTTTCCAAATCCTAGCTACCCTTACCACAAACGATCTTTCGCCAACTGTCGATATAAATCGTGGAAGCAAAATTTGAGTATTGCGGGAGGATCTACAAAAATGAAACATACAACGTAGTGAGGGTGAACCACTGGAAGTAAACGTTTTATAGAAACATTGTAGGATACCCAAATCAACATATTTTCTGAAGGGCAAGCCCAAAAATTGAACAACATAAGAAGATATATGATCATATCGCCGCAGATTATACACGAAACGAACAATAGAGTTAACAATTCGCTCAATTCTGGACAATTGAACAGCGGAAGCAACAGATATACATAACTTCCAGACAATAATTAATGTGAGACATAAGTAAAGACGACGCTACACGTTGCCTAATATAAAATGGTAAATAAGAATCAAGACAATATAATCTACGAAGTTGAAATCTAACACGCGCAAGAAGCATGTTAATATGAGAATTAAAATCAAGTCTACTATCAACTACTACACCCAAACATTTCATCTCATCAACAATTTCAACATAGAACATAGAATTTAAACAAACATTAACAACATCAGCACTCCTGGAGTTGTTAAACAATAACGCTTTTGTCTTACTTAAATTAATACTAAGACCATTACTACTCAGCCGTATTTTAAAATTTAAGTGAGTTGAATTGCTAAATTTCATTTTCATTTCTTCAAATTACAATGTACATAATAAAAGGCAGCTGCTTTCTACTCGAAAAGAATTTACCAAAGTCAGTCAATTACGAAGATGTGCCGCCGCATAACGAGTAGCTGAGAGTGACGAACGAATAGGAATTTGATTTCAACGAGTATGGGTTTTCTCGTATTTTCAGATCGATTTTCCCGATTTTTTTGTAATTATCACGATTAGAAAATTAATATCAATCGATACGTGCAAAAAAGTTCAAGAAAAGACAGCGGAAAACTATTTTTTGCGTTTGAAAAATCATTTCTATTCGTTTGTAACTCGAGAAAATGTAAACAAACATGCGATGGCACATCTTCTATATTCATTGACTATAATACCGCTATCGTCGCTGGTATTTTGCGGTTTTTATTAGCATTTGTTTACTACATATTTTATGCATACAATGGACATCCTACAATAAACAACAAAATAACGGCGTTCAAGCGAGAAAATGGCCAAATGTAGTTCACAATTCCGAATATACATACATATGTACATCAAAAGATATTCGGGCAGATATATTATTAGGGTGTGTGAGAATGTAATTTTATTGCACACCACTAGAAAATAAAAAAGAAAAAATATTGAGGCGGGTCAAAACGAAAGATTTTGTAACCCATTTGATATACCCTCACTTTACTGGAGGGAAATAATGCATCGATATCTCTCGATAGGTGTGGCCGATTGACTTCTAATTTTGTATGTGGTAATATTTTTCCCTCTCAGGATAAGTTCATATATGCATTTGTTTACTATTTTATGCAAACAATGGGCATCCTACAATAAACAACAAAATAACGGCGTTCAAGCGAGAAAATGGCCAAATGTAGTTCACAATTCCGAATATACATACATATGTACATCAAAAGATATTCGGGCAGATATATTATTAGGGTGTGTGAGAATGTAATTTTATTGCACACCACTAGAAAATAAAAAAGAAAAAATATTGAGGCGGGTCAAAACGAAAGATTTTGTAAAACATTTGATATACCCCCACTTTACTGGAGGGAAATAATGCATCGATATCTCTCGATAGGTGTGGCCGATTGACTTCTAATTTTGTATGTGGTAATATTTTTCCCTCTCAGGATAAGTTCATATATGGGTCAAATTAGTCCATTCCTTCTGGTACCTTCCCATCACGCCATTTATGAGCGAATGATTAACGTATGTATGAAAGTATGTATGCATGTAATTAGCATACGAATTCAATTTCGGATGGTATGCAGAATGAGTTCGATTGAACTATTGCCTTAGAAACAAACCATCGATGTTATACTCCACTCTCTTCCATATATTTTACTCGATGTTATGAAGTTCAAAGCCAAATTAAATTTATTTTGTAACAGTTGACTGCGGATGATACTTCCAGATACAAATCGTGGACATATCGATGGTAATTGTGCATTTCGATACTAAAGAATTTGTTCGAACAATTTTTCTTCGTATTTAATTTCGCTGTAACCCTCAATTCTAAAGTACATATGAACTCTTTGTTTATAAGTGGCATAAACGCCACCTACTTTCACATAAATTGAGTTATGGGTGGATTCGGCATTAGACTAGCCGAACATAGTTGTATCAAAAAAAAGTTTTTTTTAAAAAAGTCAAAGGTGACTTAGATTTTTAAAACTTAAGTTTTATTTGGTATCAAAATTACAAAAACGTTTGTTTTGAAAGTGGCGTAACACCAATTACCGTGGATATTTAAACAAACCGTGGATAGTATTGCACAACTCATGAATTATTATGCATTTTTGAAGTTATTAATGAGTTTAATTAAAATGCAATTTCGTCTTAAAAAACCAACTGCAACAAAATGTTTACAAAAAACCTTTTTCCGTTAAAATTGAATTGTATCTACCATTTATTAATAAAAACTATTGAAAATAAAAAGTAGTATTGTACTAGACCGTGAGATTGTTACAGGTCGTTCTTAGGAAAAATATTTATCTTATGTAAGAACATTTTATTAATTGTGAAAAACAATCTGTCCGGAAAATGTCTCTAAGTTGCAGCTAATGATCGATATTTCGGGTCCGACACATAACCAGACTTGATCCATCTCAGAGAATATGACTGTAAGATACTAGAAAATAAGTGTC
Organism: Eudasyphora cyanicolor; assembly: GCA_963930755.1. Taxonomy (NCBI): domain Eukaryota; kingdom Metazoa; phylum Arthropoda; class Insecta; order Diptera; family Muscidae; genus Eudasyphora; species Eudasyphora cyanicolor. Next base: position 182,164,411 of record OZ005736.1, on the reverse strand, counting down.
TAGTACCGATTTAAAAATATTATAAATAAGTAGCGCACAACAGGCCAATCCACTGTCTTAAGTGTATGTCAATGGACATGGGACGTTTAGCGTCTTATCCTTCAACAACCAATCGTGCAATGAAATCATCAATTTGAATTAAAAGATCAAAATTCGCAAATCTTCTAAAATCAATGAACATTTACGAATACATTATTTTGAGTGTATAAATGCATTTATTTTTCACAGCGATGTACTAATAACTCTTTTGAGCATAGTCTGTCATTTAGTAATGAAATATGAAAAAAAATTTTCGAAAGGAACATTTTTATAAAAAAAATATGGCGTTTACGCCACTTTCAAAACAAACAAGTTTGCAGATACATTTCATTAGGGACGCTCAATGTATTTTGTGAAATTTTTGTTAGAAAATTAAAATTTGTTTAAATACTATGGCATTATACCACAAGTTAGGTATGAATATGTTTACGCCGAAGCAATTTTTAAGACGCAATAGTGTTAATGACATTCATTTCACAATGCTGACCGTCTCTAATTACTGATTAATTTCACTAATCAAAACAACAAAATTCGTTAAACTCGTTTGATAAACAATTCTGCTCGTCATGCCTGCCTTACGCATTACAACAAAAAATAACGTCTGAAAACGTAGGGAAGTAGAGCCACACGTATCTTATGTGACTGTGTGGGGTGGGAGGTTTTCTAAAAATAATAAACAAATTCATTGACTAAATGATAAGATTCTTTTATTTTCAACCAAATATTAAGCAGATATTGTTGTTTTTAAGTTCTAAAAAATGTATACAAAAAATAGTTGTTGCAATGGTGAGTAATGTCACATATTCGATAAACAAATTAAAAGTTCAAAATAACGAACCAGTCCTTTTTTCAAAATTAACGACATTTTAACAGAAACACTACTAAACTAACGTACAGTTTAAATACTAAATTAAGTCGCCGTTTTCATTGACTTTAATTACTTTAACACAGTTGCTGTTCTCGGCAAGAACTTGGTCGAATGACTTTCCTTTCATGTTGGCAAACCATCCCACATTATCAATAATCAAATGATTTACAGAACATCCATCGCATTGCAGGATCACAACCCCACTCTTATATGCTTCTTCCGAAACCTGTTTGCTATTTCGAGTGTTACACAGTTTACAGCGATATACTATATCGAGTTTACGTGCCATCCGACGATAATTCTTCAAGGTAGTCGGTGAAATGGATCCGCAGGAGGAGGTGGTTGAAGTGGTAAGTTTTTTGCCCGTAAACACCGTAGCATCCAAAATAGTCTTTGGTATTAGCAGCGGTTCTTTTGGCCTCCTTCGTTCTGTCTTGTGGATGTCAGCTGCTGGTGTTGTGCTTGGGGTGGCATTATCCACAGGTTGTGTGATATTAATGAGTGCGTTCTGTCCATTTTGCCGGAGGTAGTTAAGTGTACGCGAACTCGAACTAAATATGTTACGCAATGTATTCATAGCTTATTTTCAGTTTACAAATACATTGGGTTTGCAATACTTTTTTAACTATTATTTAAAATCTAAGTGAAATTTTCTATTTTCAATCTTCACGTTTCAGCAAGCCTCCTTCTAGAGTACCTCTTTCGCAAAAAACAAACAAACGAAGTCCGACTGGATTTTGAATGCTTGGAAAGAATTCACGCAGATGTCATTTTACAGCTGATTGTGATAAGAACATTGTTGCCATGGCATAGTAATATAAAACAATCACGTTGTTTTTTAAGGCCGGGTTAAGCATCGAAACCGTAAATAAATTTAGCGCAGCCGTAACGTTGCCCGCTGGAGCAATTACCCAAAACTTGAAAAACGTGCCGCATGACTAGGGATGTCGATCGGGAAATCCCGATCACGTAAATCTCGGGATTTCTCGATCCCGTAAATCCAGAGATTTCCTGATCCCGATTTCTATTAGAATGGTGTTATGGCTGTATAATTAATAGTTTTCTAATTTACATTGTCATATCCACTCGTTCTCAGTTCGGTAGATGTCATTTCAACATGTTAATTCTTTGTATGTATATCGTCACCCGGTTGCGAGAATTTTGTTCGATAAAGGAAATAATTTAGGTTTGAAGTCCCATAAATGTAACTGTGGAAGCGCTATGGTCAAATCATACGAACATTTAATAGCTCATAACTTTAATACCAGAAATGTCTTTGAGGTATTCAAGCCCGAAGACAATTTCCCCACAACTTCTGTAGGAATCATCTAAAAGTTTTAGACAAATTTAGCAATGACTATAAACAAAATAAAATTCTTTAACGTCCCTGGTCCCACAAATCGAACATTCCATATTATATAACTTAGAAAGTATAGGGTTCACTTTAGTCTGTTTGCTCTACTGAAATTATCTTACTAGTTTTCAGTTCCTTTACGTGCATATTTTCTCAAAAACATCCAGTATTAAGTGAAAAAATTAACAATATACCTGTGTGAGATGCCTATAAATCAAACACGACTTGTTCCTTTAAGAGGTAGATAAGAACTAAAAGCTTTTATTTCATTTCATTCGTACAAAGGATAGGCAAGTATGTAAATGTCATCTGACATATTACACATCTTCCCTTTTAAGTAAATGTTATATAAACGTTAGATATTTAGTTATATATTTAAGAACTCACAATTTAAGTTATGAGAGTATTTAAAGATCATAATTCAAATACACTATAGTTCATTATACATATGTAGTTATAATTCAAAATACACTACTCGGAATCAATTATTCAAATTCAAATTCCAGAATGTATGAGTCATATCTGACAGGGGGTCTGATCAACCGTCCGCTTCTCGATCGTATATCAGCTTCTGTTCTGTTTAGTTCTAGCATCTCCTTGGCTGTGTGCTTCTTGTATACTATCATCTCTCTCTGGAATGTTTGGCTCATTGTTTTCTTGGTTATTTGGTCTGACTGATGTACGAAGCACCAAACTATTTCGTGAATGGTTATCTTTCCCCATTTTATTAAGATGTTCGCAGTTCTTACCCAATACGATCTCGGTGTATTTGCCTTTGACTCCACTCTACCCAATTGTTGTAGGTCTCTGACCCATACTTCTGACCCGTCTACTAAGTCATTTCGTCTACTAAGTCATTTCGAATTTTCCCAAGTACTGTACCATTCCCAGAAAACGTCGTAATTCGGTTATGTTATTGGGCTTCACATACTCCAGTATTGCTTTTATCTTTGTGTCATCTGGATGAATGCCTTTTGGGTCTATTCGGTGCCCCAAAAATTTTACTGTGGTAATCCCAACGCATTTATTTTTATTCAACGTTACCCCGGCGTCAGACAGCCTTTTCAAAACTTTCCGCAAATTAACGTCGTGTTCTTTCATAGTCATTCCGTAAACAAGTATGTCGTCAGATTGACAAACAACCCCTTCCTGGTCTTCTAAGATGCGCTGGAACTGTTTTTGGAATACCTCCGGTTCCGATGAGATACCAAAAGGTAACCGACGAAAACAATATCTGTCAAATGGTGTTATAAAAGTTGTAAGGTACTGAGATTTTTCCGACAGCCTTATCTGCCAAAATCCATTTTTTGTATCCATCTTCGTAAAATATTTGGCATCCGATAGCTGAGCTAACGTGTGGTCTGCCATTGGCATCGGCTGTAGTTCCCTCTCTATGCATTCATTTAGCTTTGACAGATCAACACATGGGCGTATATCTCCATTTGGTTTGGAGCTATTACTAAAGGCGCACAACACTTTGTCGGTTTATCAACCCTCTTTATGACTTCCAGACTCACCATCTCCGATAATTTGTCCTTTAATTTAGACATCAATGGAATGGGCACTCTGCGTGCAGCATGAATCGCATAGGGTTTGTGTTGCTCTTTCATTTTAATATCATACACGTATTCTAAACAACCTAAATTATCAAACAAATTCGGATACTCGTTTTCTATGTTGACAGTCGATTTTTGTTCGATATTGTTTATGCTGCTGATGAATTTTAACCGTTCACAAGTTCCGAGTGATAATAATGCATTTTTAATATCGTCCACGATGTAAACATTGCTAACACATTTGTGAAAATCATTTTCAATATTTAGTTTGCACAGGCCTTTCACCTTCAAGTTTTCTCCGGAAGGGCCTGATAATTTTTTGTTAGCTTTTACGATTTTCATCTGCGGCCACTTCTTCTTAAACAACTTCGTTGGCAGAACATCTATTAAAACTTCAATAGGTTTGCTGTTTATTTTTACAACCTCACACCACCTATTGGCGTTCTTTCATGTGTGCGTACAGTGTCTATAGCTTTTTCTAGTGTCAGTTCTGCTTCACATTGCATTCTGTCAGAAAGCCTTTTATCTCTAATACCAACAACAATTCGATCTCTGATCATTTCGTCTCGCAATTCGCCATATTTGCAATTACTTGCCAAATTGTGCAATGACGTAATGAAGTCATCAACCAACTCCCCCTCCAACTGGACTCGAGTGTTGAATCTGGCCCTTTCGTATATCACATTAATCCGGACAACAAAGTATTTCTCCAGAGCACTAGTGACTTTTATAGTCGGCCTTTTCATGCGCCTTTAAAGGCAGTGCCAATAATATATCATCTGCTTGCTCACCCATCATATATATTAGAGAATTCACTTGCTCCTCTTCTGGCTGCTTGTTTAGTCTCGTTGCTATACGGTAGCGGTCAAAACGTCTAAGCCATTTGGTCCACTGTGCCGGGTTACTAAAATCAAATTTATCCGGTGGGGTCATTTGGAAACTACTATGTCCCACCACAACCTGTTGTGATGAGTTTCCCTCCTCTGTCATTTTGTTGCTGTTTTATTTTTTTCCTTTATTGCTTTATTCTGATCCCATCGCTGCCACCATGTGTGAGATGCCTATAAATCAAACACGACTTGTTCCTTTAAGAGGTAGATAAGAACTAAAAGCTTTTATTTCATTTCATTCGTACAAAGGATAGGCAAGTATGTAAATGTCATCTGACATATTACACAATACCTTCTAGTTTGTTACATTTTCTTAAGTTATTTTTATATCCAAAAGCTGCTATGTTAAAACCCCAATTTTTCAGGATAGCAAAAAACTGCAGAATTTTTTTTGCGATGCTTTTTACTTGATATGAATTATGTATAGGCACTAGTATAATAGGCATGTTTTCATTACAAGCTAGCAATTTTAGTTTAGCACTTTGCAACGAAAACAACTGACTTCCACTAACTGGCACATAAGCAATAAGTGGCGGATTTTCACTATCTGGTAGCAATGGTGTCATGAGTTTCGAAGAAATTCGTGAAAAGTATTTATAAAACATATGTATATTTACTATTCTATATTCAATTGTTTACAATCTTTTTGCAAATATTAAAATAATTTCCCATTTTTGTTCTTCTTCTTCCCGTTAATTCACAATAATTGATAAAATCTCTCCAAAAATGTGATGCCATATTGCTAAATATAGGGTGCCCAATCTGGCAACATCATACTCGATTAAGACAGGAACACAAGCACCAAACTTCATCGGGAACTAATAGTGCTTAGCTCCCCATACAAATTAAGCACTTATGGTGTAACGAAAACACGCCTAATATATAACTTCGAATTCCTAATGCATATCGTATTAAAATGATCGCGAAATAATAAAATTCAACAGCATTTTCCTTTCCTGAAAAATTGGGTTTTTTAATATAGCAGTGCTGGATATGCCATCGATATGAATTCTGTTTTTTTAGATGTATTGGAAATAAATGTTATCTCAACATTCTTTATACGAAGAAAAAGTTAGGGCCTTATTCATAAAAAGTTAAAGAAGGTTTGAGGAACACTTTAGCAGAGGCGGATGAATCTGCTGAAGTTTTATTTGAACGGTACGTTTTCCTGCATTTGCAAACAAAATCAGATATAATCAAACTTTGACACTTGCTTGGAAAAAATTGCTTCGTGTGAACTGATTTCCATATCGCACCTATTCAACAAAAGGGTAACAATTAAAAATGAAAAAAATATACTGGAGCCCAAAAACTGTTCCCGTAAATTTTTATTTCAACAAATTAATATTAGCGGAAATATATCATTTGAAGATAATACAATTAAGAAGATATTTCACATCATTTTTGACAAATTTTGGGCGTTACGGTTACGTTTGCCTAACCCAGCCATTATTAACTAACCGGAACATTCGTTTTTCAAAGCCGGTTGATTTTTTAATGTTTTTCTGTGTGCAGTAAACAAAAAACAGCTGATTTCGTATAACAACTACTTAACCTAGCAACTAGTAACCCAAGCAATAGAAATGCATTTAAGTAAATTATTGCATTGGACCCAGCTTAATAAATTTGCCTTTGGGCACAGAGTTCTAAGAAGTTCCAGCAATTTTAGAAGGCCTCAGTTAATTACAAAAAGAGATCAACTAGCCGATGTTAAAGCGAGTTACTTCCACAACCGCGAAGAGCTGACAAATTTAGAATGGCAAAACTTGAGGGAATTATTAATGAAAAATTACAGGCACATCAACCAACATAACGTCGACGCAATTATAGTTGGTATCTGTAATGATTCTCAACAGTTACTACTGGCTAAGAGCTACATTAAACACCTGAGAGACCATGGTATTGAACCCAACAATGCTACTCAAGGGAAATTGCTGCGAATTTACAATAGTGTCTACCATTCGCGGGGAGGCAGTGAAGACTCCTTAACGGAGGACGAGCAAAGTGAAATATTGGAAATTTATGAATATATTCGAAAAAAACACGATCTGCTAGATTCGATGTCATGCGAAAATCTTATACATGGCTTGGTGGCAACAAAGAAGTGGAAGGATGGTGTAGAGTTAATGGAAATGATGAAATTGACGGCATCGCCCTCTATAACGGCCTTTAATGAAATGGTGATCAAAGCCTTTCGCATGCAAGACATGACATTAGGTTGGACATTGTTGCAGCAAATGTTGGAACACCACAAACAGCCGAGATGTGAGATTTTTCAAACGTATCTCGATGTAATCGCTGGCGATATTAAAACACTGCCTTTAGAGATGGAAAAACTTTTGGAATTTTTAAAAACATACGATGTCGTTGTTACGGAGAAGACGGCAAGATCAATTTGTAATATTTCCTCGAAACATCCCAAATTGATGAATGTCACTTTAACGAACTTGGAACGATTTGGCAAATGTTCATCTTGTGGCATACACCTGGAAAATGTCTCACTATCCGACGCCGAGTTTCAAAAATTACACGATTCGTTTTTGGATAAAGTCTTGATACGCAATGACGTCTTTCAAAAGTCGACGCCAGAGGAAGTTAAGCGTTTTCGTGAATATACTAGTAGGACGGGACCATATGATTGTGTTGTGGATGGGCTCAATGTAGCCTATTCGATGGGCAGTAAAAAACCACCACAGGCATATGCAAATTTGGTAAGAGGTCTTCTTTTCATTACAAATATTTGTATATGTACCTATATGCGTATTTCTTTCTCAAGTGTCACAGGTCAAAAATTAGATCTTTCTCAAATTCTCAGAAAATGTTGCCCTAGATAAAAAAAAATAAATAAAAAATGGTGGAAGGGGGCGAGGGGGAGATTTTTGGTGAAAATTTTCATTTATTATAATGTAACTTCTGAACAAATTCGTCCCCACTCCAAAATATACATCATCGGTAGAATACATATGGACCATTTTTTTAAAAAATTTAAGGAAAACAAATTAGATTTGGTGAAGATTTTTAGTTTTTATAATGTAACTTATGAACCAAAGTCGTCCCCACTCCAAAATTTACATCATCGGTACAATACATATGAACCATTTTTTATGAAAAATTTAAGGAAAAAATGGATCGATTCTGACATATCGCTATTTATATTTTTATTTCCGCGAAGTGGACAAAATAAATATTTTTTATGGAGAGTGCACGGAAAATCGTTTAAGAAAAAATAATATTTTCAAATTCTTAAAATCAACATAAAAATCCGAATAAAAAAAACATGTTACTGAACTTTGACCTCGCCCCTGCCTCCAATTTTCATTTAATATTTTTTAATATTGACAAGGGTCAAATTTTTTGAAAATTTGAGATAGGTTTAGTTTTTGACCTGTGACACTCGAGAAAGAACTACCCATATAATATGTCAAGATGTGTTTTTACATCGCAAAAATGTACCTTCCGAAACATGTCTTGATAATCTAATTTTGTATTACTTATAAGAACATTTTCTTTCGTTTTGTAAAAAAATTAACAATTGTCTATCAATAAGTTAGCCTAAAACAACAGCTTTTGATTTGTCACTAGCATATTCTCCTGGCTCTACACCATCTGTGCCTCTATTATGTATTATAGAATGCAAAGTTTTTTAAAAACGGCTAAGCAAATACAATTACTTGACAGCTCAGCTCCTCATAGCCATACTTCCATTCTAAAACATGCTAAGTCGACTTACCATGTTTTTAGGGAGATTGCATTTTTAACTTCTAAATATTCCAAATTATATTCAGTCAAAATTTGGTGTTTATCCGTCAACCCAAATTAAAAGTTATTCACAAATCAGTACTGGTCATTCGATTTCCATTACAAAGGAGGTATCATGGATGCGATTATTCAGCGAGGTTTTAGCTTGGAACAAAATATAGGCCAAATGGCCGCCGCGACCTCGGCGGCACACCTCCATCCGAGGCATAATTGAGGTTCTATGCCGTTAATGTGCCCAATTATCTCATCCTTTAGCTCTTGAATTGTTGCTGGCTTATCGACGTACACCTTTTCTTTCAAATAACCCCAAAGAAAGAAGTCCAACGGTGTCAAATCACATGATCTAGGCGGCCAATTGACATTGCCACGACGTGAGAAAACACGGCCATTGAATTTGTTGCGCAAAAGAGCCATTGTTGCGTTAGCTGTGTGGCAAGTGGCACCGTCCTGTTGAAACCACATATTGTCCACATCCATATCTTCCACTTCGGGCCATAAAAAGTTCGATATCATCTCACGATAGCGAACCCCATTCACAGTAACTGCCTGACCGGCCTCATTTCTAAGAAGTATGGCCCGATGACGTCGCCGGCCCATAAGCCGCACAAAACGAACTGGGCGAGCATGCACAGGTGTTTCCACTTCTCCTACAGACCCGGTTTGCCGAAATTTGCGCACAATTCTCCCGATTGTGGACACATTTGGTCGATTATGCTGATCAAAAAAACGTCACGAAGTGCATGAAATGCATTTTGTTTTGAACGCCCATTTTCGTAAAAGGCTTAAAAAACTTTAACGCGTTGCTCGATTGTGTATCTTTCCATGGTTCAAATTGAGTTAGTCTGAAATTGAGAAATGTCAAATGAAATGCAGAAAAAAACTTGACTTTTAGGTGTGGTTCACATTCAATATCGGCCCTTACAATTTAACCACCCTTTATTACAATTGAAAAATATGACAGTTTTTAACAATACCGTCAACATCCAAAACCAAATTTGGTGGTTCGCTTTCTTAGTTCTAGGTCGACCTATTCCACGAATATCAGCCCATAAGTAAGCAATTTGTTAATAATTTGACTACAGCGCCACCTATTGGATCAAGATACAGTTACGCATATTCACATTGACAATATAAATATAATGTGTAAAAATAACCTCAATCGTTCAAGCCGTTTATAAGCTACTCTAGTCCAGCCGAAGAATCTAAAATTCTATATAAAAATATACAAGACAAAATATAATATTGACTCACTTATATTGCTACATCTTTTAGGTCCATCAAGGTTACATTCTGAGTTGTTCATAGTCAGTTCATAATACCATAAAAATCAAGGACATGAATTGATACTTTTTCAGCATATTCAAGAATTAAGGATATATACCATATGTTCACATCATTCCATCAAAAAGACATAAATATTTCATTCCGCAACATTTAAGAGTAGCAGAGCTTTTCATTGGTATTAACATCTCCAAAATACGTGACGCGTTTAATAAGATATGGTTAACTTAACAAATGGTAATTTTGAGAAAAATCCTTGAGATATGTAACTTTAGGGTTCTGTACCACAAAAATTGCAATGAATTTTGACACACACATTTGATACACTTTTCGATACCTCCATTCTAAAACATGCAAAATCGACTTAGCTTGTTTTAGAGAGATTGCATTTTTAATTTCCAAATATTTCAAATTATATTCAGTCAAAATTTCGTGTTTATCCGTCAACCCAATCAAAAGTTATTCACCAAACAGTTCAGGTCAATCGATTTGCATTATAAAGGAATTCCACACAAATGTAAAAAATTCATCAAACTTAAATCGCCTCTCCAGAAAAACTACCTTTTTGCCCTTAGCATAGTTTAGAATGGAGGTATCGATTTGTATAATGATTGTGCCAAATTTTATTAAAATCAAAAGGGGTAATTTTTCAAATGTTTGTTTTTGATTCATTTGCTTTGCAATTAACCTACTTCTAAAATATTCTTCCCACATATAATCGTGTCCATTGATATCACTGCATACAATTAGTTCTTTGTTATTTCCGTTTGCCGCTCGTACCAGTGATTTCAATACACAGGGTGGGGTCTTAGTGTCATGTGCCATATAAACGGAGGCCAACCAAACATGAAGTTTTCTAACTTAAAGCTGGCTGCTACTATGTGAATCTCTGCTCCTTCACTCGGAGACCCCTTTGGATCCATTGTGATTCCCTTCTTTTTGGCCTATTGCTGAGTTCGATCTGAGGATGGGGGGAAATGAAGAAGGATTATAAAAAGTAAATAGTAAGGACTGCAGAAGTAAGAAATGTGAAGTATGAAAGGAGATGTAAGGTTCAATGGAAAGAATAGAAATGGGCATAACAAAGGAAGGAGCATAGAATGCTCACACACACATACTGGCTGCGATCCTGACTATCCTTGATAAATAGCAATGTAAGGAGTAGCGCACTCAACCCCAGTCTATATATAAGAGCAGAGTGTTAATTATTATATAATTTTATTTAAAACTGACTTTCAAGGTCTAAGTTTTAATGCAAATAAAAGATTATTTATTTAATTTTTTTGCATCTGACGTTTCGCTGGGATTTTTCCAGCATCTTTTAGGGATGATTATTTTATTGGATATTTAATTATTAGATTTACGTTGATAAATTAGCGTCTTAGTAACACAGTGTCTTATACACATATATAACTATAAAATTATCCTTATGTTCATAATATACTATTACTACTCGACAATTATTGCGAGTAGTAACTAGTAAATATTTTTTCGCTCTTATTTCACCCTCTAACTTACCTAGTTCTAAAGTACTAGGAAGACGTAGAGTGTAAAGAGCAGTTAATTCTCAATTCTTTCTTTAATTTATTGCCATTTTTATCTTCTTAGTGTGATTTATGACCCTTAAAGGAGCTTACAAATTCTTGTTCATGGCATTGTTTTTGCTTTTATAATTTTGTTTTGAATTTTTAATGTTTAATATATTTTTACGGTAGAGTAGCTACTATAAAGTAGCAACCTGCAATTGTTATTATTACTTAATTTAATAGATATTAAGTTATACATATATTTAGTACTAGTTACGTTTTTTCGATGTAGTAGCAACTCTAATTATATACGTAAACAAATTTTTCTTTGAAGAATATTGTAAATTACCTTTAATTGACCTACAGGCTTTAAATTACATTAATAAAAAAATTAAATGAAAAACTGCACAACATAAAACACAAAATTTAAAAAATAATTGCAAATATAATCAAAAACTTAAAAACGAATATCACAGAGCAATTGCCTACGTTCTATTTCACATTTAAAATTCGACTCAAAAATTAACTCTCAAAATTACTTCATTTGGAATAAAAAACCGTACCCGCATCATGTTGGGAGTCCACACAATTTATTGACCGCAACGTCGTTGTGACCACTGCGGCGAAGTACATCATCAGACAAATGTTATTGTTTTTTCTGGTTCACATAATACCACCTAAACCAGGGGCCAAATCACGGCATTCGATATCGAGAACTTTTCGATCATTAAAATTTGTGGATAACTTTGTACTCTTTTAACGATAATAAAAACCACATTTAGATATCAAAGGTCTCGACATCGAATGACGTAATTTGGTCCACGTAGAACTCAACGATTAGACTGTTTAAAGGTCATTTAGTGTAGATCTTTAATCATTTAATTTAAAACTAATATTGTTTGCTGTCTCTGCCTCTGTCTCAATGATTTTGTTTGCTTCCAGTTGGCTGCTGTCGTAAAATATTTCAAAAATATGAATAAACATGTTTTGGTTTTGGGACGCAAGCATATGGATAATTGGCCCAAAAAGACTATGCAGTATGTAAAGGAAAACGCTGCTATGTTTCTAGCAAATGATCTGTAAGTTGGTGTTATTAATATGGATTAGATCGAGATTTGATATTATTTTATTATATTTTATATGTTCTTTTCATACGTTGTAGTTCTCAAGATGATCCGTTCTTGCTATATGCGACATTAAAAAGTGGCCAAACAACGGACTTCTTTTCGCGCGACTACATGAGACAACATGCGTTTCTACTTGGCCCCGATCTAAAGGGGATTTTTCGGCGGTGGCAACAAGAGCACCAGTATTCCTTAATTACCCAGACGGCTAGCGGCAAAATAGTTGTTAAGGAACCAATAAGGCATTTAATATGTGCACACAAAGTTGAAGATCGTTGGCATGTACCCTATAAAAAAGAATACGAGCAACATGTACCTGACACTTTTCATATTCCTGAATACTGGATGTGTATAAAAATATTTTAGAAATAAATTAAGACATTTGTTGATTTTTAAATCATCTTTTTTATTGCGATTGTAACATCAAAATTTTATTTTGCGATCTCGCCTGTTTAAAAATTTACAAAATTTGTTGCGTAATGGCCAGTGAACATGCCGAAGATTGGGATTGGGATCAACCCATACCATCTCGCGAAGAAGTCGATGAAAGCAATGATAGTCAGACATACGAAACACGTCGTCATAATGAAAATATGGAAAAATTAAAAGCGTATGTTGAGCAAATGGCATATGTCCCTATTAAACCTCCGCTCGCAAGTGCTTATACAGAAAATTTGGCAAAACCTAGGAGAAGAAATGTAATTACTACTGCTGAGGACTACAGTAATGTCGTGGAACCTAGGGAACGGGGGGATCGACTCAAACGATTAGCAAGGAAATATACCACAATTACCACAGAGTATGCGTTAACATTATATATTATTTTTACAGACTTATGTATGTGTATCGACCCTATCCAACGTATTTCTTCCACAGGGAACTGGAAAAGACCATAAGAGCAAATAAAACAGAAGATACACAGAGGGAGAATACGTTAAAGCTTAAACATGAAATTTACTACGAAATGCTCGATAAATTAGAAAGTCAATGCCGTTCGCAGTATTTGCATGTCTTGATCAACAAATTCTCGAATTTTGTATCCAAGTTGGCAACTACAATGCACATACCTCCCAATTTAGTAGATCCATATGCTCGTATGCAACGCGGCATATTTTGCAATATTTTATTAGCCATTGGTGTGCAACCCAGCAGTCAAGCTGCAATCTACTACAACACTAAGGAAGGTAGTGAATATGAAGAGTGTCATAGACTTTCGCATGCTATTCTCAGTTTGATCATAAAGGCTTTGGATGCCGCATCAACACGCAACTCTGATAATACGGAGCCCATTGAAGTGGGATTCGAGATGGACAATTATATTAAAGATCGAATGATGTGTGCGGCTGAAAAGAAGGTTCAAGCTATAGCCAAGTCAAAGAGACAAGGAGGCGAAAACTCACCGAATTTAAGAGCTTTTTACGAAAAATGTAGCCATGAACATTATAGACCATGCAAATAAGATAAATGCAGACACTACAAATGTACAAACAAACATTTACTCAAATTTATAGAAATTACCCAATTCAGAATAAGAAAAATGCATACAATGAAAAAATGTTCTTCACTGTGTATCATTACACCCACTGTGGTACAATATGGTTTTGTGTAATTGTTTGAAATATCTTTAGGTAATCGCCATTATAGTAAATTAAATTCCACACGGAATTTGTTCTCTAAATTACGATCACCAACTGGTTCGTCTTATGTGTTAGTTTAGGTTAGGGTGGCAGCCGTATTTTTTTTTACAAGCTCACATAGACCAGTTTAGGTCCTTAGTTTTACCACGGGCTGAAATGCCCCTCATCGAAACCAACCTTTTTGATATACAAATTTACCGATAGTACGAATATCGGCACTGGAAAGGTCTGTTAGGCTGCCTAGATGTCCAGTCGTCCTTTACTCAGAGCGGGGCAGTCGCATAGCAAGTGCTCAATGCTCTCCACTTCTTCCTCATCTCCACAGCTTCTGCAGAAGTCATTAGAGTCAACACCCAATCTTTTGGCGTGTTCGCCGATCAAGCGGTGACCCGTCAGAACTGATACTAACGTAGACAATCTTTGCCTCTCTAGTGCGAGGAGATATTTTGATCTTTTCAGGTCATACCTTGGACAGATTTGTCTAGCTACCCTACAGGTGCCGATTTGTGTCCATCTTTCGTTGGACTGCCTGATTGTCTCTTGCCTAAGCCAAAGCTTGCACGTGGATAGTGGCTCACCAATATATGCAAATTCTTCGAGAATTTGTAATGTCCTGTGCCCAGGCATGAGGTGTATATTAAACTGCTCAGCCATCTCGTTAAGAGATCTGCGGCAGTCGAGGGCTGTTTGTGAATTTAGGGATGTTGCCTCCAGAGAAATGATGGCAGCCTGGCTGTCCGAGTAAATGACAACGCCAGTGTTGGTTACTATGTTGCGACTCAGCCACTTCCCATATTGCCATTATGTCGGCTTGATAGACACTACAGGTATCTGGAAGTCTGTGAGCTATATCCAAACTAACTACTTCACAGAGTACTACGAAGCCAACCTTTTCATCAAGCTTCGAATCATCCGTGTAAAAGTGGAGTTGGTTTCCATTACCTGGTATTCTGCCAACCCATTCATCTCTGGCGGGAATCATAGTGATGTAATTTCTCTCGAAGGCGAAGGTGGTATATAGTCCACTCGGTCGGTTACAATAGCACTACACTTTGATATCCTCATGCGACCGTAGTTCTTGTACCTCCACATTGGTAGGCAGTTTAATCATATTGCCGCTTTAGTTGCAACTTCTCTCGCCACAATATTAATCGACAGTACGAGTATATAGAGTAAGGCTTGTAGAGACTCGGTCGCAGTAGTCCTTAAGGCTCCGCTTATTCTCAGGCAGGCTGTTCTCTGAACCTTTGTTAGAACGTTGGTGATGGTTAGTTTGTCAGTTGCCGTCCACCATACCACAATGCCGTATAACAGTATTGGACGAACTACTGCTATATACATATATCCATTGGATGATTTTAGAAGAGCTTAGAAAGGCGCAAAGACGCTCTTGGTATACCTTCTGTGGCGAAGTGAAAAAGGTCTCCGACGCCGCAAGGCTGAGGAAAATACTATCAGCTTCACCCTGAACAGTGGGTTACTTGCAGGATGAGGCAAATAATTGGACCAAAAACAGCGAGCAGTCGCTGAATGTACTGCTCGACACACATTTCCCGGGGAACTCACCAACAGAACCCGAAGATCAGCAAGACCAACAAGAATGCGAGTGGACTGCGAGCGTTGCTAGCTTGTTGACCGCGATCCTACAGCCTTTTTGCAGGAATATAAGGCGGCGTTGGCCTTCCTTACACGTTTCAATACGTTAAGTCTTGATTTATACGAGGTGGAGGGTCCACATGTGGGATATTATTCATCCTAGTAAAGAGAACCAATTCTGTCTTGTTTGGGTTTACGCCCAAACCGCTGCTTCTGGCCCATCTAGCCAATTTGTTCGAGCCACCTGTAGGATGTCTCTGAGAACGTTTACGAATTTGCCACTAGTTTAACCCTTGTACCTTGTTTTTGGACAGGCTTCTTCAAGGGAACTATTGAATGATGTGGTGATATGCTCGACCAGATTATCCAGACCGGCTTTGTCATTCGGTTCGTATAGAAGTTTGGAGTTGAGGACTTTCTTGAAATTCATCTCATACAGGTGCCACTTTGTCTTCCTCACTGTTTTTTGTCTTTGTCTTCAGCTGTTTTTCGCATAGAAGTCAAGCGAAGGTTAACGTTCGACTTCGTGGGTCAGGCGGCTAGTTTTTAGAAAAATTGTATTGATTTACATACGCCCATGTGATGACAATCGCATGAGTTCAAATCGCAAAATTTTCCCCTTCAATTTTAATGTCCTTCGAAATTAAATATAAATAAAATGCACACATGGGTGTCCTTATTTTTTACTGTAATTAATAATTTGATTTTAATAAATCCAAATTGTTGTGCTAAAAAAGAATTCAGAACATGCATTTTGCGACTTGAAATCAAAATCGCCAATTTTAGGGGAAATGCGATTGCCATCACATGGGCGATAGCTATTGATTTAAAGCTACACGGTGTATTACTTCTGTCTGTATGTTTCAAGGACGTTGCGTATTTAAATTTGTGAAAACAGGTTCAGATTTCAATTCAACACCGATATGCATGTTTTTCCGATTGTCCAGCGATAAAGGAGCTGTATTTTCCAAGAACAAAAACTGTCAAATAGAAACAAGTAAGGAAAGACAAAAGTCAAAGGCGGAGCCGACTATATGATACCCTACACCATCTTGATAGAGAAGAATAAGCACGCATCGTACTATCACTAAGATGTCAAACCGGAAGGAACATATACATGGGGGCTATATCCTCATCTGAACAGAGTTCCACTCAATTTAGTAGTCTTTTTTAAAGGGTGAAGAGATTTGTCTCAGCCAATTTTTAAAATACGCCAATTTTTACCTCGATCTGGTGAAAAATACGCCCTAATTTCCCAATTTCAATTGGGATCATCCCTGTGATAAAAAAGTGCGCTGTCCTAAATTTCATCACAATCAAACCATAATTACGACCTGTACTTTAATTACAATGACACATCTGCGGTCGGACGGACGGAAATGGTTCAATCGACTCAGGAAGTGATTTCAAGACGAGCGGTAAATAAACGATGGGTATATATCTTCTCATTTTAGGTGTTACAAACTCATAATACCCTGGACCACAGTGTGGTGTAGGATACAAAAATCTGCCCACATGTGCATGCATCTCCTGATCTTTGATATCCTGATGGGTTATAAAGGGTGGGCCATTTAAAATTTTAAATTTGAATCGGCTAAAAAAAGTGCTGATAAATATTTCAAATTTCTGGTTTTATTGGAAAGGTTGAACTTTGTCATTTAGTAATGGAACACAATATCATTCATATGACTACGACGACTGGCTCGGCAAATTAAGAATATTAGGGATGGACTCAGGTACGTGTGGGCCATTTAAAATTTGAATCGGCTATAAAACAGTACTGGTAATTATTTTCAAATTTCTGTTTTTACTAGCTGACCCCAGCAGACGTTGTCATGTCATTTCTTTTCGGCATGTATTGGTTTGTTTTTCATTCAAAAATGCATATAATCCGAGTTTCAGAAAAAAATCAGAAAAAAATCAGCAAAAAAATTATTTTGGACATAAGTCCACTACAGCGCCATCTACTTGTTACAATCTATTATCAAGACAAACCACACATACATTTTAAATTTCAGTTGAATCGGAAAATAAATAATTCTAAAACACAGATGACCCCGAACTGAACCTAATGTGGAATTTTAAGCCCTTCGTTCTTATAGTTTCAGATATCATGCGTTACTAACAAACTTACAAAGGATTTTATATATAAAGATTGGAAAGGTTGAACTTTGTCATTTAATAATGGCCTTGTTAGTAAGTGCCATAATGGCCTTGTTAGTAAGTGCAATAATGGCTTTGTTAGTAAGTGCCATAATGGCCTTGTTATAATGGCCTTGTTAGTAAGTACCATAATGGCCTTGTTAGTAAGTGCCATAATGGCCTTGTTAGTAAGTGCCGTAATGGCCTTGTTAGTAAGTGCCATAATGGCCTTGTTAGTAATTGACATAATGGCCTTGATTGTAAGTGCCATAATGTGCCAATTTTAATTTCTAATAGTTCACCGGCAATGGCTTCGTTTTGTGTCTGAATTTCTTTCCGAACTTCGGCCAAATGGAAGCCGCGACCTCGGCGGCACACCTCCATCGGATCAACCCAATTTTTCAGTACATTTTCGATTGTTTCGGGTCAAATCTCTTCAGTGGCACCTTCGATTATATGTTTCAACGCTTCAGTTGTCTCTGGATGCTTTGTGTAAAATTTATCCTTAATGGCTCCCTACAGAAAATAATCCAAAGGGCGTAAATCACAAGTCAAAGTAATCGGTAGTTCAAATTTTAAATGGCCCACGCATTAGAAGCCTAATTTTCCAACCGATCCATATGTTTTGTGAAACATAAAATAGAGCAGTTTCTTGGTCCAAGAACGAAACGAACTGTGAGTTTTAACGTTTCGTTTCAGATTTAGAAATCGCAAAAATTTAGGATTGAGATTAATCTAGCAAGAATAGTGAAATAAAACTAGATAAAATACGGTATTTATGAAGAAATCCACCAGTAGATTTAGTTCGATTTAACTTTCATTTCATTTCATTTATTTCGTACAAACTTGTAATTCAAAGCCGTCTGGCCAATTAAACATAAATTACAATATGCATATAACTAAGCTTTTTAACCAAGGGTAAAAAACTACTCATTGGTAAATAATGATATGTTGATTTGTTTAAACCTAATTAATATATAAGGAATAAATAATATAAATACAGATTGGGTATACAGAAAAGTATTTAGGATAACTAAATAGCTACTCAGTTTGTAAAATCCTAATATAAGGAAAAATGTATAAAGTGTTCCATAAAATAGAAACATAATTTAAAGATTTTTTTACGTAGCTTTAATTAAGCGCAATTTTGCATAACAACAAATAAAAATGTTATTGAAAGTGGTGAAGTAGCCTATTGAAGAGTGTAGGGAGCGAAATGCTAAAATTTTTCATGTCATTGGGTAATGAATTGTAAAGTCGTGCTACTCTTACTAGAAACGATTCATTCATTAGGTGGACAACCCTAGGAATAAGCAATTGATTTCTCCTAGTTGAATTGCAAAATACCATCGATTGGCACAAAAAAAGAGGAGACCGACTTTTAATCAGTTTATAAAAAAACAGAAGTAAGCGTAAATTTACAAATGCATCAAAATTACAGCCCAACAATTTCGTTACATAGGGCGTCACATGAACACGCCGGTTCAGTCCATATACATACCTCGCCACCCTATTTACAGCCAGATGTACTAAATGCATGTTACCCTGTATAGTGCCAGAATACACTTCTAAACAGTATAGAACTATGGGTAATAGCAAACCATGTGCCAGCCTCTCTTTAACAAAAAGAGGCAAAGACAAATCGGTACCATAAAGATTTTTTAGCGAAAAATTTATTCTAGAAATTAGCATATTAATATGCTGTCCAAAACTCAATTTATCGTCTAGCTTGACACCCAAGCACTGTAACTCACGGACAAATTCAATATCTATACCATTGTATCTAACGTGGATATTGTTATGGACGCTGGAGGAAAAAAAGAGGGCTTTCGATTTTAATGGATTTACATTAAGCATGTTAAGCAACATCCACGCATGCAGAGTTTCCAAAACCAAGTCAATTTTAGATTGCAGAACCATTGAGCACCGACAGTCACCTTTAAAAAACAGCTGAATATCATCAGCAAAGGCGTATGGTACACACCAATCCTGTAACTGGGAGAAAAGGTCATTAATAAAGATTATGAAAAGTAGAGGTCCCAGTACTGACCCCTGCGGTACACCACTTTTAACAGGCAGAACACTACTACTCCTACCATAAATACAAACTAATTGGCGTCTACCAGTAAGATAAGAAGTCAACAGAACACACGCACTACTCGAGAACCCATATAAGTTATACAATTTATGCAACAAAGTGGAGTAGTCCACTCTATCAAAGGCTTTCTCAAGATCTAGTGACAAAAGAATTCCAAATCTACCACCACCGAAATTGGCTCGAATGGAGTCCGTTAAACCCAACAACAATGAAGAAGTGCTTCTTTTGGCTCTAAAACCACACTGAGCATCATGAAGCATATTATTTTCCTCCAAATAAAATGACATTTGAGACTTTAAAATGTGCTCAACTACTTTTGAAAAAATAGGCAAAATCGATATGGGACGGTAATCAGCTAAAGCCTGTGTAGAGTCTTTCTTTTTTACAGGTACTATTTTTGCTTCTTTCCAACCAGAAGGAAATGACGACGTAAGCAAGATGGTGTTCACAAGTTTCAGAAAATGGCAAGACACAAGTGGGTATATAATTTTGAGAAATTTTAAGGTAAATCCATCCAAACCAGCAGCATTCGACTTCACGGCATGAAAAGCTTTATCCAACTCCCACAAATCTATGCAATGAAAAGAAAAATCCCCGTTATTGTTCCCCAGCGCTCTAAAATCACAAATATTACCAGGTTCTTCTAATTGGTTTCCACGAAACGCAATATTAAGATCTTCGACATTTAAATTACAGTCGTAAGACTTCGAATCAGACAATCCATTGGATTTAATCAATCTCCACAAATCCTTACTACTCCTAGAAGTAAAAATTAGGTTACACGACTGTCAACCAAAATATGTTTCCGCCTGAAAATTGACAGACAGTCTAATAAACAAAAGTGGTTGACAAATTAAAGTTATTCAAAGTAACCTTGTTATGTAGTGAAAGGCTGTTTGAGTAAAAACACTTCAAACCAAAAATGACACAATTTTTGTATTTGTTTAAAATATACATAAATATAGATTTATTCTAAAAATAACACATACATACATTAAATTTATTTTCAACAAGAAATTGTTAGCGAATTGTTTGAAAATAAAGACATTGGAAAGTGTTTACACTCATCAGCATGTGGCTGATTAATTTATTTTATTAGGGCAAGATTTTTAAATTTAATTTTTATTAATAATAATATTATAAATATTATGTTTAATGAATAAAATAGAAATTAAGAAAGGAAGAAATTCGCATTACTTGTGCACACCGATTGTAATAATCAGAAATATATATTTATTCCTTATCAATATTATAAAAATATTATAAATTCTTTCTAGAACATTTGTAAAATAATTTCCATACATAATAAGTTCTTACGATTATTTTCCGCGGAGAATAATTTTACGAAGACAGCGCTCTATTAAACTCGTTAACCATTTTCAAAACATATTTTTCCTTTTCTTCGATTTCTTCTTTCAGCATTGCGCGTAAATTCTGCAAGTTTGGCATGGAATTGCAATCACGTATGTTTAGCAAAGATTTGAAGATGGCATCCCACAGATTTCTATTGAAATATCGCGGAGTGTGCGTCTTATGCATCCAAATGCCGCTTGGCTTCTTTTCAATGTCCATATATTTTCCAAATAACAGAACGTGCAAAACTCCGGCCAATCCGTACAAGTCTAGTTGATACGTCCAGGGACGCTGTTCACGCATCTCGACACACTTGAAACTATTATCGCTGTGTACATATGAAAACGTTTGAGTCGGCTTAAATTGTTTCATATCGATTGAGACACCAAAATCGATTAACTGCAGGCAACGTTCCGTTGAAGGATATTTTAATCTGCAAAGAAAAATAAAGACATGCTTAGATACATATATTCTCTTCACAAAATTATTCGGGCCCCAAGTGATAATTTACTTGTTCATAAGCAAAAAGTTGTCCGCTTTTATATCCGCATGTATAATAGCAACCGCATGCAAGTGATCGATAATTTCCAACAATTCATTTGCCATCAACATAACCACATATTCATCGACATTTTTCATAGTGTGCTTTTTAATTTTATTGCATACAGTTATAAGAGATCCATATGGGGAAAATTGTGATATCAGTATACTAGAATTGTTACCAATTAGGGCATGGTCAATACTCATGTAGGCTGGAAGCTATAGTAAAGAAAACATTCAAATTTCATTATGAGACGTAAATGATAAGCCGGGAATATAATAAAAATAATATTCCTATATTTATATTGAATATAATACAATAGGGAATTTACCATTTCATCGACTATGATACGATCTTGGATCTCTAGACATATGTAAAACTCCCATAAATTGGCGGGGTTTTCTTGTTTCATAGCTACTTGTTTTCCTCCAATTGTTTGTTTACCGCTGAAAAAACACAAAGTTAACAATATTATTGTTATAACATCCGACACGGAATATATTCTGTTCTATTTTACGTAAATACAACTGATGAAATATTACATATTAGATGATAACACCGGTCGATACGATTTTTGGGTCTGACTTTAAGTGTCCAATTTTGGTTGATTCTTTTCTGTTACTAATAAAGGGAAACATATTTTTTATCAAAGTTCGTTATTGTAGAAATGAGAGCAAATTATCGAATTCCAAGGAAAGTGACGTGAGGCTTTTATTTAAAAATTATAAAATTTTGTTTAGATATCATCTAAACTACGGAACGAATTGAAAGTGGTATTGTAAGAAGTTGAAGGCTTCTTAATTTTGAATTCTTTGAAACTTCCGGAACCAATTCGGATAAATGGTTCTCAAGTTATGCCAAAATATGAGGTTAAACCTCTCAATTTTTCCAATATCACGGTTTATCGCGAGAACTAGAGTAAATTCAAGAAAACCACCCTTTAGGCTCAATCTCACGGTAGCCGGTTCTTTGTACCGGATTGACCAGAAAGATCATCATTCTGCCAACCCAGAAAATACATGCTCCTGTTCGTTTAATTGTTTGTCTTGAGACCGACATATCCCGGAATGTCTGCTCCGTATTCTTTTGGTCTGGGCCGGGACCGAAGAAAACCCTGGACTTTGGTTCTGCTCGGTTTGCTAAAATCTCATCCATGGGAGTTCATGTTCGGTGCGATGTATGTAACGGATGCAGGGAGTGGTTGCACTACAGGGGTTGCTCCGCTTTAAACCGGATAGAGGAGTAAAGCAGAAGGGGATACATTGCTTCATGCTGCCCCAACGAAGTTATCAGCGAGTCTTCGTCTTCAACGTCGTTGTCGAAGTATGGGACTCCACTGAAGTCTCCACAAGGGACAAGGGAGGGAAAATCAATGAAATAGCGTAATTTATGAGTCAGAGGAATACAACAACACCTGTAGCTTGCAACGTTGTGAAGGTTACAACGTTATAAGGAGGGAACGCACTAAATCGCACTTACAACGTTATAAGGAAGGATCGCGCTCTGTTTGGTGCGGTTCTGATTGCCCCACTTATGCCTAGACAGCACACACGTTGAATTTTTTGAAAAGGTATTACGTTGCACTTCTTGGCCATTAATGTCCATCACACTACAGGGGCGTAGGTGTAGTCAACATTTTGAACCTATAGCTCTTCTGCACAACGACGAACATCTGCGGGCCTAGGTAACTCTTTCTTCAAGATGATCTTTCCAATTCAGTTTCTGATCTAAGATTACTCCCAAGTATTTTACCTTTTTAGATATATCAATTGTCTTATTCAGCAATCGAGGCATGGTAAAACGCGGGATCATCGTTTTCCTTGTAAATAGACATATTTTTGTTTTGTCAGGGTTAACATTTATCCCCTTGGTTGTGCCCAGTAATATGCTATGTTAAGTGCCTCCTCAGCTCTTCTGCATAAACGTCGTCTGCATAACAGACTGGTTTAAGTCCTTCGTTGGTGAGCGTTTTTAGGAGACTGTGTATCGTCGTTAGGGATGTACACTACATCCCTATGCCCAGGCACCCATATTAGGTGTATATTAAACTGCTTAGCCATCTCGTTAAGAGATCTGCGGCAGTCGAGGTCTGTTTGTAAATTTAGGGATGTAGCCTCCAGAGAATTGATGGCAGCCTGGCTGTCCGAGTAAATGACAACGCCAGTGTTGGTTACTATGTTGCGACTCAATCACTTGGTGACTTCCAATATTGCCATTATTTCGGCTTGATAGACACTGCAGGTATCTGGTAGTCTGTGAGCTATATCCAAACTAAGTTCTTCACAGTGTACTCCGAAGCCAACCTTTTCATCAAGCTTCGAACCATCCGTGTAAAAGTGGAGATGGTTCCTATTACCTGATATTCTGCCAACCCATTCATCTCTGGCGGGAATCATAGTGATGTAATTTCTCTCGAAGGTGTACACAGTTGGTATATAGTCCACTCTGTCGGTTACTATAGCACTACACTTTGATATCCTCATGTGACCGCAGTTCTTGTACCTCAACATTGATAGGCAGTTTAATCTTAGTGCCGCTCTGGTTACAACTTCTCTCGCCACAATATTAATTAATTAATTAATCTTGTCCAGGTGACTTGAAGGGCTCAAAGCTGTTAATAGCCCAGCTCTGGATCTCTCTCTGAATCAGTCAACAAGCTAGCGAAGCTCGCAGTTCACTCGCACTATTGTTGGTCCTGCTGATCCTCGGGTTCTGTTAGGGAGTTCCCCGGGAAATGTGTGTCGAGCAGTACATTGAGCGACTGCTCGCTGTTTTTGGTCCAGTTATTTGCCTCATCTTGTATATATCCCACTGTACAAGGTGAAGCAGGTAGTATCTTCCTCAGGCTTGCGGCGTCGGAGACCTTTTCCACTTCGCCACAGAAGGTATACCAAGAGCGTCTTTGCGCCTTCCTAAGCTCCTTCTTATAGATCTAGAGTTGCTCATTATAGGCATCCCAATCATTAGCGACCCCAGTATATGTCGCCTTGTTGAATAGCTTGCTGCAGTTCTTTTTCCTAGCCGTTAGCTCAGAAGTCCACCATTGAGGTTTAGTTTTACCTTTGTACCTTGTTTGTGGACAGGCTTCTTCAATGGAACTATTGAATGATGTGGTTATATGCTCGACAAGATTATACAGACTGGCTTTGTCATTCGGTTCGTACAGAAGTTTAGAGTTGAGGACTTTCTTGAAATTCTTCTCATACAGGTGCCACTTTGTCTTCCTCACATTTCTGTGGACGGCAGGTTTAGGCGCTTTTTCAGCGAGTTTGAACTCAATATAATGGTGATCTGAGAATGAGTGGTCGTCCAGTACGATTACGTCGATTACTTCTTGTCTGTCGTTAATTGTAAAGGTCGGTTTATTACCTATGTTACAAATAGTTAGGCTAGTAGTTAGCATAAAATCAAGAAGCGAATCACCCCTATTGTTTATATTCGTACCAGGGATGTAACGAATATTCGCATTCGCATATGCGAACGCGAAATATCACATTATTTTAACATTCGCATTCGCTTTCGCAAAAACCATCTTTGGATTATTCGCTTTCGCAAAAATATATTTCAGTATTCGCTTCCATTTGTTAAAAGTGTTATATTTTCATATTCGCTTCACACATTTTGAAGATATTAATACCAATGAAAACCTCTTCCACTTTTCTTCAAAACAGTTGGAAAATATGCTTTTCTTTGTGGTAACAGGAGGTACAAATATGGAAAACATACTTAATACTTGAATATCCTGAAAATGTATCAATTTAGTTCCTTAATTTTGTTGGTACTAAAGGGTCAAACTATTATTCGCTTTCGCAAAAATTCATATTTCCCTATTCGCTTTCGCATTCGCAAGAAATACATTTCAATATTCGCTTTCGCTAAAGTCACTTTCGTTACATATCTAATTCGTACTACCCCAGTTAGTATGATGAGCATTCGTGTCTGCGTAATCAGCCCCAGATCGTCAGACGTTGCTTCTTCTACTACTTCCCTGAAGAGAGCTGTCGTTACTACAGCTTCATAAGGCAAGTACCTGGCGATTACCGATCTCCAGACTAGCAGCTGTTTGGTCTTTACCACTTAAATTACTCAGAAAGGTACTTAGACCTTTCCTGGCCAAAATGCAGGTTCTTGGAGTGCCTTCACAGTTGGCCACAAGCAGCTTAAAGTTGGGTGTCCTGATACCGCACAACCTTCCTCCCACTGCGTAGGGCTCCTGTATCAGGACGCAGCAATAGAGCCGCTGATCTGCTTTAGCGTGATGGAGGTTAATCTGTAGAATTCTTAGCATCATTGATAATCGACAGATTAACATCCACCCCGACAAGGGTGTTATCGAACTCTTGTTCCGTATCATCGAGAAGCATGTCCAAGCCAGATGCGTCAAAGTGTCCCTCAGTGTCCGATGGAGAGCTTTCGTCCTCAGAGAAAGACTTTACTGATCATCTGTTAGAGTTGAAGTCACCAGAAATAATGGGCGTGGTTCCCTCCGCACTTCTATAAAGCCATGTATCAATCACTGTGGAAGACTCACCTTCCGCAGCGGGAGCTATATTCTGCTTGTATACCTTCAAGACTATAGTCTCGTAACCATATTGGGGGGTTGCACTTGCACGTTGTATATGGGAGGTGGATTCAGCGTTAAGGACCAAATTGACTTGTCGCTTTTTACCATCCGCCTCACCCACCTTGCTTATTCTCCAATTATGGGTCGGCAGACCAGGATTGGAATCTTTTATTATTTCTAATAGGTCAGCCGGTGATGGCTCTAGGGTGACTAGGGATGTTGTTTTTTTCGACAACACCCAACACATCACCCGCTCGACTCAGAGCAGCCTTATACAGGTCTACTGATCTGGCATCACCGAAATATAAGAGCTTTACTCTCCCCTGATGCCATCCTGCATCGTTGCAGATTGGTGGTGTTCCCGTCATTTCTCTACGGACATCGAGGTAATGAGCCATAATGGCTGATTGCACATGGCTCCATTTGACCTTTAGGATGGATCCATCCTCACTACTTCTGTCTATAACAGCCATCACTAAACACTCCTTCGCCACTTCATTGAAGGACTTGGTGAGTGTCCTGTTGATGGTGATATTAGGTTTTTTTTCGAAGGCAGGGGTTCATCAGGTGATCTGATTCTTTTATGTACTGCGTAATAGATTTTAACTATCCGTTCTGTGATAAACACGTCCGTTAACTACGACTGATCAGCAACGACTTCTTAGATGATAAATAGGTGTGAAGGTTTCGGTAGTTCCCAAGCAAAATGTTAATTTCTGCATTAATGCGGTTATTAACTGCGTCCCATTGTCAGTGTTTAGGTGGGGAGTTTGCCAGCAAGGGAGGGAGTAAAGCGTAGCTTTATTTAGCAATATGGGTAACGAAGATTACCTTTGTTTATGTATGTACAGCAAGATGTACTTAGAACGAGCGATATGTGATGCGTACCGAGCGAAACGAAAGTCCAAGATGGAGAGAGGTGGAGGAGCATGTGCCAAAGAAAAACAAATACTTACTCGTTGAAATCTGCAAATCAAATATTACAAGGATGTAGTAACGAAGAGAAGGCAGATTTCAACGAGCGTTAACGTACGATAAATGTGCCAATCTATGCACCTAGCGAAACACCATATCTCAGAATTACCTCATTTAATAACGTCAGTGCGCAGTTTTCATCCGTAACCCTTTTAGAGCAAATAGCTGAAACCATCTACTGCAGTTGTCTTCCACTATAAGTATCCATTGGTATCCTTCTGATGTTCGAAACAGTGGTCCAAAGAGATCTACAGCGATAATTCCAAAGCGTTTGTTGCTGGGCAAAGTTTGTAGTAAACCAGTTGGTTTCATGTTGGCTGGCTTATATCTTTTGCACTCTTCACATAATTTAACATACAGGCATGTCACGAGTTTTTTACGAAATTGGTTCGTTTTCGTTTTTCAAAATCGCATCGTTTTACTTTTGCTTCTATAGCTCTTGTACGTTTTCATGAAACCGAAAGAAAATGCAAACCGAAAAACACTATTAAAAATATGGCAACATAGAAATCGGAAACAGCTGTTTCAGCCACCGTCGTCAACAATATCGGTTCGACTCCAGGTTCTGATTGGCGGTAGTGAAAAAAATAAAATATATTAAAGCCAAAAAAAATAAAATTGACCAAAATCTTGGTTTGATTAAAGTTTCTGTGTTTGCCCCTTTAAATATATAACAATTACTATTATTAGATTTAACATTAAAATAAAAACTAACATTTAATTGATCGAAACTTTGTTGTTGTTGTTTTAGTTTCAGGGTTGCATTTTCTCTTATTTTTTTGCTTTATGGTTGCTTTAGTGGTACATCACTTCGAAGACCAAAAGTATTAATATTTTCGTACGAAAAATATTTGAAATATTTTTTTTTGGCTTGAAATCAATTCAAATATTATCCATACTAAAAACTAAAACTAAGCTAAAAACGTTTTCGACTTCTAAAACATGAATTCTTGTACGATTTTGCGCTCTGTGATATGTCTGATAATTTGATATTTCGGTTTTCATTTCTAGTCAATAAAATAAAGGTGCTTCGGTTTATAGTTTTGTCTATTCCATAACGTCCAAATGTCGGATTTGAGTGGTGTTTTGATAGAATATCTTGAAAAAGAAATTTTGGTATTACCAGTTGGCAATTTTCTGAGTCCTGTCCAGAGCAAAACCTGTAAAGGATTCCGTCAACCATTATGTAACCACGATTCGTGTGTCTCATGACATTTTCATCATTATTTTCAAATGATGATATTATTTTAGTAAGCTCTTCATCCTCCAGTTGGCTTTTTCGAAAATCTTAAAATCCTTTTCTTGGAAAATCTATTTCTATTACGTAACATTCGCAGGATTCTACACAAACTTCATTTGAACATGGTGGCCTTGAAAGAGTGTCCGCAATAACATTTTGTTTCTCAGGTGTATAATTGAAGATTAAATTGTAACTTTATAACAACATGACCAATCTGGCTAATCGACCAGTTGGAGATTTCAAAGCGAAGAGCCATTTCAAAGGTTGGTGATCTGTAAACACAGTTACCTCGGACCGTTCAATATATCGAAACTTCTGTACTGCTTTCACTAGTGGAGTAATTTCGTTCTGCTGGGATGAGAGACGACTTGCATCCTCTATTCCATAAACAGTTATTTTTAGTGAGATTAGACAAAGGCGAAATTTGGAATAAACAATAAACATAAATTGTTCGAATAAACATTTTTCGAATAAATCCTCATTACTTTCAAAAAATTGAGCCAGTTTTTCTTTCTGTGTTCGAATTATGATATTATTTTTATTCTCACATATATTAAAATCAATGGCATTTAATTCGAAATATATTTCGACGAGATTTGAAGAATCTTTACGATCCTGGGTCATTTTAAAATTAGTTGGCATAGAATCTTCGAAAATTGTGAAAAATACTCCGGGCGAATAGTCGTTGGATTTCGAAGAATTAGTTTTGGGGTACTTGCTTCAGAAGGCTCGTGTTAGATACGAACCAGGACATAAAATCGTCAATTTTTTATGAGGAAGCAGCTATATCGTCGTTTACGTTAACATGGCTTAAGCCTACACCCTGAAGTTTCGACGGTTTTCGCTGTGCCATGTTCTTTGGGCTAAGTTCATAACTATGCCTGATTGCTTCGTAAAATCAATTCCTAATTACGTTCTATTATATTTTGCATTTGGGAGACAAATGAAACGGATGCGTTTTAGGCGATTGGCTATAATTGTGTCAACAATAGTTGAACAAACGACCTCCTTTTTTATTATGCCATTGGCTAGAGTAATCTCGACGTAAACATTACGAAATTTGACTCCTTTTTCCCCAAATTTTTTATATCAAAAAAAGTTAGCAATACTAGTTCTTGTGGCAGTATCAAGATAAGCTTCGCCTTTTAAGCCATTGACGTTAATTTCCACTGTAGGTACATTTCGTCCAACAATAGACGTGTCTATGCTATTAAAATCAAGGAATTTCGGAATTTTCATAACATTTTTCTTATTGCAATTGGATCTATAAAAGCCTACTGCTCCGCAACCATAGCAATTCATTTTGTTTTCTTCTGGTTTTCTCTTTTTCCACGCGTTTATAGCAGACATCGGCTGTGTGATTTCTTT